>CM068372.1:135059731-135532673 GCA_034769895.1 Magicicada septendecula
TTCTTTTTATGATCGGATGTTATCTTCCTCAAAGGAAGGGAAACTTTCAATACACAGGGAACACGACAAACAGAGGAACTAGAACTCGAAGACAATGTTGTCCCGATTCTGACGTACGCCAGTGACAACTGCGTTCCTGTAAAGCAAACATTCAAGCAGCTGAAATAAGAATAAACGATTGCATGGTTCGACGGAAAGCGTGATGATGACGTCCGGAACGAATTACACATTTACACGTCGACCGAACGACAAAAAGAGGCTCCCAAGGCAAATAAGATTCTGTAAACCAGCGGACAAGAATGTGGCGAGGGACTTCACGATACGTAGACAGACAGCTGAAACGAGGAGAAGGGAAGATTAAAGGCAGGAACGTTTACATGAGCATATAAATATAGGCGAAACACTCCTTACCCCACAACATCTTGATTACTATGTTTTTCACTCTTAGGTGAAGCCTGACGTAAATAAAACCATGTGCTTGTACTTGAACAGGATTGGTTACATGAGTAGCCGCTAGAATGGATGGTTAAATCCATCGCTAGAAATAAAGTAGTTCCCAGCTGATTACAATTACTTGATTAAAAATATAAAAACAAACTTTTTCTTAATACAATTGGGATTAATACAACTAAAAATACAACTACAATTGACCTCTATTATACAGGGTCCGGCAGAGAAACCTGACGATTTTTTAAAGTGAAATTATGACCAGAATAAATGGCTTGTAAACAACATTTTATTTCAGAATTAAAGTACATTTCAAAGCATTTTACTTACATCATTTACTTTTGGAAAATCACATTGTTTAGATGGTGTCCCTCATTTTCAACACGTTCTTGGAGCCGTAACGGTAAACCGCGCATTACGCGCCGCAAAACTTCCAGAGTCATTGCTGCCACATCTTTCCGAGGAATATACCGCGTCAAATACACCATTGTCCTCGGCCGGTGCTGGTACACCCTACTCTTGAGATAGGCCTACCCCTACAAAAAGTAATAGCAATCGTTGAGGTCGGCCAATCTTGGAGGCCATTGAATGTCCCCTCGGTGTGAGATCCAAACATCTTTCTCAATTTATTCATGGAAGCCCTTGCAGTGTGAGCAGTTGCTCCATCTTTCTGGAACCACGTGGTTTCCAATGCTACACCACGTTGCCGTAACTCAGGTGCAAGAAATGTTGTAAGCATGTGAAATCAACATTGTGAATTTACGGTCACTGCATTTCCCTTTGTCTTCAAAACAGAAGGGGACAATTATCCCGACCAGCGTTAAGCCACACCATAAAACGACCTTCTCCCTGTGTAACGGTACTTCAAACAGCTGTTGAGGACTCTGCAACGCCCAGTACTGGCAGTTCTGCGTATTGACGTAACCACACAGATGGAAATTGGCGTCTTCGGTCATGAGCAGATTGTTTAGCACTTGGTCAGTCACAATTTTTAGACGTTCATGGCAACAAGGCAAGCAAATTCGCTTATCCAGGACACGCATTTTTCGCACTATAACACGTTTGTATTGATGAAAGTCGAGTTTAAAATGCAAAATTCTGCGTACAGAGCGGTCCGAAATCCCTAGGGCACTTTCCTGTTTTAACGATGATCGCTGAGGACTGCTAAAAACAGCGTGACGGACGCGTTCAACATTCTCCGGGGTTCAAAGAGTACGCTGTATCCCTGTGGACTCTTCTTTATGGCACAAACCGTTACCCGAAAATTCGCCACTCATAATAGTATGGTACTGCGGATTGGAACACGGTCATTTAGATGAATGTTGAAATTAAGGCGAAAAGGGCGCTGCGTAACCCTGATTCATTGTTTAAAAAAAAAACGTTTCCACTACGAACGCGCGATGTTTTGCCGACCAACGCTCCATGGCGACTGAAATGCTTTGGACTCTTGAACACATGAGCGCAAGATCGAACATAGGGCACCATGCTACACTCCACAGAACTACTTCAAAAATCGTCAGGTTTCTTTGCCGGACCCTGTATAAGGTTTATGAATTTATGATTCTTTGGACCAGTTAAGAAAGCTTAACTTTGTACTGTACATACAAAGTGTGTTGTATCACTGCGCTTTGTTTATATCAGGCTCCACTCTACGTGTAAACAGAGTTTACACACTATTTAAAAAAAAATTAAAATGAACACGAATGACATCCAGACACATACGTGCGCGGCTTGGCGGTTCCAATGAAACGCGAGGCATTACTGCCTCTGGTAAAACATCACACTCAGAAGCCTTTGATATAATAACGTGTTCTTAAAAAACTGTGCCTGTATCCCGGTACGGTCCTTGTGCACCGATAGACTGTCCCGTTAGTTAAATTACATTTTCATGATTAGTCCCCGTGGTCCATGCGTTGCCTCATTAGCAACGCAACTTATCACCTTTAACGGCATCGACCCGTCCTGTCGTCGCCATTCTGCCGTCGCTGTAGGTCTCTGTGAAGACACATGTCAACAACGAAACTACATAGGTGGAGATAAAAACTTAAATACGACTGATAAAAGTCGCTCTGGTAGCCGACGCGACGTTTACAATCAAAGTGAGGTGGCATTAAACAATACTACATATTATTTTATGGACTACTAAATTGATAACCACCGATTTTCCACATCAACAATAACTGTCATGTTGCAAATGTCACATTCACCACGGAGAATTAGATAGTCTCCGAAGCGAAGTCTTATGGATTTCGAAGGAAGCTCGTCTTGAGTGTAGGCGTACTAATTTTCCACGTTAATTAAACTAATGTAATCCCCTTGTCTCGTTGTAAATTCGTTTAACATCTGTCATTCATTACTAGTTTATTGTTGTTATTATCCGAAAGGTTATTGAAATCAAAATGCATCCGGGCTGAAATATTATTTTAATAGCGTGTACTGGCCTGAAAAAAGAGAAGAGAGATAATATGAATATGAATGGAGATACGTATGGGAATCAGAAGAGAAGTCGTCTATCTTTCCTATTCCAACTCCGAAGTCATCTTACGGCTACGCATGGTATTACGCGGTGCAACTCCTTCTGAAGCCATGGTGAAAAACCCTTTGGCGGGCTTACCTGCCAGAACGTAGAGCGCCGAGGTGCAGGACCAACGGGTGCATACATGGACTAAGATAATTTTCATTCGACCAGACGGACGTAGTCGTCCATAGGTAGCGATCCAGAAAAAGAACGCCCAATAATTGCAGCTCCTGATTTTCCAACTTAGGAGTTCTGGAGAAGGCTGGTAAGCTGCTCACGTCACAGATGTCGCTCAGTAATCTTTACAAAATGCCTCGGAGCAATCTGAACTGCTAGTTATTACAAAATGTCTTCTTCTTCTTCTTCTTCTTCTTCTTCACGGCTTAGACTGTTTCGGACCAAACTGGACTGGACTGGACTAGTGACTCCAAACTGGTCGGAGCGGACTGGACTGGACTGATGACTCAAAACTGGTCGGACCACCTCTTCTTGGGTCTTCCCAGGCTTCTCTTCCCTTCCGGCTCATGCAATAAGGCTACCTTGGGGAATCTGTAATTGGTGAATCTGCCCATTCCGGTAATGTGTTGTTTCCAGTTTTCTCTATACGTACTGATGATTCCGTTTACTTCTTCAACTTTCAATTCCTCTCTTATCTGATTGTTTCTTTTCACATCTAATGTTGTGTACCCAGCTATGGAACGCAAACATTTCATTTCCGTAGCCTGAATTCTTGATTTTTGTCTAGCAGACATTGTCCACGTTTCTGAGCAATAAGTAATGGTAGGAACTGTCATAAATTTGTATAACTTTGTCACGGACTCTTTCCTTGCCTTGTATTTTAGAGAACGTCTGAGAGTTTCTGTTATCTGGTTACATTTTTTAATTTTCCCATTAATATCTGCTTCGTTTTTATATGAGAGCTTACAGACTAAATAGTTCAATTCTGAACTATCTATTACAATATGTGAACTTTGAAGCACGGAGAACGAAGTTCATTCTGACAGCACGGGTGAGATGGGAGGGACTTGCTACCACTGCGTGTTACAACATGGTGACAATCCTATGACGGTAACTTTCCGACCGGAGGCAACGATGATGCCTACATCTGAAAAGCACAGTCTAAGTACGTAACGACAATTCTATATACGTATTTGTTTTCCTAAATACAGCCTATACACAGAATCGTATAAATATTTTCGTAAGAAAATGTCTTGTGCAACGTTTGTGTTAAATATGACGTTGTTCTCTGATAAGCGCCTGTAAAAAGAAATAATACATATGTATTGTTTACGACCAATACATACTGTTATTGTTACTTTAACTCATCGAAGTGGCGTAATAGGAAAAACAAACGCGGCGACACTCAAACGTAAAGTGCAGCGGTACAAATATAACGAGTTTAGTCACAAGCACTTTAGTCACTCACAGTTTGTTTCTAAATCAAACCGTTTAGCACACAAACAGCGTTATTAGCGAAGTACTCCAAAAAAATTAGCACCAAAGCAATAACAGCATTGTCGCGACTATCCGCGACCATGTTTTTACCAGTACACTACTTCTTTCTTCTCTTGCAAGCATCCGACCGTCTATCCGTTGCGACTCGCTAATCGACCCAGTTTCTTTTCATCCTCCTAATATTTCGCGTTTCGTTGGGTTCACAGAATAGGATTTGTCTTGGCAGGCGTTCGTCCGCCATTTTTAACACGTTTTTTGCCCCATTCTCTACTCTTAGATTCATATCATAAGGAATATGATATTTTCATTGAGCGTGCCAGTAACTAAATCTCCCCTGGCCGCGGTACGAACGGTGTGCAAGGACAGGGCTGCCACCTTGCTGATCCCAAGCCAGCAGGATTTATGTGAGGTTTTCTCTATTAGACAGACTGCATTCTCTGCAGCTTGCGAGGTTTATCTCCCCACGTACAAGGGTGTAGGGGAGGGCATAGGAAGGAATAGCAGGAAAGGGAAGGGTTAAGGAGGTGAGAACATCCAGGAAATACGCAGGTTAGGAAGAGACATAACCTAAGCCCAAAGCAACAGCTCGCGTGAGCATGGTTGCTAATCCTGAAGAAGGTTTACCCTCCGGGACCACCGGGTCGTGGAGAGCTACCGAGAGAATTCAGGGGGTTGCAAGCAGAGGCCGCGTTACGAACTCCAGATGAGCTTCCGGCGAGGAAACAATGATGCGTGTTGGTTTTTACATGGGACGTGCTATCGGCCGTACGGATTGCGCTCATAGTCTACGTTTACGAATGGTTCACGAAACACGTAAGCACAACATTATAACGTGAACACGAAGGTGCTACACTGGAAGTATATCTTGCACGTCAGTTTTCAATGAATCCTTAATATTACTTTTACCTTTTATATTTATTTGTAATAGAAATTAAATTCAATAATATAAAGGAAATACCGTGAACAGAGCAGTCAGGAAAATGTTTGTTAAAAATTCAAGCAGAGAAATGCACGGAACGCTCTCCGCGATAACGGTCTGATTACGAGGAAAACATTCGTAAAAAACATCTAGTCGCTTGATAATAATTACAACGTTGGGAATGACGAGCAAACATTACACACAATACAAAACAAACGTTTCTAAACGCGTATATTTATTTAATACACTGTTACATTAAAAAACGTTCGGGTATGTATTGGAATCGTGTTATCTATCGGAGCACACGAATCGTTAATGTCACATTTGACCCCTGGCTGGCGTTCCCTTATCATTATGTAACACGGAGACCCGCTTACATAATGTGCAGTGATAATGTACACGCTCATCCTTTGACGCTTGCATCACATACTCAAACACAACAAGGGTTAAACCATTCAGTTTTATTGGTTTTATTTGTTTTTTTTTCTAACGACTTCCTTTATTACTGTTATGCTCCCTGAACTGCAGAACTCGCTCATAATTTTGAACGAAATACGAGGGCAGTCCAGAAAGTAACTTACGTTTTAGAATAAGTAATAAAAAAAAATGAAAGGAAAATTTTTTATTTACACACTTGAAAACTACATTTTTAGACTATTTTTCCACATAGTCTCCATTCAAGTTCAAACACTTATCGTAACGATTTACGAGTTTTTGAAAGCCCTCATCGTAAAAATCTGCCGCCTGCGATTTCAGCCATTCATTATCGCCTGCCTTCAGCTCTTCGTCGTCATCAAAGCGCTGCATTGCCAGCCACTTTTTCATACGCATGAACAGGTGATGATCAGATGCATTGAAAATCTCCCATCCAAATTTTCCCAGAAGTTCTTTGCGTTCGTGCTGCTGTATGCGGTCGGGCGTTGTCGTGGAAGAACAATACCCCGGAGCTCAACTTACCGCGTCGCTTGTTTGGATTGCTCTCCGCAGCTTTTTTAAGGTTTCACAGTAAACCGTACCCCGTTCCATAAACTCTACCAGGAGAACCCCTTTTCTGTCCCAAAAAACTGTCACCATCATTTTCCTTGCTGACAAGGTCTGCAAACACTTCCTCGGTTTTTTGGGTGAGCAAGTATGGCCCCATTCCATGGATTGATTTTTTGTTTCACAATTAACGTACCTAACCCAGGTTTCATCCCCCGTTACAATACGGTCCAGTAGAGAATCACCATCCTTGTCATAGGCATTAAGAAATGACAATGCTGATGCCATCCGCTGGTTTTTGTGCATTTCTGTAAGCATTTTCGGGACCCATCGCGCACAAAACTTATGGTAACCAAGGTTTATAGTGATAACTTCATGAAGCAAACTACGAGAAATTTGAGGAAACTCATGTGATAGCTCAGTAATCGTAAAGCGGCGATTTTCACGGATTTTTTTATTGATTTTCTCCACCAGTTTGTCAGTAAGAACACTCGGCCGGCCACTCCGCTCATCATCGTACACATTGGTGCGGCCATTTTTAAACATAAAAAATGTTTGGGCAGCGCTAGCCCCACCCCATCGCTGCCCACACTGGAACGTGAGTTACTTTCTGGACTGCCTTCGTACATTTAAGCCTATTATTAGATAAAATAAAATAAACAAATTTTATTTCTTGAATGTATGAGTAAAGTTCTTTTTAAGTACAATTCTTAGCGTTAGCCGAGAAACATAATGAGCAACTGACCGTATGGTCATTACCTCGTTACCACTATTAATGGACGTTTTACTGTACCTTAAAAAGTAAAAATACTAAAAGAAAAATTGTGTGAATCTCGACTACTATAACATCTATTTGCTAAAATAAAGAAGACAATTACTTTTTTTTATTAGTCTATGATACACTCTAAAATTCTCAAACGCTGGGTTGATTGTTTTATTTATGTATATTTAAAATCATAACGCTTAAATGACAAATAATTTAGTCCTAACTTTCAAGCTTCCGTATGTTAAATATTACGACCGTCTCACGGATCGTCGAATGGTACAGTGGAATCAAAATACAGACACCAATGAGTCACTAATTACCAGCTTTAATTAGTCACAAATAAGAATGTGAAATCATCAAGGTACTCTCATACAAATAATTCAAGTTAAATTTGTCCACACGCAATAATAATATCAACTATTAAGAGTTCCGCACCAATTATAACACAATAATCAATTCCACTTATCCGTAACAACCACTTGATCCGCACTGAAGAAATCGCCCACTGTAATTGACTTTTAATCCAGCCGCTGTTGCTTATTTAGGTCTCGCAGATGTTCCACAATTATTTTCCATCCGTTTGGCGGCGTGCCACCACAATTTGAGTAGTTACAAGTGTTCTTGAACAGTCTGCAAGGTACTGTAGTGCAGTCTTGACCGAGAGGGTGCACGTGCTCGGTTAGCCGAGAAACGAGTGCAAGGATGCTCTCGACTCTTCGACAGCGTTCGGTAATTGTCGTAGCAATATTATAGGCCTGTACGTAATGTTTACACAAATATATTAGTAACCGATAACAATATTATATACAAAGTTTCTATGCAAACATACGTAGGTTACAAAGTTTTTGAAGACAGTCCAAAATTTGCACCGGGAGTCGACAGATATTAATTTTGACAAATTATTAGATACCGAGTAACATTCCTCATAGTTAGGTGCATGGGCGGGACTCATGGGGGGGCAAGGGGGCACTTGCCCCCCAATATCTATCAAATAAATTACAAATCAGTGAGCCGTAGCTTTGAGCAGTATTTGACAAGGCATTGTGAACGTTCATTTTCATGTCTACGTCGACTGAAAACGTATTACAGAACTACTTGTGGACAGGAAAGATTATCTTCACTAATAATTTTGTCAATTGAACGTGATATCCCAATTGATATCAATAAAGTCATTAGTAATTTGACTTAAAACATAAGAGAATACTAAATGTTAAGCAACTAAAGATTTAAATGAAATAGTTTTAAGCCTTAACATGTAGTTTATCATTAACAAATTAAATTTTAGAATTTACTTTACAGTTAAAATTTTATATTTCACATATAAATACATAAAACAGATTATTTAATTTTTCATATTTGTGTGCGTGCATGTGTTTAAACACGTTTGTGCATGTGTGTGTGTGTGTGTCTTTTGAAGGGCTAGCAAAAAGTATAACGTCCGAATGAGCAGATAACTTATACGAGCAGAAAGGCGGGCTAGAGAGCCTATCTTTCTGTTCGGAGGTTAGCATTCTCGCTAACCCGCCTTTCTGACCCGTTCGGAGGTTAAATTCTAGCTAGCCTGCCTTTCTACCCATTACAGGTTAGAATTGTCTCCAGCGTGTCTTTCTGGGGTAATGCCAACGCCTCCACCCGAACACTGCCAAACAATGCTAAAAAAAAGGATGTCGATTATTTCTGTGCGCCGAAGATATTGCCCCCCCTCCCAATCCCGTAGGTTTAATCCCGCCCATGGATAGGTGCTCCGTACACACTTATGGGACTTCATTTTTGGGCCCATGACGCCCCTAATGTTACAAAATTGTTAGTATAAACACTACATTCGGAACTGGACACTACATGCTGATACCCGGCATGGAACTTTACAATTGTTAAAACTTTTTTATACATCTTTCGATGCCTGGTATCCTAAAATTTTTAAATTTCCAATTTCCAAAACTGAACACTATATTCAGATTTTCGTTAACATTCTTTTTAATCAGATATACCACATGAATTTTTACAATTTTTTTCAAAATTTTTGACCTCTCATATATTTGCCTTCTGCCATTAATTTCTTGGGGGGGGGGGAACAAACACAAAAACAACATGGCTCTGGAGGGTTAAAGTGTAAATACACGCATGCCAAATTTTACGAAAATCGGTTGAAGCTTTCAAAAGTTACCGTGATTACACTCCAAACTGATACACACAGACAAGTGGCAAATGGTCGAGTTAAAACCAAGATCTCGCTTAGCTAGTTAAATAAAAAAAATCAGTAAATTACAAAGAATTTAGTTCAACTTTTGTTATTTTTAACCTGAATCCTACACGATTTATATGAATAATATTGACGTACGCATTCTTCAATCCTGACAAACCTATGTTATGATATTTACGATTACCTAGTTGTTACACCTGTTAGTCTTCTATCCTTCTCTAGTAAGCGTGCATGCATGTTCATAAGGGTGTGGTGGATATTTTCAACCCCTACAACTGACACCGATTTTTGCAATTTCTTTTCTCTAACTGTTGGCATCTTTACACCTACGTGTGATTTTTTCGGGTATATACCACGGGAAGGTAACTAATACTCGGAGGATGTCACTTTTTTTGAAATTTCTGTGAACTGTCAATGTTTGAATCACTAGTTGAGCCGTGAAGTGGGTGTGCTGTAGGTCCCTGACAGGCTACAAAATAGTTTTGTACAGCGGTAGTTTGTTTTCTGTTTTTCTGATACCTCTGCTGTTTTTCTTAGAATTCAATAAACTTCTTCACGTTTCAGTCCCAAACGTTTTCGTTTAGGACTGTCTAGGACTTTTAGGGCAGTTAGATGACCGGCTCACAGGCCAGTCTTCTGTCGACAAGTATTTCGCGGTTGTTCCATGACATATTTGTTTTTCATTATTTGTGACAGTGAGACGATTTCCCTTTTCAAGATGAAGGTAAAGTGAGTCAATTTACAGTATTTTATAATTATCTTTACAAAGTATTATAATGTATTAGAAGCCTTGTATAACACATTAAACGTTATGTTTTCCTCAACCATGGTTTTTATTTATTTCAGCAGTAAACTAAAAACCAAAAATCCGTTGTCAGTCTCCTAACCTCACAAATGAAAACAACAGGAATTTTCGCTTTGCATTAAGTAATAGGACAATTTACAGTTAGTACACTTCTTCCTTTCCACATCGTAATATATCGATACAATCGCATTAATTCTGGTCTCCATGGTGTTGTTGACATCTTTATAGGCGTCAACGAAAAGGCATAATTAAAAGGGCCTAAATTGTACGAATGGGGCAAAATATCAAATTCCAAGTTAGAGAGTATTTTTGCCTTGTGTCAAAGGTTACCTGTGCAAAATTTGGTGGCAATCGGTGTAACAGTGTGGATTTGTGTTCAGTACCCATAAATCCTCAGACTTTGAGTTTTATATATATTGTAACGGCACATAACCCAGTCCCAATAAATGATAACTCTTGTAATACCATAAAGGTCAGAAATGGGTAAACTATAACTAGCTAAAAATTAAGTTGTATCACTAAACATTATAAACAATATTAAAGTGATATACAGTGACAAGTGAGTTATAGTGTACCCAATGAGGTAATAAGTGAAGGAAGGGAACTTCTTACAGAATTGTGCTGTAGATGTGAGAATTATAGACTATAATAGTAGACTATGATACTACTCACTAATTATGTATTTTGTTTAGTTATTGTAGTATTTATATTGTGTAGGCAACAAAATTTAATACCTATGTTAATTTTATATTTTTATAAAATAATTGTGTTATTGTATAAGATAACCCAGGGTTTTTTTTTAAAACATAAAAGATTTAAATATCAGATAATAATGAAAATTAAAATAATACTGTAGGAGGAAAATGGCAGAAGGAAATAGTGCAGTGTAAGAATACTATAAAAGATTAATAAATAATATATACATTCATGTAAAGTTAATAATAATATTAAAGACTTATATCCAAAGTTATAAGAAAATAAACAGAAACCTATTATGTAAACCAAATGGGGAAAGAAACCAAAATGAAAAAGAATTATTTTTCTGTAAATCAAAAATAAATTTATAATAATTACAAACCGCCTATATACTAAAAAGTAAATAGCAGAACCAATAAAAAGGTTTATAAAAAATTATGGGTTACTAAGAGTAACGAAATAACAAGCATTGTTTAATCGAATTTGAAATTGAAACCTGTCCGGTTGACAAAATGATGAGACAAAAATTTTATTAAATTATCCTTTAGAAATCTTAGAACAGCACAAAATTGTTACAAAATTAAATAACAGTATAAACATTAGGTACTACTACCTTAATTATTAAAGTTAACTTGCTATACTCCATAATAAAAGTGAAAAAACCCATTTTTGGACGATTAGGCCTAGCCTAGCCGAGTTTTGAGTTTTGACGAGATAGTATTTGACAGACGGTTATGAAATTACAAACACCTAAGAACACCACCTGAGAAACAGCTTCACACAAGTAAGAACTTCGAGAAGAGAGGTAATATAAACAGTTCTTTTAATATTTAACAAAGAAAACTCAAATCAAATTGTCGTTGAGTACAAAACTTTCCAAGTGTAATCACATGTTTTAATAAAAATAAAACAATCTGCTCTCTTACGGACAAAGCCGGAACTACGTACTCAGAGAATTACAAATTTTCGAAGTTTTTCTATATTTGTAAAGTGTAGTATAATTATCCATTTCTGACCATCTCAAAACAAAAAGAACTTACCCTTAACCCTGGGGAAATAAATAAAAGAATTATATGTTGATTGATGTTTAAATAAAAGATAAAATTGGTCAAAACCATATTTTTTTTTTTTGACAATTCCATGTTTACTCAATGAAGTCGATATCATGTACTAGTTAATGAAAATATCGATTGTAATATTTGTATTTTGGCGGAAGAGAAAAACCGATAATATTATCAATAAATATTATTGAGGAATGATATTGAATAATAAAATGTGTTTCCTTTATTGTAGTGGGTAGTTGTAGTCAATTTCAGAATAAATAAGAAGAGGACAATCCACCAGGTCGTATTCTGCCACAGTGTCGTCTGATTAACCTATATTTGGAGACAAATGTCAAAAATCAGCTGATTCGGTTCACGGCAAATATTTGAAAATTTAGAAATCGTCTAATCCGAGGGTAAACAAACGGTACTTGCTCTCTCTTCAAAAGAAGGCTAAACAACTTTCCTACTTAACCAAAATCACACACACTCGATTTCTGCTTTGTTTGGGTAACATTACCACCAACTTTATTTAAACCTCAGTCTTTATAATTCATAAGTGGCGACTGCTAAGAGGTGTTCTGACCGATCTGAGACTGTAAAAAAGACGGACGTCACACACACACTAAAAAGGCGGTACGTTACAGAATTGGCGCTTACAACAGTGCGTCTTAATTAAATAAGACGAGCACTCAATAGGCCACATATACAGACTCCGCGGAAGGTACATCTGAGAGGCGGTACGTTACAGAAATGGCGAACCCAACATTGGGGCTTGAATAAGACGGACGTTTCGCTAAATAACCGCCACGTTACAGAAATGGCGCCCAACGTGGGGCATCATCGTCTTCTATTAACACCATAACAAGAGTTTTATTTCAAATTGGCGCTCAACGTAAAAGGGCTGTAATTAGGAAAGAAATTTGATATATTTGATAAATTAATATACGAAAAAACCTAATTATCGTCGGCAGTTATGAGAAAACAAGAAATGCATAATACCAGAGGCAGATCGAAGAAGAGTGCAGAAGAAAAGGAGAAGGAAGAAGGTGGACAGGAACGAGAGATAGAATTATTTACAGACAGTGAAATGGAACAACCAATGAGTGATAAAGAAGAAACTGAAGCAATTATGAGCACGGAAAAGGAAATAGGGGAAGAGGACGCCCAAGGGGACCAACCAGACAAAGCGGAAGCCAGGAGAGAACCAAATTGGCAAGACATGATGAGATTTATAGCCGAGAAGTTTGATAAAATAGATGAGAACTCGAGGAAACAAAATGAAACCTTGAGCGAAAATTTTGACAAAATAGATGAGCATTTTAAGAAACAGGAAGAGAACTCAAGGAAGCAAAATGAAACTTTGAGGGATGGTTTAAAACAAATTGAGAAAATAAACGAAGAAAGTTTAAAGCGGATTGAGGGTAAGATGGAGAAGTTCAATAAGGAGATATGGAAAACTTTCGGAGAGAAGTTTGAAAATGTTAATACGCTTATCCAAAAAGCAGATACATACAAGGAGGAGACGAATAAGCAAATGAACAGTGGTTTTAATAATTTGGATGAAACGTTAGACAGCACTTCTGAAGGTTTTAAAATAAGTACGAACATGGAAGAGAAAATCAAGAAAATAAGGAAAATATGGAGAAAGAAAATAGTCAATACAAAAGAAGAAATGGAGATGAGGAAGGGCGGATTAATTAATATATTTAACCCTCCTATTAATAAACCAAGGGAGTTAAATAAAGTTAGAAATTGTAGACAAAACCCAATAAAAATATCAAAGGTAAACCACCATAGAATATAATACATTTTAGGTTAGTTGTCTCCAAGTCGCTTATATTAATATAATAGATATTTACCATATATCCGTCGTGCGACTTCGTTTTTCTCGTCTTATTTTGACGCGTTGCGGCAACGAATTGCACTTTTACTGTAATGATTTTAGTGTTTTTAATTTTTTAACGATCTCTAATGAGTGATTAAGATTTCTGAAGATGGCAATTCGTTGCCGAAACGCGTCAAAATAAGACGAGAAAAACGAAGTCGCACGACGGATATATGGTAAATATCTATTATATCACCATAGAATAATAACAAAAAACTTGAATAAATTTAAATATCAGTTAAAAATGTCGACGATTGAAGTGCATCAGAAGATATCAGTCATATCATCAAGACGGAATATATCATTAAAAAATTTGGTAAATAATCCAGAGGAAAACGGGAATGGAATGATATTAAAAATGAGTGAATATGTTATGTCAGAGGAGGTGCAATACCTGTTAGTTAAAAAAGAACTAACAATGACGGAAAACCGTGACTTCAATGAAGACTTTGTATCAGCTGAGTTACGATGCCAGGTGAAAGAGAGGTATTTAACAAATACCAAAATCATTATGAATACCCCAGTAATCCGAGTAAAGGGAGTACCTGAATTAATGGACCATGGTTAAACTAAACAATAACCAACCAGAAAAAAAGGGGACTGATTTTCTGAAAACCGACCCAGCAACCCATTGGAAAGAAAAACCCCAAAATTCAAAAACTATGTAAGGACAACTTACTTAATTTATTTAGAAACAATATGATTTAAGATAAAACCCCAAAATTCCAAAAGTACGTAAGGACAACTTACTTAATTTATTCAGAAATAATACGATTTAAGATATTTTGAAACCATTGGATTTAACAAAAAATAATAACAGATTAGTAAATAAGAGTTATAAAGAATTGATTTAAAATGAAATAATAGGAAAAAGTAATATTTTTAATGGTAACAAACAGAAGAAAAATTAAATGAACAAAAACAATTGATGGTAATGTGCTCAGATAAGAAGAATAAAGAATAATTTAATGACTCCAATGAAACTGAAGGAGGATGATAATTAATACAATAATTAGAATTTCTCGGAATTGAAGATTATATAAGAAGAAATGATACGGAGAAATATGTCACAAGAAGTAAAGTCAAAAGAATTTTAACATAAGGCCTATCAATAATGTTATATGCTATTAGTTAATGGAAAAGAAGAAGGAATCAAGGAGAAGAAGAAATATATAAATAAATGCAAACAGCTACAGTATGAAGAATCCCAAAAGTGTTTAGTACTAGTCGCTAATTGACTACTACTTATAATTTTTTTATTTTATGTATTGACCGTAGAAATGTTCCGGCAATAATTTTCCTGAGCAGGGATGATGTTCCCCTGGTCTCAGAAGGTGTAAGGATGGACAGAGGAGTATGGACCCAAAAGTGGGCACCCGACTGGTACCACCGCACAAGATAGGGAAAAATGTTCGGGAAATTGAATATTTAGGGGATAAAATTTATAAAATAGCTGAAAAGAGTGATATTAGATTCCAGAAGTATAGATGAAGAAAATAGAAGGAAGATAGCAGACCGAAGCTTAATTGATAAAGCTAATTTATAGAAGTAAATAGAAATGAGTGTTAAAACAAGTTTAATATGATTAGTGTGACCAGTCCTTATCAAATAAAATGTGGAAGTACCACTACCCAGAGAAATAAATAATTGATGAATTTGCCTCCAAGAGAGAGAGAGAGTAGAGTAAGAAAACAGCAATTACCACCAGTCTGAATTACCAGTCAGTTTACAACCAGTCGGAAATGAAACAATATTACGAAGAAAAAAGCCAAGAATATTAGGAGAATTGAAACAATCAACAATTTATTTTAGTAAACGAGTAAAACCAAAATAAATTTGTTCTAGTGGGGGGGCTTTATGTAACGGTACATAACCCAGTCCCAATAAATGATAACTCTTGTAATACCGTAAAGGTCAGAAATGGGTAAACTATAACTAGCTAAAAATTAAGTTGTATCACTAAACATTATAAACAATATTAAAGTGATATACAGTGACAAGTGAGTTATAGTGTACCCAATGAGGTAATAAGTGAAGGAAGGGAACTTCTTACAGAATTGTGCTGTAGATGTGAGAATTATAGACTATAATAGTAGACTATGATACTACTCACTAATTATGTATTTTGTTTAGTTATTGTAGTATTTATATTGTGTAGGCAACAAAATTTAATACCTATGTTAATTTTATATTTTTATAAAATAATTGTGTTATTGTATAAGATAACCCAGGGTTTTTTTTTAAAACATAAAAGATTTAAATATCAGATGATAATGAAAATTAAAATAATACTGTAGGAGGAAAATGGCAGAAGGAAATAGTGCAGTGTAAGAATACTATAAAAGATTAATAAATAATATATACAGTCATGTAAAGTTAATAATAATATTAAAGACTTATATCCAAAGTTATAAGAAAATAAACAGAAACCTATTATGTAAACCAAATGGGGAAAGAAACCAAAATGAAAAAGAATTATTTTTCTGTAAATCAAAAATAAATTTATAATAATTACAAACCGCCTATATACTAAAAAGTAAATAGCAGAACCAATAAAAAGGTATATAAAAAATTATGGGTTACTAAGAGTAACGAAATAACAAGCATTGTTTAATCGAATTTGAAATTGAAACCTGTCCGGTTGACAAAATGATGAGACAAAAATTTTATTAAATTATCCTTTAGAAATCTTAGAACAGCACAAAATTGTTACAAAATTAAATAACAGTATAAACATTAGGTACTACTACCTTAATTATTAAAGTTAACTTGCTATACTCCATAATAAAAGTGAAAAAACCCATTTTTGGACGATTAGGCCTAGCCTAGCCGAGTTTTGAGTTTTGACGAGATAGTATTTGACAGACGGTTATGAAATTACAAACAACTAAGAACACCACCTGAGAAACAGCTTCACACAAGTAAGAACTTCGAGAAGAGAGGTAATATAAACAGTTCTTTTAATATTTAACAAAGAAAACTCAAATCAAATTGTCGTTGAGTACAAAACTTTCCAAGTGTAATCACATGTTTTAATAAAAATAAAACAATCTGCTCTCTTACGGACAAAGCCGGAACTACGTACTCAGAGAATTACAAATTTTCGAAGTTTTTCTATATTTGTAAAGTGTAGTATAATTATCCATTTCTGACCATCTCAAAACAAAAAGAACTTACCCTTAACCCTGGGGAAATAAATAAAAGAATTACATGTTGATTGATGTTTAAATAAAAGATAAAATTGGTCAAAACCATATTTTTTTTTTGACAATTCCATGTTTACTCAATGAAGTCGATATCATGTACTAGTTAATGAAAATATCGATTGTAATATTTGTATTTTGGCGGAAGAGAAAAACCGATAATATTATCAATAAATATTATTGAGGAATGATATTGAATAATAAAATGTGTTTCCTTTATTGTAGTGGGTAGTTGTAGTCAATTTCAGAATAAATAAGAAGAGGACAATCCACCAGGTCGTATTCTGCCACAGTGTCGTCTGATTAACCTATATTTGGAGACAAATGTCAAAAATCAGCTGATTCGGTTCACGGCAAATATTTGAAAATTTAGAAATCGTCTAATCCGAGGGTAAACAAACGGTACTTGCTCTCTCTTCAAAAGAAGGCTAAACAACTTTCCTACTTAACCAAAATCACACACACTCGATTTCTGCTTTGTTTGGGTAACATTACCACCAACTTTATTTAAACCTCAGTCTTTATAATTCATAAGTGGCGACTGCTAAGAGGTGTTCTGACCGATCTGAGACTGTAAAAAAGACGGACGTCACACACACACTAAAAAGGCGGTACGTTACAGAATTGGCGCTTACAACAGTGCGTCTTAATTAAATAAGACGAGCACTCAATAGGCCACATATACAGACTTCGCGGAAGGTACATCTGAGAGGCGGTACGTTACAGAAATGGCGAACCCAACATTGGGGCTTGAATAAGACGGACGTTTCGCTAAATAACCGCCACGTTACAATTATATATATATATATATATATATATATATATATATATAACATTTAATATTTATACATGAATTTACCTCAAGATGTTATTTTTCTATTTGGAACATGTTTCGGGTACTATCTTGTTCCCATCCTCAGCCTTCCGGTTTTTTTGTCTGGTGAAGTACATATGTGTTGTTGGTTGATAATTGTGGCTTCCTGTTGGCTTCTGGTATTTCAAGTTGGTTTTATTGTGTGTGATTGTGGTGTATGTGTTAGTTTTTTGTGTATTTTCAATGTTGAGTGCTTTGAAAAGCTAACACAAAAAACTAACACATACACCACAATCACACACAATAAAACCAACTTGAAATACCAGAAGCCAACAGGAAGCCACAATTATCAACCAACAACACATATGTACTTCACCAGACAAAAAAACCGGAAGGCTGAGGATGGGAACAAGATAGTACCTGAAACATGTTCCAAATAGAAAAATAACATCTTGAGGTAAATTCATGTATAAATATTAAATGTATTATATACATCAAGAAACGGACTGTAGCAGAAAGTGATTGAAATATATATATATATATATATATATATATATAAAGCACCAGTTAAATATTAAGTCAATATTTTTAATTCACAAATCTACGGTTTTTAGCTTTCCACGTCTAAATATATTGTTAAATTTGTAAATGCTAGTTATTTATTGAATGAATATTTAATCACTCTGTATAGTCCACAAACAGACGTGACATAACATTGTATGTGAATTACACACAGCTTGGTTTACAGATGAACAACATGCGATGGGTCTATTTCTGATATTCAATCATCCATGACGAGAATCACGAGATTAACATGGTACTAAAACGCATTTACACATTATAAAGTAATAGTAAAATAGTTAACCTTATTAGTTACACCATTTACCTATTACACAGTTTAGATAATACTTTGTTAGTTCAATGCAATGTAATCTATTTTCGATTGTTGTATTTGGTAGAAGGTTAGGTTGCATACAGTTAGGTACAATTTGTTTTCATTTAACACAATTCCGAATTGGGAAAAGGTTAGCCTGTGTAGGGTTAGGTTAATTAATTAACGTGGCTGTGGTCGTGGAAAACCAATTTTACCATCACATTCACTAATTGTTGCTGACTAAAACTGCCAGATTATTGGAACATCTATCTCTTCGAGAAAAGAAGAAAGGATATGGGTTTACTGTAGGTACTGTGTCCACGTCAAAGAGGAATCTTCAGGAACAAGACTAGCAGGGCAGATTTCCAATTGCGGACGTAGAGATTAGAACTCTGGAAATGCCGAAGCACGGTCTACGATGTTACCGACTGCCACGAATCAAAACGTTGTATAACGGCATGATGACTGTCGTAGTGGATGACAGTTCATTTGTTCGTTATTAGGTAATCATTACTATTTTGCCATAGTTTACTTTCAAAAATCTGTGTAAAAAGAGATGTCATCAGATGATTAACTGATCGCACATAGGATTCGCTAGGCTTACAACTGCGCCTTCAAGTACTGAGGTGCTCGCATCTGGGACAGATTTAGCAACTGAACGGCAAGATTTTATAGATCGGGCGATTTTAGAGATGTACAAGCATTAACGAAGTAACTCATCCTGAAATATAGTGAAGTTATAATATTAATACAAAATTCATTAAAAAAACGTGTCCGTCGTCTACGAAACTGTTCCAATTAGAAACTATAGCGAAAAAACGCAAACTTTATTTTAGCGACATCAAGCAACAGTTTGATACTTTCACTTTCACCGCTGACAGTAGATAGTTTCTCTATTGATTACATAACACTGATGAAACACTCCGCTCATACATGCATATTATTTTCACAGTTATTCACAATAAATTCCAAAAAATGATCCAACAAATTCTAGAAAATGTCACACATTTTCCTTCTACACGTTTTGCAGTCTGTACAGTTTTAAATTAAGTATAGTAAGAATTATTTTTTGAACATTTTGAAGCGCCCAAACAGCTCTTTACAGAAAGGTGCCCGTTATCTATAAACCAAATCTGTTCAAACTCTCCTTTTACAAATATTGTAGGGCGCAATAAGCCTTCAGCATCCATTCTTAAATGCACTACACGATGCCTTATGACGACTACTACTACTACTACTACTACTATTATAATGATGATGATGATGATGATTATTATTATTATTATTAATACCATAATCGTCATCATCATTGTTAACAGTATAGTAACAAAAACACTTCATAAGGAAACTCCTATTCTTTATAGGAAACGCTATGTGACAATGAGTATCAGTTCGAACCCATGGCGGAAAAACGACGCAGAAAATTACCCAATTACGATTTCTCCATATATAGTACGTCTAATTATTTTTATTACGTATTTCGTAGTTTTATGCACGAAACGAATTTTGTGAAGCGAGGTACTGACCAGATTTTGTGACCAGATTCAGAAGATTCTGGAGAACTAATGAAGCAATTCTGCGTGAACCGAAAACAGACGATAAAGTCTGGTGTCAGTGACTGTACAAACGCAAATTCTGACGTTTTCCGGCCGCATCTTAAGACGCGATGGGATTAGAAGATTGGCCATTCAAGAGGACGTGGATCGGAAGTGGAATAGACGTCGAACACGGTCCTCAATGAGTAACAAATATCTCAGTGGAGGATGTAATGAGAACAATCGACTACAAAGAAGCTTGGAGAAAATTAACTGCTCCGTGGACACAAGGTCACGACATTCGAAAACGAACAATGATGAAGTAAAAGAAAATAGACTTTTATGGAGTATGAGGAATTGTACATCCGTCAATGTGATGCTCACAACTGAGAGAAAAGTGAAGTGACCAGACAGGAGGGAGATGAAGAGAGGGGGAGAAAGAGACTGCTTACCTCTCGGCAGAAAGAGATTATATGGCTAGGGAGGTATTTACAGGGAGGGGGACCGGACCGGCCCCTGAGGGTAGAAAAAAATTGACGAATTTTGTTAATCTCTTGATTTTTAGGAGGTTTTTAGTTTTTACTATATACTCATATAGTAGTAACTATGTTTTAAATATACGAACAGGTTTCCTACACAGCATTAGCGTATACGTTTGAGATTGAAATATGAAATGTACGAAAATTAATTCAGTCAATAAGTATCTTGTCAACTATGTTTCAATAATGCGTATTTTTATTGTGTTTTTGCTGTTTACTTAATGGGACTGATTTCAAGATGTTATCACACGGTTTTCAGCTGCTTTAAAGTATTAATGCTGATTAGTCTTAACTTATTTTTTCTTTTGTATGACCGACTTGACCCCAGACCCCACCCCCCACCTACCCAAGACCATATTCTGGATACGCCAGTACTGCATGTGGTGACGTAAAGGAATGAAGGTAGGGACCAGATAGATAGAGAGAGAGAGAGAGAGAGAGAGAGAGAGAGAGAGAGAGAGAGAGAGAGAGAGAGAGAGAGAGACGGATTAGCACTCGTAACCTGTTGTGTTGTGAAATAACGCATACCAACACCACCACCACCACCACTACTACAACTGCTGCCACTACTACTACTATTTACTACTACTTCCACTAATAGTAAACATCGCTTACTAGAATAAGATTTAGATTCCAGGAATTGAACTAATTGGAGCGATGATCCAATAACGCGGAGACAATAAAACGCTGTAGTGTGTGCTTTTAAATCCACGAATTTGACTTAGTAAAACGGCTGTTTCAAGTAACCAATGATTCAAATAAGTGGCATTCGCTGTACTAACAATAACAATAAACTACAAACAATACTGCACGTCTGACGCTAATTCCATCAAAATGCAAAGTGCAAGAGAACAACGAACCTCCGGTGGCATAGGTGTGAAACGAGTGGCCACGTGCAGTTTCGGTTTACCCGTTGTCTAGACGGCCGGTAACACGATACGGTCGGTCTCCTGCTCCCGTGTTCAACGACCGACCTACACCTGTCAAGGCCGCCTCCCCCAATGTTCGTGTCTTGTAATTAAAGGAAATGCGATACAGACATTGTCCTTTAAGTAGGACATCGAATAACCGGACGATCACTTGTCTAGATCAGTCATTTCCAAATGACTGTCCGCGATCTTATTTTGGAAAACCAATTTAACAATTACTCCATTTTTAATTAAGCAAATGAATAATACACTATTAGTTTAACTGAGAATGATCTTGCAGCAGAAATCTGTGAAAAAATGTTTCACTGATTCACTAATAAACGTACAGGAGATCATTTTATTACAAAGTTATGGCAGTCCTTGTACTGTGGTATGAGTATGAATTATGGACAACAACCAAGAAACAAGACAGTAACAGGCCACGAAAATGACGTTCTTCAGAGGAGTTAAAAGGTGTTCTAAAATTGACCGTATAAAGAATGAGACCGTATAAAAGAAGTGTTACAAGTTTCTGACTTGAGTGAAAAATTAAAAGTTTACAAACAACGGTGGAAAGAACGCTTAGAAAGAATGTCAGATTCCAGACTGGCCAAACAACTCTGGAAATACAAACCTATAGGACACAGGTGTGTGTGTAGACCCAGGAAGAGATGGGTGGTGGATCTTTGAAGGAGGAACAGCCAGCACCTTGCATATGCCATGTTGTGAAGATAATGATGAGATCACTTTATTTGCTAACTTTATCTGTATTTGGTTTAGTTCTCTTTTATTTACATCATATTACCAGGCCATCATATGACAATCTATTTCCTTCCATCCCTCGGCTGGACAAAGCAGACGCGCCTGTCCGATGTTCCGCATTTGATTCGTATTCAGTCGTACGTGTAACTCAAAGTAACGTTTAAGCGTTTTCAAACTACAACTTGAAAAACAGAAAGACCTTAGCTTTCACAGTGAAGATTTTATGTAAGTATACGCCGTTTAATATCTTTCTTATATCTTCATTATATTACTGACATAATAAAGATTGTACCGTTAAATATATGTAGTAAGACATGTTAAATGTGTAAATTACCTATCTTTACTTATTTACAATTAAATACTTGCTTTTTAATTTTTCCGTTATTGTCAAAAATTGATCGCTTATGACGCGGCCCGCCGGTAGATTCCTGAGTTTAATTATGGCTCCCAGGCGGTTTTAAGTTTTCTAGATGCTACTGACGGGCGAAAGACTTCTTGTAGTAAATGAATCGGTTTTTGCTAAATATAAAAATATTTCTGTAACATGTATGTACTGTTAAGTTCTTGATTAAATTCATTTGTTAATGGAACCCTTTATTAGTAGGATTCGTCAATATCGTATTCAGTTATTTCGCGGATAGAAGTGTCGAATTGGTTGAGCAAGAGAAAATCCGTAAATTTTTCTAAAGATTAAAAAGCAATACATTTTTATTTCTTTTTGTTTCACTACGGAATTAATATCGACTGTGAAAAACACATTTTTGCCACAGAACTAAGAGTTTACGAGATATTAGCAAAAAAACGAATTTTCGGGACAATAGGCTATTTAAATAAAAAATATCAAGGGCCACACAAAATTTCAGCCGGGTGGAAACTTTCTTTAATTTGACCTGACTAAGTATCTATGACTATAAAAAACTATAAGTGGGAGAAATAGCTGAAGGCTGAGCGAATAGTTATTGCTTCTTTAGAATGCATTTTAAAGGACTCAGAGATTTCAAAAAGGAGTCGATTTTGAGGACAACCTAATGGTTTAAAAACATGGCTACCAACCAACTCGCAACAATGTGATATAACGTAAAAATTGAATGCTACCCAATTTTACGCTGGTTTTATATAGAATCATGATTATTAAATGTTTATTAGAATAAGAAATGCAAGTAATGTGAGTTGATGTACGGTTCGAAACCTGCCTAGCGGTGTTTTTCAAAGCACACACACCCTTGGCGAGGCGCCTGTCTGACGGGGCGAAAACTATACAGCAAGTCACGTACAGGGTATAAAATCATAAAATGTATTGTATTAAAAAAAGCCATAAAGTTAAGTGAAACTGAGAGAAAATTGAGTGTTCAGACAATGCAGTACCGTTAGAATTTGGAAAGAGAGAGTGGAGAGAGAGAAATCGAAGTAGCGTCGTTTCCCTTTCGCGGTATAAGTTTGCTACGCGCTGTTTTTTGACGAATGGAAGAAAGCGTCACTTTTAAGCGGTGAATTTAGCTAGTTGGGTTGGAGGAAATCAAATATCGCGGTACTTGAAACCAATGGGAACGCGATTTGTAACTATTAAGTTTGGGTAACGTTTGCGGGAGTATAAAAAACGTAGTTGGGAAAATTGTCAGCAGTCTACGGCGAACACTACAACTATAAGACTCGTTATCGCGATTACGATTTCATAACTAAAGTCAACGGAGATTATTACAACTATTCAAACTCGTCACCACGTATTAAGAATTTATAACTAAAATTGCGATAATTAATAAGTACAGTATTCGTGTCGTGCGTTTAATAATATTAAACCCGGTATTACAGTGATCGAAGTATACCAGATCAAAGTAATTGTTAGAATAAATGTAATATAACTTGGTGATAATTACTGAACTTCATAGTATCGATCATCTATCACGTACATTCGGAAGTTACGGAACGTGGGAGTGTATTCGGGATGAATTACTGATATTGCGAGCACTCAGCTTAATAACATAGTTACTAAGGTGTCAAAAATAAATAGTAGTGTACACTAGTTACATACTGAATCAGTGAGTAGGTGTGAACAGTGGTAATTAAAGTGAAACCGAAGTAATCAAGTGTTAGTGTCATCGAGTGTCAACAACAGGATCATCCGAATCGCCGACAACGCAATCTCCAAGATCGCAGACTCCGAGGGAAGGATTCACCAACAAAAGGAATTCAACCAACAAGTAAACCAAATTGAACATTAAACTAATATTAATTCATGTAATATTTTGTAACTCTATTACTATTGGCAATTCAATTGGTCTATGAACCCACTTTCAATGATAATTGATGAGAAGTATAATTTCAATATTTGTTAATCGTTAAGATTGTATGCAACTTGTAATATGTTAATGAAGATGTTCATTAAAATTAGCAGTCATTCAAGTTAATTGTGTTAATAATCATTTCTTGGGTACCCTGAGATAATTTTAAGAGTCGCCATTAAGCAGAGTCGAGAGCTTAGTACTAGTGAATTACACATATCTGTTCTAGCTCTAAACTGCGAGGGTGGTAGTATGAAGTGGAAATTATGTATGAAAAACGCTCTGCATCTGGAATCGGGTCTTTTTGAAAAAAGTCTTGTTACCAACTCACAACAATGTTTAAACACGTCTAACAGTCAACAATGGGACAGGAAAACCAGTGTAACTAACCGGACTGTCATTAATGGATTCTAACGATTGTAGGCGTAGCAATATATGCACATGCAGATCCGAAACACATTTAGAGAAAAGAAATTGGTTGGAAAAGTCCAAAATACTGCTAGATACGTTAATTTCCTTCGTAGACGCTTGATGAGAAGAGTTAGCGACAACGAGGTTTGTACAAACGAACTAGGCATAACGTTGCCAACAATGACTGACTAGAAAAATTTCTTGAGGGAAGTGTGGGCAAAAAGCTTACTCCTAAACCCAACTGTGATCCGAGGACCAGGCACTACGGTCGGAATCTATGAATCGTTTCTTACAGAGAAAATTCAACGTCGGACGAATATGTCCCCAACAAAGGTCTTTTTAGGGGTATCTGCCGTGAAACTAAAAATTTTTTATTGTTTGTCACCTATATCCTATTATGTAAATACTTTAGTGTGTTTTGTCTATCTGTCGATTGTGAGACAGAGTATTGTTTATCTTTCATTTGTGATGTTTTAGTGTTTGTTTTTGCCGGAAGGGCGGCTACCGCTTTGTTGTGTAGCCAAAACGTCAATTCATATATTATAAATATCCGTATGGAGAACCATACATGATTTCTATGTTCTAAGATTTATATTTTAAATCATTTTCGAATTGAAATATTTCCATAGAAACTACTTCTTTCTACTTCTTACTTCAGCCTTAACCACAATACTGTGGTCACTAATGTATGTAAACCACCTCACGTTAGCGCACTCATTTTCACTGATGATGGCAGTCGATGGCGCTGCCGAAACGTCTGGTTTTGTAGAAAACATTGGACCAAGGCCAAGCAGACCGGGATGAATTTTAATAACAAACTACTTCTTTGTTGCCGATAACGTAGTACACGTATAAAAAATGGCACCTCCCCCTTTAACTATCATTTTAATTTATAGAAAATTACCCCCTCCCTTCAACTACCCTTTTCATTTATAGATATTTTATCTACCTTTCTACAGTGGATTATTATGACCTTCTTTTCAAGATACTTTATTTATCAAAATTAACTACTTTACTCTTGTTAAAAATAAAATGTTGCAGGTAAACTACCCCTTCCCCTTAACCGATCTTCACAAAAATCAATAGTCCTTGAGTCCTCTATAACTCAAGCACATATGCAAAAAATTATTTGATTCTGTTTGAATTTGCGGCAGTTATTATGTTTTGAGGGTAGTACAATCAGAATCAACCCACATCTCGAACACGCCTTTTCTCGCGATCACCATACTTCCATTTCCTTATGGAACATGGAAGTAAAAAACAGTGATGGAAGAAGTCCTAATGTAAACAAGTAGTCCTGATGTAAACTACAGATTGTTTCTTGTACACGGCTGCAACATTACTTCCAGTTATAAAAGGTTGCAGCCGGAAACGACCGTTATTTCAGATACGTGGTCCCCGTATAATTTCCAGCGTTCCTGGTATGCAGTTCATACACCTACCAGTTAATCACAGCGAAAATTTCGTAGAACTACAAACAGGCGCACATACGCAAACTGTCGAGTCGCTACGGGTATCTGGAAAGCGCAGAAAGAATAAATAAGGTGCCACAAGGAATTACGTGTTAAATTCAACATCATCATCATCATCATCAGCCAGGATTAAACAAAGGATGGTTTGTTCCGGTCTCAAACAGTCAAATAGTCTACAGCTGCTCACTCCAGCGCTTCCTCGGACGTCACACCACCTCTCCGACCTTTCGACTTATAGTTCCATACAAAGGTTTTTAAAAAATAGGCCTATATAAACACGTGGTACGTTTCACAGTTTTTATTTAACTCTGACAGCTGTTTCGACTCCTTAAGCCATTGTCAAAGAGATAAGTGAACACTAAACAGAGGATATAAGGGTGGTGGTGGACATCTGTTTAGGGCGTGTATCGCAACATGTGTGAGGTGTGAAGATGGAGAGGGGGTTGCAGGAGCTAAGGGAAAGTCAAGTGTCTTTCAAATATAATCTGAATGTTCCCCCCTCCATCTTCACACCTGACACATGTTCCGATACACGCCCTAAACAGATGACCACCACCACCCTTACATCCTCTGTTTAGTGTTCACTCATCTCTTTCACAATGGCTTAAGAAGTCGAAACAGCTGTCAGAGTTAAATAAAAACTGTGAAACGTACCAAGTGTTTATATATTTTTTTAAAACCTTTGTATTAATATGTTTCACCAAGTGCCCAACGAGTCATCAATTAATATCTTTATAGTTCCATAGTTGTTTGGGGATGCGGCAGTCATCCATTCGGCAAAGATGTCCCCACCGCTTCAGCCGATACTGGGCAATTCTGTCGAGTATACTCATAATATTCAGTTCCTGCCGTATATCTGTGTTTCTTCTACGATCATGGAGAGTATACCCTGTCACGTGCCTGAGAAATCTCATTTCAGCCACTTGGATACGACTGGCTTGGCCTGTGGTTAAAATCTAATTCTCAGACCCATATGAGTTTCTCAGACTTCATATGTGATTTTATGTGGAGGCACAGGATCAAGATTACGTATATTTTCCGACAAATCTGGTTGATGTAACTTGTATTGGCCTCCTAAATAATAAACAGTTCTGCTAAAATCCGTCAGGTTTACATTAGTTTAGGTTACGTTATTTTTTTATCCTGCGTTATATTGTGGATTTATGAGTTTTGTACTTCAAAAGTAAGTCATACAGATCCATATTATATAGTTTAAACTATATAGACAATTTTTAAAGTCTGGCGGAGCCATTCTAAAAAAGACCCACCCTATATCTGACCTGCAAATTGAGTAACATTCTTGTCGTATAGCAGAAACAAACTTTATTTTGTACACGTATCGGCGAGTGGGCGCCTGTTGAAAGGTAGGTGAAACTACCGCCCGATATTCGTTAACCCACGCATAACCGATTGCAAACGCTATGACGACGTCACTGTCAAGTTCTCTAGGGATGGTTGGCTAGGGATGATTGGTGCGGGATAAAAATAACCGGGTCTGGGACCGTTCGATTGCAGTCCGCCGGTCGCCGGTCTGATACCTCCCACGTTTCCACTGCATCGCCGACAATAATTTCTAGTTGTCGCGTTCACTATGTACACACGGAACAGCTGGTGCGGTCACCCGCTGGTTTCCCTGCTACAATCAATACCCGCCAGCATCCTTAGAAATACAGAAGCTGCTCTGCTCTAATCAATAAACTCTTTAATTAAAAGTGCACGTGCAATTTTTTTTAACGGTTTCCTACGTCAACTAAATTGATGAGTCTGTACACGCGCCGTGTCCACGCGTCGCCGGCAGACAGTCTGCCAGAGATAACTGCGCAAGAAAACAATACTGTTATTGTTGTTGTTGTTCTACTGGCGATCAACCATAGATGTATAGTATACGGATCGCGTGCTGACAGGCAAAGTGAACGGCAGAAAACGTTCCGAAGCACGTACAGCTTCCCCCACCATCGGATGGGAGTACCGCTGCTGCAGCTACCTTCTCTAAGCTTGGTGTCCGCCAAAAGTTAAATAAATTTGTATTATTTAGTAATTGTTTAATGTAAACAATTTTTATACAGTTAAAACATAGCTAATAAAATAAAATAAAAAAATTTAATGTAAATTAGCATTGCTAATTGAACACTTTAATGACCATGGCGAGTGTGAACGCCAGCTTCTTTTACGCAATAAACATTTTAAGGTTTACGGCTCACGTCTTTTATTCTTTGTTTCTCTTATTTTTAATCTTTATTCGTCTGGCTTCAACGAAATAAGTACATAATAAGTATTTATGAACGCAACAGAATTTAGCGATAAACTGAAATAACGTTTCAGAATACTGAAATCTTACAGTGAAACAAATGTGTTTATTTTGGAAAAGAACTTATTAAAAACCTCCCACTTTGGAGTCATTAATTGTTAAAATGACACAGCTATACCATAATAATAATAATAATGGCTCCCATGTGTACCACCGAAGCAGCTTAGGAGTCAGGCAGGGTAGGCTGCCTTATGCGAGCCGTACGGCATACTAGGAAGGCAATGTGGCCACCAGTACGCTTCAGCCGTCCATTATTATCCCCAGGATGTTATCCCAGGTACTCATTTTCAACAGGCTGAGTCGACCTGGGGGCTGAAAAAAGCACATTGATTATATGGTGCGGGCCCAGGAATTGAACCCGGGACCTCTAGATTAGTAGCCAGGTGCCATACCCACTGGTCTACTGAGCCGCCATAGCTATACCATTTAACGCAAAATATGCTCCGCTAAAGAAACAAAAGCTATAACAAAGCAGAAAAGCCAGACT
Organism: Magicicada septendecula; assembly: GCA_034769895.1. Lineage (NCBI taxonomy): Eukaryota > Metazoa > Arthropoda > Insecta > Hemiptera > Cicadidae > Magicicada > Magicicada septendecula. The sequence goes on from CM068372.1 coordinate 135,089,042, forward strand.
TTGTACAGGTACAGTATATAGCATACGCAGTGTTCTTGCCCACCACTGGTGCAGCGGTCGGACCAAATTCAGAGAATGCAGCACGCGATCCATGTAGTATACATCGATGGATACAACCGAGTATGGATTTTACCCTCTTCAACGATTTTCTCTAGAACGTTTGAAGATCCAAAAGTCGAATCTGTGCTCAATACGAGAATATGGCGCAAAGACTTGGACGTATGTCAAATAATAGATTACAGTAAACGAAGCTACGAAGGCAAGCCGTTGGAAAGGCGCATTACTATCCTTTTTGCGGACGTCGCGCCGTCTGAAAAGTCAGTTCTAAAAACATAGCTCCGTCCCCCTGCTTCAGCATGTCGGATAATACTGCGTGGTAATCCTACTACTGTTAAACGGTACAAATTTGAAATAGAGCTTAGTAGACTAGCGGGCACGGTGACTGATTACAAGCCTGGAGATACCGCATTCGATTCCCGAGTACGCCATAAAAACAATGTGCGTTTTTAAGCCTATACGTCGACTCAGCCTGTAAAATGAGTACCCAGGATAACATTCTGGAGTAATAATGAATGAAAGAGCCGTAGTTCTGGCCACATTCCTTCCTTATATGTGGAACGGATAACACAGAAACCAAACCTGCCCAACGCCTAGACTGTTTAGGAGGTAATAAAAGGAGTCATCATTATTATAAAACTGAAACACTACTATGGGTCTGAATTTTTGTTTCTAACTCAGGATATCGAATATATCGGTCATAGGTTTGTAATTTATGACTTTTAATACGAAGCACCAGAGTGATGATTCCAGGCTTGGCTGTATACGAAACACGGGCAAATGAATAGCAGCGTGTAATCCCTTCTGAAATGCTATGGAATATAGTCTAACACTGCCTTGGCCAAAAGGATGAGAGTAGGAGGCCTTTGGTGTAATAATGTGTTCTTAAAAGTGAGGCACTTACCGACACTGTCTCTGTGTACCAATCAGATTGCGCCATTAGTAAGACGAGATTACCGTTCGGATTCCGCGTTGCCACAATTAGTATACATCCACAGCGGTTTACCACTTTCAACAGTGCCGATCCGTCGTGTCCTCACCATTCTTGCTGTCGGTGTAGTCGTTGTTTAATGATGTGCAGAAACATTTTAACAACGTAACTACATTGACGCGAGATAAAAATCATGAACGGTAATAGATGAATTGATGCCGACGTGTAATGGTTTAAACGAGGGAACTATAGAAGTGGCAGTTTTGACACTTAAGCCTAAACCGAGGCGGAGATGGGTTCCGGACAGGTCAAGTAAGGTCTAATATATCTTTGAGTGAAGATGATAACAATTGACACTTTGTTTGTTTGCGGACGATCAGGCTATTCTGTCAGACTCTGAAAACAGATTGCAGATGGGTATACAGTTGTTAAATGGAATCTGGAAAGTCTCTGGATTGCAGATATCCACAATTAAAACCAAAGTGATGGCTTTTTGTGTAACTGATCCCGTACGGGCAAAAATTGTTATAGATGGTACTGTCCTGGAACAAGTTAGCAGTTTTTAATACCTGGGCTACAGTGTGTCTTATAATGCAAGCAACGACGTGGTGCATAAATTGCATAAGTTCAACCTTATGTGCGGGACCATCAGGCGAACCCTTAAGTCAGCAAGTAAAGGAACACGCCTAAAATTCTACAAGGTGATGGCTCTTCCCACACTTTTTTATGGGTCTCAGAATTGGACTTTAACGAAAGGCCAGGCCAGTCGCATCCAAGCGGCTGAAATGAGATTTCTCGGGCACATGGCAGGGTATAGTCTCCATGTTCATAGAAGAAACACAGATATACGGCAGGAACTGAATATTATGAGTACACTCGACAGGATCGCCTAGTATCGGCTGAATTGGCGGGGCATCTTCGCCGAATGGATGACTGCCGCATCCCCAAACAACTATGGAACCGAGGGGAAGGAGAGGTGTGGGACGTCCGAGGAAGCGCTGAAGTGACCAGCTGTAATACTTGTCTATTTGAGAGCGGAACAAACCATTCTTGGTTAAAACCCTGAGGATGATGATGATGAGTGAAGATGATAATATTATTAAAGAACTTCTGTATAACTTCAATTACTTATTTTTTGCGTACCATATCACTTATTATATAATTATATAATTACCTTATTATCCACTCTTGTGATACAAAGTTTCGTCAGTTATGACGCGTTTCGGGACTAAGTCCCATCCTCAGATAACACTCAATTTAATAAATTAATACATTAAAAATCGCAACCATGATACTGGTCAAGTCAATTAAATAAAATTACAAATCGCATGTGATATGTTTTGCTAACCACGGCCGGAGCTCCTGCATGCGTTCACCCCCAACCGCGATCGTCACGCGACTGGTCAAAGATTAATCCAAACCGATTGCAGTATCGAACAAGTAGTTTGATGAAAAATTTATCTGGTCATTTAGTAAACTGTTTTTAGTGGTACTATTTTTTATAGCTTTATAAATTTCAAATTCCTCCAGACTATCCATCCGTTTACCTTTTTTACAAAAATGCAACGCTGTTAAATTTTCTTCGAAGCTCGTATATTTATGTCCGCTTGATATTAAATGTTGTGCAAAATTGGACTTAGTATTACTTGGCTTGGGAATATGTTCTAAAAATCTTTTATACAAACATCTGCCAGATTGACCGATATAGAACGCATCACAATCATCACATTTTATTTTATATACACCACATTTCTTTTTTAAAGGTATTTTGTTTTTGTTTTTGAAATAATTTCCCAAATTATTATTTGTTTTAAATGATAAAATATAGTTATTATCTTTGGGAACGGGTCTTAAAATATTTGGCATAATACCTGTGAAATTAGCAGAAAGATATTTATAATTTTTATTACTTGCTTTTATACGGTTTGAATTTTTATTTTCTAAGCGTTTTCTATGTCTATCTATTATTCTGTCAACTATTGTAGATTTATACCCGTTATTTATAGCAATTTGTTTGATAGTGCTAACCTCATTCAAGTAGTCCTCCTTTTCGAGTGGAACATTTAAAAGTCTGCTGACAAGACCGTTAAATACTGCCATTTTTTGTGTAACGGGATGATGTGAATCATAGTGTATTACTGTGTCAGTATTAGTGTGTTTTCTAAAGATTTTGTATTTTAAATTATTCCCGTTATGTAATACAGTTAGGTCTAAAAAATTGATACTTTTGTTGTTTTCGATCTCCATAGTAAATTTTTATTTGTTATGAATTTTGTTTAGGTAATTTTTAAATAATTCTATTTGTCTGGCATTCCCGTTAAAAATAATAAAGGTATCATCAACATATCTGGAATAATGGATGATTTTATTGGCGAAATAATTATCTTTTAAAATTTTTGTATTTTCTAAATGGTTTAGATATAGGTCCGCCAGAATGCCAGAAAGTGAAGATCCCATGGCAAGTCCTTCATTCTGTTTATAATATGTATCTTCAAATGAAAAATAATTTTGATTAAGAATGGTTTTCAGTATCATCATCAGTTGGTCAACTTTCTGTATTTCCAAAGAACCTTTATTCATTAAATTATGTCTGAGTAAAGTTAATGTTTCATCAATAGGCATATTAGTGTATAAATCTACTATGTCGAATGATACTAGTTTGTGGTTTGGTTAAAATTGTAACGTGGTTTATATTTTTGATAAAATCCTTATAGCTTTTTACACTCCGATTATTTTCTAAGTTGGTGTGCTCTCTGATGATTTTTACTAAGGTTTTTGCTATTTTATAACCGGGGGCAGTTGTAAAATTAACTAATGGTCTAATTACTTCTGTATAAACATTTTATGTGTTACTTTGGCTATAAAAATTCGTGATAGAACAGTGGCTTAGAGATGCGCAGTGTACAAACACCTCGTTGCGACGCTAGCAAATTTTTTATTTATTTCGCACATGCGCACAAGAGACTTGTACAGTGCATCATAATATGAACGTCGGCTGCAACAAGACTGGCGAGAACAGTGGAAGCATGTGTGTGACTGAAATGGAGATAATATGGAAGTGAGACAGTGAACTGTTGTAGCGTCGTCTTCCCACTCATGGGAATATCTCTTCTCGTTCCTGATATTTGTAGAATTAAAAACATCACTTCACTTTTAAGTTATCAACGCTCGTGCGTCTACAACAACGTACTGCAAGTAATAATTTACGTCGTGATAGAGTTCAGTCGAATCTCTGCCCCATCTTTAGATTAACACGAAGAGCGATCAAACAAACAACTCGTTTTGGAAATTACCAGAACGAGTTCAGTGCCGTAGAATGTTACTGAACAAAATTAGTTACAAAGAGAAGAGTGTCCTCTGAGTGGGCGAGGTCTCGACCGCCTCCCACGTTATACGTTAGGGCCGACAGTCGTTCCTGAACAGTAAGCTGCGCCGACCCAGTGCATGAGTTACCCCATTTCACAAGTATAGCTCAGTTATCTAGAGAGAAGAGTGGGATGACGACGCTACAACAGTTCACTGTCTCACTTCCATATTATCTCCATTTCAGTCACACACATGCTTCCACTGTTCTCGCCAGTCTTGTTGCAGCCGACGTTCATATTATGATGCACTGTACAAGTCTCTTGTGCGCATGTGCGAAATAAATAAAAAATTTGCTAGCGTCGCAACGAGGTGTTTGTACACTGCGCATCTCTAAGCCACTGTTCAATTTCTATCGTCAGTTTTCTACACGTAGAAAAGGTTTAGACTTAAAACAGCGGCATTCGTTGGCACGTCATACCCTTCTTCTCTAAAAAATCTAAAATAAGAATCTACAAAGCGTAAGAAAGAATCTGAATGTACGATAATATGGAAAACATAATCGTAGTACGATAAGCGAGAATAAAGACTTTGCACGTGATTATACCACATAGGAACAAACTATGGGATATGGGTAATAACGTTCGCCATCTTGGTTCTCGATCGCTCTTCACGTTGGACTGAAGATTGGCACGCGGTTGGCCAAAATCTAACACCGTAATCTTTTGATCTTGATTAACCGTGTCGTTCAGACGCCAACGGATTTCTGTTATATTTAGATGATACTGTACTCCCGTCACAAGCTTTGGGTCCTTCACGGTTCGTTATCAGAAACTCTACTGCTGATGTAATTCCAATCGTATTACACGCATAATATCAAGTGCAATGATGTGGGTAAAGTTATAAAAGTTTTCAAAATTACGCGTGTAGTTGCTGGAGCCATTTCGCTGTAGGGTAACTGATAACAGCTGAAGTGAATGAATGATAACGCGCGTGACAAGAGTGTTTATTGTTTGGCCGATACAAAGGCGTTAACGTTTTGCTTCTTGGAAACAAAGGCGTTTGACGTAAAGGCATAGCGTCAATTTTTAGATCGATATTCGTTTCCGATCCGTATTCAACATTGTCTGCCCGACTTTTCGTCAAATCTAAAATTTTGCTTTTTGTGATAAAAAGCGTTTCGGATTTATCTTACATTTTATTTGTAGAATTAAAAACATCACTTCACTTTTAAGTTATCAACGCTCGTGCGTCTACAACAAAGTACTGCAAGTAATAATTTACGTCGCCAACAACTTAAGAAACAAATGCGTACTAATTATGAATAAACATTGTTTCCGACGTAATAAAAATAATGCATTCGTCGTCGTACACGTGGTTTTTATTGGCAATAATGCCGACGTTATCAGAGCACGCGATTTACGACTGATTGGTACCTGTACAATTTATGAACAGTGTACTTATCAGTGGCGGCTGGTGTTATGGTTGGAGCGTTGCACAACCACCAATATAGAATAACTAAACTATAAAATAATATACGAAATCATTAAGCAGTTAAAAATGTAATTAATTTCAACGGAAAACGTATTAGATTCTATGCGGCAATGTTCACGTACAATTCAAATGTGGCGCGCAGGCTGGTGGTTGTAGCCCGTTTGCAACTTGAAGAGTAAATGGCAGAGCTTACTACACAACCATATGGGAGGACGTGCGTTAGTCTTCACAATTGCCCTATATTCCCTATATTAGTTAGGCGGTTGCAGAGTTTCTGCAACGCTCCACTAACAGCGCTGTAGCGCATCTTTAATTTTGTCATGAAGTGAGCACAGTCTTCTTGATTTGTACGTTGTAACAGGTTTAATGTTTACATTGGTCCAAAGTAAACGTGTACTCGCTTTTGAGGTTATAAAATTATAGTTTGTGATTTTATAAAATTATAAAATTTTGTATAACTGTGATTGCGATAATTACGTGTCAATTAACTGTATGTTAAGTATTTTTTTATTTGTTAAGAGCTGCTGTGTGCTTTTGTGTTTGTGCTTTTTCGAGTTAGTGAATCTGTGTGCTTTTAAACGTGTTTTTTTTTAAATTTTAAAATGAATAGCGTTAAGAACCTTTTAGAAATTCCCTTTCTGCAAAGACCAGGGAAGGAAAAAATTGAAATTAAAAGACTAGGACGAACAATGCCTCCCTTCACAATAAATCAAATTGTACAGTCAGGCGGTTGACAATTTAATCGAGCATTTAAAATAGAATATTACGAAAATACAGACTGGTTATGTGGTTGTGACGAAAAAAATCTTTATTTTGTTTCCCGTGTTTATTGTTTGGAGGAGAGGACCCCTGGACAAAATTCGGAATGAAGGATATTAATCATCTTGCCGAAAGAATAAGAAAACATCAGGCATCAAGTGTACATATAAAGAATGCTTTACAGTTTGCTCTTTTTGGCACAATTAATATAGCACAGCAGCTGGACAGTGAATATAGAGGAAACATTGTTTTACACAACGAAAGAGTACGAAATAATCGGTACGTCTTAAATATAATAATAAACTGTATCCGCTTCTGTGGAGCTTTTGAATTAGCTTTGCGGAATCCTGACTGAATCTTCATCAAATCCTGGTGTATTTCGAGGATTAATTGATTTCAGTTCTGAGCTTGACACAGCGATGAAAAATCATTTAGAGAAAGCAACTGTATTTAAGGGCACCTCAAAAACAGTTCAAAATGAACTTTTAAATATAATGTTAGAAATATGCCATGAAAAAATAATGAGTGAGATAAAAGAAGCGGATTATTTGGCTGTAATTGCTGATGAGACCAGCGATGTTGCTAATGTTTTTCAAATGGTCATAGTGTATCGGTACATAATAAAAGGTAAACCGGTTGAAAGATTCTGGGGTTTCATTGCTCCACCTAAACATGATGCTCAGTCACTTGCATCATGCTTGTTATAAACTTAATTATGCTGAATGCCGCTTCAGCAAACAGAAGTGTTCGTGTTTTTTTTTTCAACTTTACAAGGGATTTTTGTTCATTTTTCTCTACCAGTCCTCAGCGTACGAAAATGTTGGATGAAATAGTAAAAAGAAGATTACCTCGATCAGTTCCCACCAGGTGGAACTTTCAGTCACGTAGTGTTAATACTGTATTTCTCTACAGAAAACAAATAATAGAATGTATGGAACTGATTCTTAAAGGAGAGGAAGTGAAAAACGCAAACACGATCGCTCAAGCAAACGGCTCTGTAAAAACATTAACAAGTAAGGATTTTGTATTCTGGCTTTCTCTTTTTCATAAAATCATGCCTCATGTTGACATTTTATTTGGCCATTTTCAACGAAAAGATATTGGCCCTATTAGTGCTGTAAAGTATGTCACAAATTTTGAAGAAACGATAACTAATATCAGGGGCAAGATTGATGAAAATATTTATGGAATTGTTGGATCATCAAGTACTATCACCAATATAAGGAAAAGATCTGATATTACAGAGCTGAAGACAGAAGCAAAGGAAGTGTGTGACACAATAATATGTCAGGCTAAAGAGAGGTTTGCTTTCATTGGGCACCTTGAAGTATCTTCTTTGCAACATTTACACTTTTTTAAACGCAAAGCAACTTCGCTATGAACTAACAACAATCTACAGTACTAACGAATTTGCATCAGTTAATGGTGCTGTTACATTACTAGAGTTTTTTATGAAAAACAACCTGGAGAACACTTTTAGTGAAACTATGAAACTTTAAAAATAATCATTACAATTCCAATGACAACTTCAGAGGCGGAGCGATGTTTTTCTACTCTCAAAAGAATTAAGACATTACTCAGAAACACCATGACAGAAGACAGATTATCACCACTAGCAATATTGTCAATTGAGAGACAATTAATAATGGATATTCCGGACATCAATCAAAGAGTAATAGGGTGTTTTGCTGCAAAAAAAGAAAGGAGGATGGATTTTTTTATATAAGGTAGGAGACATTTATGTTATAAAGTTATTCTTTTAAAAATTGAAAGATTTGTGAAATTTTTAATATTGTGTACTGATTTATTTTTTCTTATTGTTCGTAAATCAAAGCAGGCAGTACTCCACTCACTTCTCTTTTAGAGTTTTCAAGTAAAATTTTATGTAGTTAAATTTATGTGCCTTGGAGTTTATATACAGGGAAAATCTGTTCTTATAGCTCAAAGAAGTCATTTAAAAATAACTAACCTGTATTAAAAATTTGCTGTTTTTATTTTTTATTTCTCGTAAACACAAGGATCGCTTTCAAACCAGTGTATTATTTTATAGGTATAAAAACCACGATTCTATTTAACTTTTTCTTTTCTCTACATATTTAGTATTTGATTACTGCACAGTTAGTGCAGTAATCATTCATGAGTACCTGGGAACATGGAATCTGGCATAGGTAGACATACTGATAGAATCATTCCATTATCATTAGCAGCTCTCTTTTGGGGGAAAACAGTAACTTTCTATTTTTTCCATACGACAGCATTACGTATGATATGTAGATATGTTGGTCTGCGCCCTGTTTAATGTGTCGTTTTACCCCCTTCCCCATCCTCTCCCCAACCAACTCTACAACTACTGCAACCACCAAAATTTGGAACCACCAGCCGCCACTGGTACTTATACAGTGTATTCTTACGCGGCGGAGAAAATAAAACAGAACCTGATTATTTTCATTAAATGAATGAAAAATACGAGTCAGTTAATATATGTTTGTATAACGTATTGGAGTTTTGTAGTATCCTATCTTAAATAAGTTGATGGTGGTCGTAAAAAAAAAAAACGGTGAACACAACACTAATAGCACTAATAGATAAGCTTAGCATGATCTATAAAATACGCGTTTTTTTATATATCTATAAAGTAAAATCTAAAAATATGCGATCTTAAAATAAGCTATTACGATTTAAAATATTTTAATGCAGTACACTACATAGACTAGCGTATTATTAAATTTTTACATTAAAACATTAGAGACGCATTAATATTAAATGCAGAACATGAATTTCCAGACATCAACAACATGCCGCTACTAAAACATACACCACACACAAGCACTATAGTGACATCTGGGAGAACCTGGACGTATATAAACACAGAACTCCAAAAGAAACTACTAACTGAACAAATACAAATTAATACAAAATACGACACAATTTTTAAAAAAAGCACTAAAGCCTGGAAATACTCACCAAATAGATAAACAAAAACATAGAATGTAGATCAAATTTATACATCACATCCAATTACAGTAGACCATCGATTATCCGAACCTCTCGGGACGAGGGCCCGTTCGGATAATCGATATTTAGGATAACAGATCGTAACATTATTGGAAACATTATTTGTCTTTACAAAAACAAAGGTTTTTATTACAAAATCATTTCTAATATACTGTTATATAATTACAGCAACCTGTATACTGTACTATAGTGTATGACTAAGGCTAAAAATCATTTAATTAAAACTGAGTGTAATTAATAAAAACCAAAATTTAATTTAAATGACAAAAGTTAGAGTTTAATGACAAACACTGTACTATAAAATTAATTAAAAAACAGACTTCCGTTGAGACAGTTTGTCTATCAATTGTAAATGTGTTTATCGATCTTTGTTGATGTAAGTGTGTTTATCGATTGTAAGGCTGTATATCTACAGCGTTTATTTATTACTGTGCAGTACTATAATAATTTATAGTGTACAATTTTTAATGTTCAATAAATATCCAATGCGCCCACATGTGTCCAATACATTATACTGTACAGTACAATATATAATTGTACTTTTTATTGAGTTCGGATAATAGATCGTTCGGTTAATGGATGTTCGGAAAATCAATGCTCTACTGTACAATAAAAGCAAACAAAATCCCGATCAACAAAAAACAACATTACCCAACGTACACGCAGATACATCGCCAGAGAGAAAACCAATATGTCTGATGATAAGCATACTAAGTAGTACGCTCGAAACATGGCTCAAGTAAGAAAAACTATTTTGATCGTACATTATAATAGTATTAAATTATATAAAATCCATAATATATTGTAAGCCTATATTTGTTTATATTACTTATGTACTGGTTTTAATGTTTTAAATTTCAAGAAAATACTTTCTATTTCTAGGTTGGTAAGCAACGATGACATCAGAAGATTACCTCGATCAGTTCCCACCAGGTGGAACTTTCAGTCACGTAGTGTTAATACTGTATTTCTCTACAGAAAACAAATAATAGAATGTATGGAACTGATTCTTAAAGGAGAGGAAGTGAAAAACGCAAACACGATCGCTCAAGCAAACGGCTCTGTAAAAACATTAACAAGTAAGGATTTTGTATTCTGGCTTTCTCTTTTTCATAAAATCATGCCTCATGTTGACATTTTATTTGGCCATTTTCAACGAAAAGATATTGGCCCTATTAGTGCTGTAAAGTATGTCACAAATTTTGAAGAAACGATAACTAATATCAGGGGCAAGATTGATGAAAATATTTATGGAATTGTTGGATCATCAAGTACTATCACCAATATAAGGAAAAGATCTGATATTACAGAGCTGAAGACAGAAGCAAAGGAAGTGTGTGACACAATAATATGTCAGGCTAAAGAGAGGTTTGCTTTCATTGGGCACCTTGAAGTATCTTCTTTGTTTTTAAGTGAACGGTTTTCCCATTATCAAAAATATTTTCTTGATGAAATTCTGAAAAGGGTTTGCAACATTTACACTTTTTTAAACGCAAAGCAACTTCGCTATGAACTAACAACAATCTACAGTACTAACGAATTTGCATCAGTTAATGGTGCTGTTACATTACTAGAGTTTTTTATGAAAAACAACCTGGAGAACACTTTTAGTGAAACTATGAAACTTTAAAAATAATCATTACAATTCCAATGACAACTTCAGAGGCGGAGCGATGTTTTTCTACTCTCAAAAGAATTAAGACATTACTCAGAAACACCATGACAGAAGACAGATTATCACCACTAGCAATATTGTCAATTGAGAGACAATTAATAATGGATATTCCGGACATCAATCAAAGAGTAATAGGGTGTTTTGCTGCAAAAAAAGAAAGGAGGATGGATTTTTTTATATAAGGTAGGAGACATTTATGTTATAAAGTTATTCTTTTAAAAATTGAAAGATTTGTGAAATTTTTAATATTGTGTACTGATTTATTTTTTCTTATTGTTCGTAAATCAAAGCAGGCAGTACTCCACTCACTTCTCTTTTAGAGTTTTCAAGTAAAATTTTATGTAGTTAAATTTATGTGCCTTGGAGTTTATATACAGGGAAAATCTGTTCTTATAGCTCAAAGAAGTCATTTAAAAATAACTAACCTGTATTAAAAATTTGCTGTTTTTATTTTTTATTTCTCGTAAACACAAGGATCGCTTTCAAACCAGTGTATTATTTTATAGGTATAAAAACCACGATTCTATTTAACTTTTTCTTTTCTCTACATATTTAGTATTTGATTACTGCACAGTTAGTGCAGTAATCATTCATGAGTACCTGGGAACATGGAATCTGGCATAGGTAGACATACTGATAGAATCATTCCATTATCATTAGCAGCTCTCTTTTGGGGGAAAACAGTAACTTTCTATTTTTTCCATACGACAGCATTACGTATGATATGTAGATATGTTGGTCTGCGCCCTGTTTAATGTGTCGTTTTACCCCCTTCCCCATCCTCTCCCCAACCAACTCTACAACTACTGCAACCACCAAAATTTGGAACCACCAGCCGCCACTGGTACTTATACAGTGTATTCTTACGCGGCGGAGAAAATAAAACAGAACCTGATTATTTTCATTAAATGAATGAAAAATACGAGTCAGTTAATATATGTTTGTATAACGTATTGGAGTTTTGTAGTATCCTATCTTAAATAAGTTGATGGTGGTCGTAAAAAAAAAAAACGGTGAACACAACACTAATAGCACTAATAGATAAGCTTAGCATGATCTATAAAATACGCGTTTTTTTATATATCTATAAAGTAAAATCTAAAAATATGCGATCTTAAAATAAGCTATTACGATTTAAAATATTTTAATGCAGTACACTACATAGACTAGCGTATTATTAAATTTTTACATTAAAACATTAGAGACGCATTAATATTAAATGCAGAACATGAATTTCCAGACATCAACAACATGCCGCTACTAAAACATACACCACACACAAGCACTATAGTGACATCTGGGAGAACCTGGACGTATATAAACACAGAACTCCAAAAGAAACTACTAACTGAACAAATACAAATTAATACAAAATACGACACAATTTTTAAAAAAAGCACTAAAGCCTGGAAATACTCACCAAATAGATAAACAAAAACATAGAATGTAGATCAAATTTATACATCACATCCAATTACAGTAGACCATCGATTATCCGAACCTCTCGGGACGAGGGCCCGTTCGGATAATCGATATTTAGGATAACAGATCGTAACATTATTGGAAACATTATTTGTCTTTACAAAAACAAAGGTTTTTATTACAAAATCATTTCTAATATACTGTTATATAATTACAGCAACCTGTATACTGTACTATAGTGTATGACTAAGGCTAAAAATCATTTAATTAAAACTGAGTGTAATTAATAAAAACCAAAATTTAATTTAAATGACAAAAGTTAGAGTTTAATGACAAACACTGTACTATAAAATTAATTAAAAAACAGACTTCCGTTGAGACAGTTTGTCTATCAATTGTAAATGTGTTTATCGATCTTTGTTGATGTAAGTGTGTTTATCGATTGTAAGGCTGTATATCTACAGCGTTTATTTATTACTGTGCAGTACTATAATAATTTATAGTGTACAATTTTTAATGTTCAATAAATATCCAATGCGCCCACATGTGTCCAATACATTATACTGTACAGTACAATATATAATTGTACTTTTTATTGAGTTCGGATAATAGATCGTTCGGTTAATGGATGTTCGGAAAATCAATGCTCTACTGTACAATAAAAGCAAACAAAATCCCGATCAACAAAAAACAACATTACCCAACGTACACGCAGATACATCGCCAGAGAGAAAACCAATATGTCTGATGATAAGCATACTAAGTAGTACGCTCGAAACATGGCTCAAGTAAGAAAAACTATTTTGATCGTACATTATAATAGTATTAAATTATATAAAATCCATAATATATTGTAAGCCTATATTTGTTTATATTACTTATGTACTGGTTTTAATGTTTTAAATTTCAAGAAAATACTTTCTATTTCTAGGTTGGTAAGCAACGATGACAAAGAATTTTCATGAAACAGTGCTACATCAAACAAACATCTCGTTTTGGAAACTACCACAGACGAGTTCAGTGGCGCGGAATGTTACTGAACAAAGCCGGTTAGAAAGAGAAGACATCTTTTGAGTTGCCCAGGCCTAGAACGTCTCCCACGTTACACGAAGAGGAGAATTTAGAGAGCGGCATCCAGTGGCACGTTCATACCCACCCTAAAAAATCTCAAAATAAAAAAATACAAAGCGAAGGAAAGAATCTTGAATGTTCGATAATATTGTAACGAGGGAACCCTCTTGAAAAGTCGAGAACGTCCTTCAACACGTTTCTACACTAGTCCAGCAGGTATAGCGTTTCACATGGTAACTCTAAAGTGCATTCCAGAGTGTTCAAGAGTACTTGAAATACGCATTAAGCTGGCGCGCAGTAAGGATGGAAAGTTGTTCTCGAACACCTGTGCTACCTATAAAAGCAAGAGCGTCTGGCTTTGTCAGTCAGTTCACATTGAGCGATTTCCTTAGTGCGGATCCAGTCATTCTTAAGGCTTAGTGGAAAGTGTTTACTGTGGTATTACTTGACATGATTATTGCGTGTGGACCAATTTAACTTGAATTACTGTACGAGTATAATCTATTTGAAAAACGTTTTGACTGCAAACTGTTATTTGTGATTAATTAAAGTTGGTGATTAGTGATTTCTGTATGTATTTTGTTTTCCACTGTACCGTACGACGATCAGTGAGACCGTCGCAGCAATATGGAAAGTAACCACGTGGACGGTTGAAACCCTATGTTAATGTGGTCGTTATCTTTCTTAGAAGACAAGAAATTGTTGTCAATTTCCATGCAAAAAATATTAGTTTTGAATAAATTTTCATTACTATACTGCCTGGCCGTCAACTTGAGTAGCCCAGAAATCTTCGAGAAATCTTCTGTCATCACGCCCTGCGACGTTATCGGTGTAACAAAGCGCACAGTACGCCGGATCTAAAAAAAACAACTATACAGATCCTTTAATGCTCGGTTTCCCAAAGACGACTTTACGCCCTTGTGCGCACTGAAGGAACCTAGCTGTAGCACCGTTGGTTGCAGGGCCAGCAAGGGGGAGTTGAGGAATGAGTAGCATAGAAGGAATGAAACGCTGAAAAAATGTTGTCGCCTACATATTACCTATGGCCCACGTGGTAATCAACTTTAATCTTTTTACTTCCTTTATAATTGCGGCTTGTGGTGGGCGTTTTTGTCGTTTTTGCAAAACGAAAACGAACTGTTCGTTTAAAAAAAACAATTGTTTTTAAAAACAGTTGAAAAAACAGGTTAAATTAATTAACTGTTGCTGTTTACATTCACTGATTTTACCAGTATATTGTTAAAACGTTTTGTTTTGAGCATTTCAATAACTGTTCATTTTAATATTTTTCTTAAATGGATGGTTATGTAACTTAAACAATTGCATTAAGTCAATATTTCTCTTATTTACAAGTCTCTTAAAAGGCATTTTTTGTTTTAAATTGTTTAATCAAAACTCATGGGGAATATCTGAATAAAATTTTTATAGTAAATGAAATAAAACTGAATAGGCTATAGCCTAATTCTGCGCTAAACAGAACGAGGACAATAGTATAATCGAACGCAAGTTAACGAACGTTGCAGTAAAAACGAAGTCTACTCGTAACTGTTCAACAAACGTTACAATGAAAATGAACGGTTTCCTCGCAACAGTTCAATAAACGTTGGGGTGAAAATGAACAGTTCAATAAAAACAGATCAACGAAAGTTCCACTAAAAACGTAGCAGCTCAACAAACGTTGCAATTAAAACGAACAGTTTACTCCAAACAGTTCAATAAAAACAGTGTACGCCAAACAGCTCAACGAAAGGTCCACTGAAAACGAACTGTTTATTCCGAACAGAGAACTGTACTAGAACAGTTGCGTTTTCAACGCCACGTTCGTATTTAAGACGGAGAACAGTTTGTCTCAGTAGAAAAGAACAGATCTTTCGTTTTTTTTTTCAGAAAACTGGTTTTTCAAACAGTTGTGCGGTTTTCTTCCCAGAGGCAACGTTGACTCAAAACGGTGATCTCAACTTACTAACGTTGCACAATCTGATCAGTGCACAGTGTCAGGAAGTGCAGGACTTTTTAAGAATACAATTATTACATCAAATACTTCCGACTGTCATCGTTTTGGCAGAGACAGTATTAAACGAACTCATTACTCATTAGATAAATCCACAAATACAGTTTTCTCGAGGCGGGTGCCGAAAAAGTATCTTGAAAAGGGGACGGTGACCCAGTAAAAGTTTGTGACCACCTTTTTCTAATCGATCACTGCGAACATCAATTACAAAAAAATTGCCTACGTTCACGCTCACGGTCTCCAACATACAGTCGGTGCGAAACCACGTCAAATGTAGTAGGCTACTATGTAGGCGCTTTTTGCGCGGCAAAGCTGACAAATGATACGACGTGGAAGGTAAACAATAACTAACGATGTAAACAAAACTTTGTGGAGCGAGTGCGCCGGCGCGCGCCCACACTAACACATCATAAACGCCATTGTTGGCACGTTACAATTAATTACACGTGTGTGTGCTTTTGGCGCAACGGCAGCGCTACCGTCGCGCACTTTGACTGCGTAAATGTTTAGTTAGAACAACAAATAATTTAGTCACAGAGAGAGAGAGAGAGAGAGAGAGAGAGAGAGAGAGAGAGAGAGAGAGAGAGAGAGAATCCTAGCTACAATCAGTCCTAATAATCTCTGTACACTTCAAACATCAAAACACTACAATGCATAATAATACGCACAAAAAAAAACATCACATGGAGTATCCAGTAAATACAGATTTTGTTCTATGCATGCTATTGTGTTTTTATCTACATACCAATATACAATGTAATATAAAATTTTACTTGAATTACAATATGTACAGTGCTCAGTGCATAAACAAATGAACGCCTATATACTCAACAAATATTTGTTTCTTTGCACATAAGATTTTACAGTTGATAAATAAAGCACCATACAGGCCTATACAATTTCAGTGTGGGCATATTTTTCTACGAAATCACACTAGACCTACGTATTTTGATGATTTAAAACCATTGCCATCAGAATTATGAACTGAAAATAGAATGAAAAATCTTTGCTTCACATGTCATTCAAACAGCCTTCTTTGTTGGAAATAAAGAATATTTGCAAATATGTAAATTTTAAAAAGCGTGTCATTCAATTTTCATTTCTGAAATTCTGTGTGAGATGATTTTAAACAGTCGACAAGTCTGTAAAAACGGCTGGTAAACAAAACAAACGTCGTAAGCAACCAAACATCGCAAACACATAAAATCTGGATCGAAATAAAAATCGATTATCCGTTGTGATACATCTAGTCTTTGACGATGCAGATATATGTATAAAGGATGAGGCCACAAGCGAAGAATTACAAGTTTTTAACTTGAATGAAAAATTAAAACAACACGAACAACGGTGGAAAGAACAACGCTTAGAAAGAATGTCAGATTCCAGAAACAAGTCTGGAAATACAAATCCATAAGACACAGGTGTGTGGGTAGACTCTGGAAGAGATGGCTGGAGGATCTTTAAAGGCGGAAGAGGCAGCATTGTGTCTACGTATCTCTACATAAATAAACATATTATATGATATATATATTATAACAACACAAACTGAATTCAATGTAATTTTATTTGTGTAGCCCCACGCTTTTGGAGCGCCAAATTATGTAATAACACAAATTGAAATGTAATTTAATTTGAGTTTGAGTTCATGGGTGTAATCGTAATAAGAAGATGATGCGTTATATAAGAGTTAAAATTTTTCCATTATTTATTTTTTTTTTATTAAAACAAATTCTTTCATTTCGCATATTGAAATATACTCATTATTAAATCGTATGTACGAATCTTTCGCACACGACTTATAGCTAACAAATTACATACAACAGGTTATACATAAATCTTATTATCTACTCTTAATTAATTAATTATTTGTTTGCTCTCGGCTTACTCATTGTGTGTTCATCTTTTGCAATTGCTGATTAATTTACTTCAATAATGAATTTACTTTTATTTCAATTTCTTTAATATTAATTGGCTTTAAAACTTTCTACTGCATATGCATTCTCCTTTATCAACAAAGACTTTATTAATTACTTTAACTTAAAATCAAATATTTCTCTTATATCATTTACGTTACTCAATTACTAAATTTTATACAAGAGATATTATTCTAAATTACACTCTGCCTTTATACTTAAGTACAATTTAGTTATTTTAATTAACTGTTTGAATGTCTTTCATTCTAACTTTAATTAGTGTCTTTCAAATGTATGTATTTTACTACGGTTTTTCATCACCTCGTTTGATGTGGTTAATCATTCGTATGTCCTCCTTTGGTCCTCAGTCCTCGTCCTCCATCCTCGGTGTCCTCCGTCCTCGGGTCCTCTTCCCGGATTCCACTGCATGAGCTGTTTAATAGTGGTCTCGCCTCACATCATATGCTGCAGGTGTGTCCATAGACCTCCTCGTATGTGCTCTGCTGCTCTGGTTGGACTTCCAGTTCGTCCTTTAACTCTCACTGTAGATTTAGAATAGCGTCTCTGACTGACATAGCCTCCTGGTATTTATAGCCAGGTCGTGCAAAAGCTCAGGTCTGAACAATTTTCAACTTGTCAGTTTGTCGAAGCGTCTTTTCCCCCACTCTGGTTCAATTCAGTATTTTCGCCTATCTTCGCGAATTACGAAGTCTATTTCACACCACTCGATGCTCAATCGATCGCTAATTTTTATATGTTTACTATACGTAAATTACAGTTCTTTATTGTAATTACAAAAAAAGAGCTATTCACTTTTTACTTATAGTAATTGCTGTTTCTGTCACTTTGTCACGGTCTTTTAACCCTTTGTTCACCTTTATTTTCTACACCCTCTGGTGTCTTTTGTTTGACCATATCGTACATATTTTTCTTATAATTAAATAAAACATAAAATCTATCAATACTTGAAAAGGGTTGGTTACAGTTCAGGAACGGACAGGCTTCACATACACAAACAAAATACACGTGTACACAACGCTAGCGACAGGTGGGCCAGGTACGCGTGTCCATGCATGAATTGTGCGTTCATTATTTTTTTTAAACAATGCAGCTTGCAATCTGAATCATGTCTATACCATATTTATTATTTATTTAAATTATTTTGGCAATGCACAGTACCGTACATGGTTGTACTGTTGCATTATTTCCCTGCTTGGTAAAAAAAAAAATGTTAATACCAAATTAAAAAAAATTTTGTTCTCTCTGCCTTTTTATTAGACAAATAATATGGTATTGTTTTTATTTACAAACACATTTATTTATTTTATGTGCGAATAATAATGAATATGCGATTTTTAATTTTTACCCTTATTTGGAGGGTTTGAGCAATATTCCCCCCTATGTAGAGTTGATGCAGCTGTTGTACAGTAGTATATCCACTTCAATTGTTCTAGTGACCCAGTTATTTATGAATGGAATTTTCCTCAAAGCACTGGCCTGATATTTACCAACTTCTCTCCTTCCTGCATCGTCATATATCTGTGAGTATGGGTTGAATTCCATCTTCTCTTAACGTTTTATTCCAATCTTCACTCTTACAGTTCCTTTCTAATCGCTAATAATTTTCTTCATTCTTACTATGTGCTGAAATACACTTCCGTAACAGAATATTTTTTTAGCTTTGTTGTGGGTCGCATGATCGGATACAGATGAACTGCCTTAGAAACACGTCTATATATAGACTATTATGTTTTTAACCCGCTCGATGTTTTAATCGTAGTACTAGGGTCCTAAGTAATCTCTGTCCTTAGACTTCCACTTTCGCTTTCTTCTGTGTCCTTGCATTTCCACTAAGGTATGAAGATTTGCGTGACCAACAGTCTGACAATCATAACATTTCTTTCTCTCTTTTCTAATTCTCTTAAACATATTATTAATAGTTGAAATCTTCTCACAGACATAAATAACATTTTCAAAGTTGATGCATATTCTACGTTTTCATGTATGGGTTTTATTACTTTAATTTAAGCAACATATCACTAGATAATACTACCTTCCAATCTTGCTTTACCAATTTGAAGAGAATAGTTGTGTACCTCCTATTGCTGGTAGTTGATCTTGATTCTACTCATTTGTATATTTTCTTTCGCTCTTGTGTATGCTCTTTTGCTAAAATCTCATGTTATTATATAAGACTTCTTTATATTATATCTCCGTCGAGATGGCAATTTTCTGCTCATTTACATCTTATCATTAATATATTATTATTCACATATTATTCCTTTTCTTATTAATAATTTAAACAGTAATATTTTCAAAATAATTTCTATTTACATTAGGGCGTTGAGTGTCTCTAATTCACCCTAGTTTAGACTACACAATGCATGAGTTCCGTCAACCAAACGTCGTGTATTGTTCTTTTGTAACATAGCCGCCGACATATAACAACTTCCGCTTCTCACCCTGATTGTGTTAACATCTGTTGTGACTGCATAACTCACCTGTTCATACGGTGAGAATTTATTTCTTCGATGCGACGAATAACCTCTCTCTCTCTCTCTCTCTCTTGCTTTCTTCTCTCTCATTCTCTCTGCGTTTCCTCTCTTGTTGAACGCATTGCTTATTAGTTCGTGTGGGACCTGCTCTCGTGCGTCGCCTATAATACTCACTGTATGGTTTATAATTATAATTATAGACCGGATTTTCGTGCAGTATAAACCATTGAAACGTGCAACAAAAACTTCAAAACGTGCAAAAACGTGCAATAAAAAAATCAAAACGTGCAAAAAGGTGTACTAAATAAAAAGATTTTCGTTTTTTTTTTATTAGCACCAAGTAGGCATAAAATGAAGTAAAATATTGAATACAATAAAATTAATAATTTTCCTTTATTTAAACTATATTTTGTATTAATAAAATTAAATAAAAAACACTCTTAGGAACAATAATTATATGCGGTTTAAAAAAGCATAAACAGTAAGACAAAACATAATACAAAATTCTATTAATTACCATCAAGTAGATACATAATATTATGTTTTAAAAGAATATATTTTAAATCTATCTTTTAAACTATAAAAGACGAAAACAATAGGAACATTCTCTAGGACAAGAATCAATTAATTAGACGATATAAACAATTCAATAAGACAAAAACAAAATAAAGAAATCAATTTTTTTCGTTAAAATTTACTACCATGTACATTTCTAAATTTTTTTCTGTTAAATTATACCTCCTGTCATCGAGGATATGTTTTAAAAGAGAAAAAGCTCTTTCTACATCAATACTCGTAATTGGGCATTTTTTATAGGAACTTAAAATGTTTGGTGCCACATCTACATCTGAACGTTTGCCATTTAAAACGTCGTTAAATGTTTGTAAAATTTTAAAGCCAAGATTTTTTTCAAATACGGTTTGAAATTTTTCATAAATTAATTTTCCTTTGTCGTTATTTACTTTTTTGAGTGTCTCTTCAATACTTTGTACGATATTGATTTGTTCATCTAACGATAGATTTTTGCCTCTAAACGTTTTATTGCAACGGGTATTGGGCTAAAATGGGACCTTATGAATGCCAATTCGGACTTAACTGAATTGTTTTTTACAATGCTTTTTAATTTGGTGATAGCAAGAGCATCTTCTTCCAAACGTTCTATTAACTCTGCATATCTATCCAAATTTTCGGAATAAAAAAGGGCAGCGTCTATCCAGGTTCCCCACCTGGTAAGAACTGCTTCTGGGGGCAAGGGGCAATTCATTACATTCCTATATAAAGCCACTCGCTGAGGGGCTTTCAAGAAGATTTTTTTACCACAACTTATTAATTTATTTACATTTTGGAAAACTTCACGTATTTTCTCGGCAACTCTATTAAGACCATGCGCCACACATGTTGTGTGAACCATGTTTGGGTAAAACACTTTAAGAGCGTTCCCAGTTTTGAGCATATAAGGGGCTGCATCGGTTACAAAAAGTAAAACCTTATCTTGATACCCGTTTTGACCGAAAAAATTTAACAAACTATCGTTAACAAACCGCGACACCGTCTCAAAATTGGTTTTTCCAATTCTTTACAAGAAATTAAGTGAGGGGTAGGCTCAATTTCTGGGTGCAAAATACCAATTATTAATGCACAAATATATTTCCCTCTCGAATCAGTCGTTTCATCGACTGAAATATAAATAAAATTATTGGAAATTTAATTTTTAATTTTTATTAAAGTCTGTTCATAGCAGACATTTAGATAATTTTTTCTTAGTGTGCTCTCGTCAGGTATTTTCTGTCCAGTATATTTTTCTAAAAAGTTTGTAAATTGCGGACATGAAAGCTTGAATAGCGGAATATTTGAGGAGACTAATGCCATACACAAGTCCTGATTAAAAGAATTCTTCTTATTGGCGCCACTACAGCTTTCTGTTATCAAAAGTTGAGTTACGTTTTTTCTTTTCTTAGCGGCCTCAACTGCCTGTTTATGACTGCCTATAAAATAAAATAATAAAGTAAAAAAATGTAGGTACACAGACCGAGATAAATGATTTAAAGGTCAGCATAAATTGGGCAATTTGACTATTTAGGAAAAATTAAAATTAAACGTAGGTAGTACATTAAATTACATTTTCTAGATTAGGATTCAGGAAATGCCATTTCATAATTTAAGTCTAAAACTTACTTGTTTGGCAGTGGGCGTCTACTTGCGATTTTCTGTCGACACCTACATTTTTGCAGCAAGATTCACAAAAAATGATTTTTCCATCAGTTTTTAGTTCTGGGTACGGCTGTATCCATCCCTTTAATTTTGAGCAAACACTACTTTTCCCTTTAGGCATGTTTGATATTGAATTGCACAACTTGACAGTGGCAGAAGGAATGAAAATAAAGAACTGAGAAATACAAATACGGCTACCGGATATAGGGGGGAGTGGGGGTGTTGAAAAACATAAAACGATTCCCAGAAAATCATCGACTCGAGAATTGAAAACTTCTACGAAAAAATATTAAAACCGATTCAAAGAAAATGGTTTGTTTTATTCCACTTGTCTTATAAAACGTATAGTGTTTGTTTATATTGAAAGTAATTAATTTTAATGTTTTATCCGCTTTGTTGACTGATTTTTTTTAAATAACAGACAAATTTAAAAATAAAACCTTAAAACGTGCAATTTCATGCAGGAAAACCTTAAAACGTGCAATTTCGTGCATTAACGTCAAAACGTGCAATTTCGTGCAATATAAAACTAGTATCGAAATAACGTGGTTTTCATGATTCGAATTTCTATCAAAGTTTTAATGAATTTGAAGTTAGCAAAAAAAAGATGCAATTGCACGAAAATCCGGTCTTTAATTATAATTGTGATTATTGTCATTATAATTAACGTTCGCTCGATACTTACTGTGCGTATTCTCGTCGCAAACACTGTGTTTTAATTGTGTTACACGTATTGCTTTCTTAACTGTTTTAATACTGTGTGTGTAACTTGCTAATTGGATATTCTTGCTACCCAGGTACGATTGTTTAATTTTTATTTTGCATTCTTCCCTAGCGTTAATTATTGAATTTGAATTATCATTATTAATTATGAACGTCTGTTCTCTCTTATTCTCAATTACAATCGTTTGTTCATATAGTTCTGTTTCAACTGTAGTTTCTACCGCCGCCATGCGCGTATTTGTGTCGTTATTTTTTTCTACTAACAGTTTATTACTCTCAGCTATATTTCGTTTTACTTTTTCTTAGCATATTATTTAAATCTTCTTTTAAATCCACTGTTTGCTTATTTATATTTTTATTTAATTCGTTCTACAGCTGGACATTGTCTTGTCTTAGCTCATTTAAACTTTCTGTCAGATTTTCTGTTTGCTTATTTAGTTTATAATTTTTTTTTTTTTATTAGTTTGACATTCTCTTCTTACAACTCTTCTTTAAAAATTTCTGCTTGTTTTATGACTAATTCGTCCATCATGGCCAGTATCGAATTTTTAAATGCTTCTAGATTCAACTCTCCTGGTTCCGCCATGTTAAATATTTTGTATTTATTTATTATGTTTTAGAATATTATTCTTATGGAACCGAATTACTAATTTTATTTATTTATTATTATTATTAATTATTCTTATTCTTAGTATTACAATTGCACCTTTAAAATATTATTTAGTTGAGCGCCAGTTGTGTCGTAATACACAACAAAATAAAATATACGAGAATATTTCGTATGAATCATAACTGTTATACATATTATATGTTTACCACACTTGTATTTATAGAGCGTACATTTAGCTATAAGAAATTTAAATAGCTAAATGGTCGTGTCTGGCCCCACGTTCAGGGCGACAAATTTTATAACAACACAAATTGAATTCAATGCAATTTTATTTGTGTAGCCCCACGCTTTTGGAGCGCCAAATTATGTAATAACACAAATTGAAATGTAATTTAATTTGAGTTTGAGTTCATGGGTGTAATCGTAATAAGAAGATGATGCATTATATAAGAGTTAAAATTTTTCCATTATTTATTTTTTTTTATTAAAACAAATTCTTTCATTTCGCATATTGAAATATACTCATTATTAAATCGTATGTACGAATCTTTCGCACACGACTTATAGCTAACAAATTACATACAACAGGTTATACATAAATCTTATTATCTACTCTTAATTAATTAATTATTTGTTTGCTCTCGGCTTACTCATTGTGTGTTCATCTTTTGCAATTGCTGATTAATTTACTTCAATAATGAATTTACTTTTATTTCAATTTCTTTAATATTAATTGGCTTTAAAACTTTCTACTGCATATGCATTCTCCTTTATCAACAAAGACTTTATTAATTACTTTAACTTAAAATCAAATATTTCTCTTATATCATTTACGTTACTCAATTACTAAATTTTATACAAGAGATGTTATTCTAAATTACACTCTGCGTTTATACTTATGTACAATTTAGTTATTTTAATTAACTGTTTGAATGTCTTTCATTCTAACTTTAATTAGTGTCTTTCAAATGTCCGTATTTTACTATGGTTTTTCATCACCTCGTTTGACTTGGTTAATCATCCGTATGTCCTCCTTTGTTCCTCAGTCCTCGTCCTCCATCCTCGGGTCCTCTTCCCGGATTCCACTGTAAACTAACTGCTATTATTTATTAGCAAGCTCCCTTACTTGAAGAACTCACTCACTATTTCAAACGAGTACATTTATTATTACGTAAATTTCAATATTAGATCATTTTTCAATTATGCGCAAAATACTAGAGAATTTTTCACAAAAATTATGAAAACCTTGATTACTACATACTTTTTTTAAATAACAATTATAAAGCTGATGACAATCTTTATTACTTTTTTATTGTTATAAATTCAATAAACGTTAAAATTCCGAATATGTATTTGTGTTTAATTCAATTTTTAAACATATATAATTGAATTAAATAATTTAATTGAACGACAAATAACTTAGTCCTTGCTTTTAAGTTGATATATGTTTCCATAGATATCCATAGGCCAATAAATAAAACTTTTCGTGTATATATATATATATATTTCAACTGACAAAACTGTGCACAATGCAAACGTAGCTTACAATCTTTTTGAAGGGGGTCAAAAATTTTCAAGGATGTTGACAGGTATTAATTCTGTCAAATGATTAAATACACCGAGTTTGTATATTGAATAAATAAATAAATCGAACACATTGTTTGACCAGTACGAAAAACGTCTATGACAACAGAGCTATTACAGATTAAACGTATGTTCACGAACGCAAGTATTTCTTTGTCCACTGTAACTATCTGTTTGTTTCCATTATTATTTTGCACCGATCCGCCTATTACACTTATTGTGCAAATATTTCAAATACCTTTTTGTTGTTAAATGAAGACTTTACTAGATTATGATCATTTCGTTAAATAATTGGTTTGTTTATTTTATAAATAATAGAATACGTTGTTTTCGGTTCATTATAATTAAATATCTACAAGGAAAACAATTGTTGCAATGAATTACAATTAATCAGTGAATAGAAGGTCATTCATATTATAATGATAACCTTAAAAGGGGTAAATATTTGTGTACTTTTATATTTTAACGAAGAAAGATACATTGCACAACGCATACGAACTGAACTATAACGCACGATATTCTTTCATTCATAGTTTCCATTTTTGCCTATCTTGTTCTTCGGTACCAACGTGAGGCCTCGCCTTCACCAGCAATCTTGTCCAGCGTCTCCTATCCGTTGTCATTTCGGCGTAACCTGTCACGTCGATTCTTCTGAGGTCTTCCAGCACATCAGCCAACCACCTTTTCCTACATGTGCCAGAAGAATCTTGGACCCGGCCTCGGCGTACTCTCACCCTCAGTTAACTGATAATTAATTGAAACCCACGGCCGGTAGCAGGCCACACCCTAAATCCAGCCTTATCTATGGTCCCTGCGGCAGGAGCTCTATTTGAAGCTCGGGACGCAGTGTACGAGCGGGCGACGGGCAAGCCCTTCGTCTCGCACAGCCCTACTGGTCCTAGATCGGGACTTCTTTCTGCTTTTTACACGTGCGCCCTTCTTTGGCATACGCTGATCGTCCATCCGTTCATTTTCCCTTATCTATACAATTTTTATTTACTGCCAGTTTACGGTTCTCAATCGCGTTTTCGTTCCATCCCTACTAAATTTCGGTCTTCCCTTTTTTGTTTTTGCTACTGGAGGCTATTTCTACGCCTATACTTCAGCATTCTTTTAACGTCATCATCTCCATCAGAGAGTTGGCGAATAGCCTGTTTCGGCTCCAAAGGAATTATCTTTACATTACCAGTGTTTCTTAGGTATTTCTACACTTCTTTCTCCAATAGGCAGGTATTACCAAAATTCCTTAGGTAACGTGCCACCCGACGTCCTATTGAGATGAGCAAACTATCTCTTTGTTTTCCGCAACACCATCTTGAATATTAACAATTTTCAACTCCTTGTGTATATCTTTATTGTATAGTCTATCTCTCCGCGTGCAGCTCACAAGAGAACGCAAGAATCTCATCTCTGATGCCTGTATTCTAGTAAGATTCTTTCTCACTGGAACAAAATTTTCAGAACCATACAGAAACAACGGAACACCCGTCCCATTATAAAATTTTAGATAAGTCTCTTGCCTCGTTTTCCTTAACTGAAGAACTGTTCCACACGCCGATTGATACTTAATGAACTCACGATGAACATCATGAACTTCATAAGTGATGTCGCAGTCAAAATAGGGAAATGTGACAACTATTATAAATTATAATTATCTAATATTGTTTTAATTTTCACGAGCTATTTGTCCACAAAAGCCACAGTTTTTGTCTTCAGTTTTTTTTTATGCATCAGTTCAACTGCTTTGCCTCCATCGTTTTTGGAGTGTACTCGTGTACCAATCCCCGATCTTGATCCAATTTGTTAACTTCTTTTTCTTAGTTTGTTCTATCTTGTAAGGTCAAGCTTTTTCTCCAGTACTCACTGCTTTCAGTCTATTCAAATTCTACTTTGTAAAATATCTTGTAGTTCTGATCGTTTATAAATGCAGTTTTTGAAGAGCGAAGGGAGTTTTAACTCACCCGTTTGGCACTGCCTCCCTGTCTAGTTTCACGAACACTTTTGAACGCATCAACAGATTTTCGTAAAACTTGGGATGCGTGTCCATACTTTCTCTCTACAGAACCCTGTTGTTATTGAGATTCATTCCCCCAAAAATAGCGAAGCGGAAGGCAAAACTGTGAGGGGATCAAATTTCAAAATATCGCAAAAGCCCATGTGGTGCGTAAAATGAAAGACAATTTCAAATACAATTTGAATGTAGTGTTCATTTTTTAAATTCAAAAGGGCTCAAAAAGTGAGTGAAAGTTTTGATAAAATCGCAAAAATCCATGGAGGGTATCAAACTAAAGAAAATTTTGACTAAGATCTGAATGCAACGTTATGTTTCGAAAATTTCAAAATTGTGAAATCCCAGAGCCCAAAAAATATCAAGAATTGTGAAAATCTAGCAGGGTGTCAGACTAAAAGGAACTGTAAACTTAATTCGA
This sequence comes from Magicicada septendecula, assembly GCA_034769895.1. Taxonomy (NCBI): domain Eukaryota; kingdom Metazoa; phylum Arthropoda; class Insecta; order Hemiptera; family Cicadidae; genus Magicicada; species Magicicada septendecula. Next base: position 135,116,745 of record CM068372.1, read on the forward strand.
ATATGTCGAATTTTTAGTCTATACTGTATGATTGATTGTGTGCTCTACAACTGTAATTTTAGTAAAGAAGTAGTAGGAGGAATAATCGGGATTTTGGTAAGTTTTCCCATAATTTAAAGATTACGTAAAATCAAAATATACGTAATAATAAATCTACTTCGTTCAAAATAGTGAGCGAGTTTTGCAGCTCAGGGAGCATACTAGTTGAATCTGTCCTGATTGTCTAAAAGTGTCAGAGTGACACATTTAAATTCAGTACTGTACAGTAGAATAAATATATCTGTAAAAAGGAATTCTACAGAATGGCAAAATCATTGGAGGGGCGCTCATCAAACATTTGTCTGGAGGCCCATTTAATATATGTTCGGCCTCTGCCAGTAGGTCCGTGATATTACAAAAAAAAAGATATCTGGTCATTGGAAATCACCTCATCGCGCTAGTGAAACGCCGTCTGACTTCGACCAGCCGATTATCTTGCAGAATACTTTGCACTCTGACTTGGCGATATCATAAATAAAAACAAATAATAGGCTACATTTGGCCAGCATTGTACCGAGCGTTATCGTTCTATTAAGTAACAACGATATTGTGTTTCCTAAACAATCAAATCCGCAGTTCATGCTCGATGTGATTATGTTCAAGAAAAACGATTGTTATGAATTACAATTGTTTTAGTAACCAGTAACTGGTTGTACTAAATTTACAAAACCAGAAATTTAATTAATCATTGAATTTTCTGATAACCCCGAACAGAGTAAATATTTACTCTTGGTTCAGTTTATTTCCACTAATACTGAAACATTACATAAACGATGTTAAGACTATATCTTATTATTATGTCACGTATCTGTTACAAAACGAATAGTATCTTGTTACATACAAAGGTACTACCATATGCAATGAATGTTACATACGAGATCATACTATATACTCGTATGTGATACAATAGGTTTTGATTCTTAAATTTTTACGAAAATACTTTTAGACTTTTAGAACATTTAGAGATTTACCGTTTGTAAGTTATCTATATATTGCAACAGTACAAATGTATAGGGTACTGATTATTGCACAATTATTAAGATAATTAATAAAATAAAATAAATAATTCATATTGTTAGTAATAATAATTCATCTTTCAATCTGAACTGAAAATGGAACGACCAAATTTCATGCTGGGACAGGTTAATCACGCCACGCAGCTGTGTCTGTGTGTACACGTGTATTTTACATGTGTGTGTGAGAGCAGTTGGTTCCTGTAAAGCGTCACCCCTAAATGAACGCTATTAATTATATGAATTAATTTAAATTGTAAAGAGTGTGTGCATAATATCACAAAACCAAATACGCCACAGTGTGTATAAAATAAAGACGCACATGTGTACAAAAAATAGTGCGAAAATAATAAAAAGTGCGATTATAGTGAAAATAAATATAAATAAAACTTATATTAATTAAGATAGGGAAAAACGGGTTATACACAGTGAACACATAAAAATTACCGACAAGATGAATATCGGGTAATTTGCAAAAGACTTCGCATGTTGCGAAGACAAGCAAAATAAGTGTGACAATAATCGTGTTTAGAAAGGGACGCCAACGACAGACTGAGACCTGCAGAATATTGTCGAAACATGATTTTTGCGCCCTAGGGTATAAATACTCGAGACGCGCTAACGTATTTCTCTTTCTCGTACAGCTACCGTGGCAGCCGGAGGCTCTGCCCAACGACAACAACACTTTTTCTATCAACCACAGCAGCAGCCGGAGGTTCTTCACGACTACTCATCACTTTCGTGAGAGCACCTGCAACCTGAGGCCATGACGGGATACGAGGGAGCAGCCAAGTACATGGAATAGAGCCCAGCGTACGGAACGAGGCAACGGACTGCGGAGAGGATCTGAAGGACGAGGATCAAGGACTCCAGGACTACACGACTACAGAGGAGCATCCAGGATCGAGGACCTAGGCCCGAAGACGATACGCTGAGTATTACCACGACAAATAAGGTGAAATAAAACCATGTATTTGTAAAAACAAAAAGACTCATGTAAAGACAATTAACGATGTAAAAAGAAATACAATATAATTCAAAGATGAATTAATAATTTTTGAAAATGTAAATGTTTATTTGTATAGTAGTATTAGAGTAATGTTTAAACACATGAAAGTATAATTTTGAGAAATAATTTAATTAATGATATTTAAAGTAATATGAAAGTAAATAGTAAATTATACTGTAGTAGTAAATATATATATATATATATTATAGTAAATTATATAGTAAACTATCTTGAATATTTAATTTAGTCAATGATATTTAAATTAATATGAAAGTAAATAGTAAATATTTATTAAAAAACAAAGCAATGCATATGTAATATAATAAAAAGAAAATAGACTATTAAAAAGAGATTAGACAATCTAATAGTTATATCACAGTATTGAGCAAGTCGAGAGCAATATTATATAATAACAAATGTTTATTGTAGTATAAGAGTGTATATTATGTTCAATGTGTAATAAGAGATTATTACTTATATGTTAATAACTAGATATGTGCTACGGCTACACACATGCGAATAATAATGATATTTTTAAATCGCAACAGAATAGAAAATTGTTAATTAATAAACTGTTAAATGGTTCTAAACCATTTCACGTTGTGTTATTATTATTACGATTACACCTGTCATAATTTTATAGCGTAAGTAATGTTGCAAAATAAATGGCTCACAAGACGTTGGGGGCTTCACAAGTACTTAACGTTGTAATATATATACAATTCAAAGTCTGAGGATTTATGGTACTGAATACAAATCCACACCGTTACACCGACTGCCACCAAATTTTGCATAGGTAACCTTTGACGCAAGGCGAAAAACACTGTCTAACTTAGAATTTGATATTGTTACGAGAAGCCTACCGAACAACCCAGAATATTCTCCACTCCCCCCGACCAGTGTGACAGCTGTGCGTCATTCTAGTAGGTGATTCTAGTGAGTTCCAGGAACGCTTAGAGACTACGCATTAGCCGCCGGCGTGCAGTTAAGGAGGGAAAGCTGTACTCGGCCTCAGCGCGGCGTATATAATGCCATAGCTGCCGGGTTGTCAGTTCAGTAACGTGAGCGATTTTAGCTAGTGCGGATTGAGTATTGTCGAAGTGAAGTAATATTGTGTTACTAATTGTGTGAACCTCTATTAATAGACACTGTTATTGCGTATGGACAAATCTGACTGGAAATACGAGTATTGTTCGAGTTAATTATAAACTGTTTAATTGTGAGATTTAAAGCTGGTGATTAGTGACTTAATTGGTGTCTTGTATTTTGTTTCCACTGTACCTAAGACGATCGAGTAGACCGTCGTAACAGTGGTGTCAGAACTGGGATAGAACGGTTAACAGTGGAAACAGAGGACAATTCGTAGAAGAGTGGTGTTAGTGGTAGTTGGTAAAAATAAAATGGATACCAGTCAGATGATAGAAGCATTCCGAGCAATGCTACAGCAAAGACAGGAACAACAAAAAGAAGAATTTAGTTGTCAAGCAGGTGACGTTAAGGCGTTCGTACAAGAGGATACCGCTGCAAAATTCGTCCTGTTACGAGGTGAGCTGAACAAACAAGTTGACAGAATATCAGAAATACAAAAATCTGTGTCAACTATGAAAACAAGTATGTCAAGTTTAGAAGATTCTATTACAAATGCAATAAAACAAATTAAAAAGGAAGTCAATACTGAAAACCATTAATAAATGCTGAAGAAGATTCAAAATATCAGAGAAATCTAACTGTAGTAGGGCCAGTTTACGCAAAGGACCCAACGTTTAATGGAAGCACCACTGGGCAACTTATATTCGCCAATTTGAAGCTGCCGCTCGCTTGAATAAATGGACGGAAGAAGAGAAAGGACTTTCATTAATTCTTGCTTTGAAAGGGCCTGCCGCAGAACTAATACAGAAAGTGCCATCTGACAGTCAGAACGTCTATGCCGAATTAACTAAAGCTCTGGAATTACGGTACGGTGACCAGCATTTGTGCGAAGTGTACCGTGAAGAACTTAAAGCGAGGCGACAGCGTTCAGGGGAGAGCCTTCAAGAATTTGAAGCAAATGTCGACCGACTGACGAGATTGGCTTATCCCGAAGAATCGGAGGACTTCCGAACGTGGATTGTTCACATTGTCTTTATTGACGGTTACAGGGATAGTCAATTACAACAAGTGTTAAGAATGGCACGGCATGAAAATAAATCAGACGCTCTTGTTCATGCTCCCCGTTTTGAAGCTGCCAAGTCGGCGACCTACATTAATCAAAGTATGCCATCACGTTGTAGGCAAACGGATCCAATACCACAGTATCGTCATAGCGGACGGAATAAAGAGACGAGTCAAGATCAACAGTTTAAGAAGTCAGCAGCGCGACAACGATCTTTCGAATCAAAGGATAAAGCCAGAAGACCGAAGTGTTACAACTGTGGGAAACGTGGTCATCTACAGGTAGACTGCTGGAAGAATAAGATACCAAGAGAAGAGAGCGATCGCACCAATTGGAGAAGTAAAGTCCTCAGAACAGAGCACAGTTTCCACGCTACATAAGATTAGTGGAAACCTGATCGTTAATGTATTTGCGGAAGGTAAACGAAGATCGTTAACAGTTGACACGGGCGCTACAGTGTCTATTGTACGCCCTGACTTAATTAGAAACCGACGGCCTCAAATTAGCTCTTGTACAATACAGACTGACTGGAAGCCCCGTCAATGTGTTAGGAAAGATAGACGTACGTGTACGCCTGGGTCTTCTCGAGTTTAGCCACCAAATGCTTGTTGCAGACATTGTTGATGAAGTGATTCTTGGCACGGAGATTATGAATGCTTACGGATTCGTTGTGGACTTGCGAGAGAATGTCTTGAAGGTTGGCCAAGAGAAGATAAAGCTTTTTTGCATGTTTAAAATGTCAGGGTCTGCCAACCATTCAATCAAGCACGTGTCATTCGCCGAAGAAGAAGTTAACAAGTCTGATCAAGAGGAACCTTTCCTATTGCAGGTGGAAATGGAAGCACTATCTGAGGAAGTACAAATAAGGTAACGGCAAAAGAAGTGATTGAGAAGCCAAGTATGGATGTCAAGGAAAACCCCTTGTTTGTTCCTGAGTTAACAGAAGCGCCCGGGGGAAACGTTGCTGAAGATGAAGTTACGCAAGAGGTTGTTAACGAGAAACAAACCGACTTGGATCAGCCAGTGGTGTTTAGGTCATCAATACATGACGCAACGGGAGTGATATCAGCAAAACGAGCGGTTGAGTGGAAGACTCGTATTCCTGGGAACTTGATGACCGGATCACACGAGACCGAATTCGAAGGACGGGAGAATTATCTTTCACAAGGACGTCCACCTAGATCGCCTGGCCAAGTATTACTTCAGAGACGGTTTGCCAGTTCGGGACGAATAGGCTTAAGGAGGTGACAGTATTACGAGAAGTCTACCGAACAACCCAGAATATTCTCCACTCCCCCCGACCAGTGTGACAGCTGTGCGTCATTCAAGTAGGTGATTCTAGTGATTCCAGGAACGCTTGAGAGACTACGCATTAGCCGCCGGCGTGCAGTTAAGGAGGGAAAGCTGTACTCGGCCTCAGCGCGGCGTATATAAAGCCATAGCTGCCGGATTGTCAGTTCAGTAACGTGAGCGATTTTAGCTAGTGCGGATTGAGTGTTGTCGAAGTGAAGTAATATTGTGTTACTAATTGTGTGAACCTCTAATAATAGACATTGTTATTGCGTGTGGACAAATCTGACTCGAAATACGAGTATTGTTCGAGTTAATTATAAACTGTTTAATTGTGAAAATTAAAGCTGGTGATTAGTGACTTAATTGGTGTCTTGTATTTTGTTTCCACTGTACCTACGACGATCAAGTAGACCGTAGTAACAATATTTTGCCCCGTTCGCACGATTTATGCCCTTTTAATTATGCCTTTTCGTTGACGCGTATAAAGATGTCATCAACACCATGGAGACCAGAATTAGGCCTAATTACCATAGTAACAAGTAAATAAACAAATGATACGCGTATTTAGCGGCATCGGAAATGTACCTTTATCCGTTCCTGCAGTTTTTAATGTTTTTACTATGCGATTGTATCGCTATGTTTTATAATTTTGTATACAGATATGTCTATATATTTTGTAATTGTCTTAAACGATTATAAAATTTATGTTTATACGTATTTTTGATGATGCAATGAATAAGTAATGAAATACATTAAATACTACTACTAAAGATGTCAAAACACCATGGAGACCAGAATTAATTACCGTAGTAACAAGTAAATAAACAAAACCTATTTAGCGGCATAGGAACTGTACATTTATTCATTCCTGCAGTATATTTTTGATGTTTTATATAATATGCGATTGTATCGATATATTACGATGTGGAAAAGAAGAAGTGTACTAATTGTAAATTGTCCTATACTTAATGCAAAGCGAAAATACGTGTTGTATTCATTTGTGAGGTTAGGCGACACGGGTTTTTGGTTTTTAGTTTACTGCTGAAATAAATACAAGCCATGGTTGAGGAATGTGTTATACAATGCTTCTAACACAGTAACACTTAAAATAAAGAATTTAGCGTTTTTGATTTAACAGGTACTTTATAAATATCTCCAAAGGCTTTATAAACGGGTACTTTTAAATCTCCAAGGGCTGTTGCACCAACATAATAATTTAGTACAAGTTAAAGTAGTACAAGTGTTGAAAACAGCTTTGGAGAGAATTTGACTAATGAGTACAAAATTTTTATACGAGCTGACAGAACGCCATATAGACATAGACAATAAAACTTACATTAAAATACTTATTAAATCTCCAATATTCGCGTGCGAAGTCGCGGGTAACAGCTAGTATAGAATATTCTTAAAATGTTTGTAGCTGCTTTCGTCGACTCTCCGAATTGAATGTGTACACGTCACTTTAATTAAATCCACAGTGATGAGCGCTCTGGCCATCTTCTGGCCACTTATCACCAGGAAAACAACTGTCACAAGTAATGGACATTTTGGTAATTATTCACAGTTACTTAGTCGATTTGCCTACACAGATGATGTTCTGATTATCAGGAGTGTCACAGCTCTTATACAAAATGTTTCGCAAACTGGAGAGACTGTGATGTAAAATGGGCGTGAAAGTAAATGATTAAAAAAAACTAAACATACGAAGTGAGTGCAACAGAGGCAAGAAAAGCTACGCAAAATCTTAAGACCGGGGTTTATATATTTGAAGGCGTAGCAGATTTTACATATCTAAGAATGGATCTGAATGATACAAGCCATTATCAGAAGAAACCAGCAAGATAGTAACTGCTGGAAACCGAGTACACCACACGAATAAGAACCTCCTCTTATTCAAACTAATATTCCGATCTGGTCTGTATACCCTGATTAAGCCTGTGATAACATATGAATCGGAAGCTTGGACCCTTACAACAGCAGCTGTCTCCGTATTAAATAAAGGAAAATTTATGGCCATGTAAAAATCTGGAAGATGAGAAACAACTACGAGATAGATACAATATTCGAAGCAGGAAATATAGTACGATTTATTAGGTCCCGAAGGATCGGTTGGGTAGGGTGTGTGGAGATAACGGGTCGCGATAAGCAACCAAACAGAGTCCTGTATCGTGAAATGGGAGAAGTGAGGAGGGTTGAAAGGTCGATCAGGCGAGGTCAGAGATTTGGGAAGGATGGGGCTCAGGAATTGGAGACGCCTGACAGTAGAAAGAAACGAGTGGAGACGAACAGTAGAGGAATCCAAGGTCGATGGATGGGTGTAGCGCTTTGGATGAAGAACTTGCTCAATTAAATTTTATTTACATTAAAATAATCTTAGTTTTAGTATACTAATTATTGTTTTTATGGATAATAAGGATAACAAGAGAATTATGGAAGTCACAGATTGGTTTTGGGATGTTCAGAGGCTACTTGTACAGGCCTACTACGGAACCTGTATAATAGTGTAGGTGTGTGTGTACAAGTGGCACTTAGTGCAGGCTAACTGAGAGCCCCTCCGATAAACTTATGAGACTGGTTACTGTAACAATCTTGTCTAATTCGTCTAAAGTCTGCGACACATTGCGTCGGAATCTATACTAGTCTGTAACAGCAGGCGGAGAGGATGGTGGGCCTACATCGTATTGCGTTACACTGACGACAGCAGCAACATTAATATAACATTAATTTGTCCGCCACTGATGCTGATAATTTTTCAAGTGTCAAAATAAAAAACGATTTAGATTAGACTGAGTATCACGCAAGGAAGGATAGGAAAGTTGATTTTAGCTATAAAGTTAACAAATACGTATTACTTTAAATATTGTAATTGAAATGTGTGTATGTAGCCTAGTATGATATACACACACTCGTGTGTATGCGCGCTCGACCAGAGAGAGAGAGAGAGGGGGGGGTTAGTTTATCGAGACTTAGTTTATAATTCATTAAAAATGAGCCGATCCTTCTTTTATTGAATGAAACAGAAGGTAGTCATTAGTGGGGGGCATTAGGAGAATAACTAAGAGAAATACATGTTTTTTTTAGGTCAAGTATTAGCAATTTAAAAACGTTTCATCTTATTTTTCTTTTGCCTGTTCCATGATTATCATGATTCATTTGTGTATTATACTTGGTTTGAATTTATAGTATAGCGTTGTTTTACAAAATCTTTGAGATACTCATGAGACAAGTATTCTTCTTCTTCTTCTTCTTCTTCTTCTTCTATGGCGTCACAGTTCGGAGTCGAACCTTAGCCTCCATAATCAACCGCCTCCATTTTTCCCTGTCCTTGGCGATCGATGTCCATCGTTTTATTTTAAGTAAAGTATCAGTATCCTTCGCCACTGCGTCAATCCAGCGATGTTTGTGTCTTTCGACAGGAATTCTACCCGCGATTTGACTAAACACTACCTTCCTAGGTATGAGAGAATTATAGTTACAGTAAAAAATATGTTTACAGCATGAGTGTGTCACTCGGTTAACTAGTTTCATTAATTTTTTGAGTTCTCCTCCCAGGCTCCTTTCTTTCATATCGGTATCATAATAATCAGGTGTTTCGTAATGATCATGTATAACTGGGTATTGGTGAATTAAATTAATCAATTTTAATCACTTGCTTTGGGGAAAAAAACACTATCTATCACAAACGCATACAATAAGCCAGGTTGCAAACACAGACCGTGGGTGTACAACAGGAAGATGGAGACTCGCTGCGCACGCGCATAGCTTACGGTGAACTAAGTGCAAGAAGAGGATTTCAAAAGTATTAAACTCGATCTCAGCAGGTGAGTACGTTTTCTTTTACCACATTTAGTATTTACATTATTCTTGTAACAGGCCTAGTATTTAAACATCTAGAACATACTGAGATTCTTTAAAGTATTATGCTGCGCACTAAGGATATATTGTGCCAGTAGGGATTTTTACACTAAAGTAGAGAAATTTTGAGTGGCTATGTGGAGAAAATAAGTTTGATTAACCTGGAAACTCTGGTTTCCGTCCCGAATCAAGCCAGTGTGCGGAATCCAACTGAAATGCTTGTTATCGAAAAATTACGATTTGTTCTGTTCCGAACCAGTGTAAGACTAGATTAATTTGACTACCCGTCATTTCTATTTGAATTAGCAAATTATTATTTTTCGTCCCACTAGCATGTTATCCAAAATGTTACTAAGTGGCAAACTGTCTAAGATGGAAATTATTTGAAAACCATGTTCCTTTATGTTGCAAAACAACTGGATTACACTCTTTTGTAACGACGTTTTCTTATTGAAACACAAGACGTTTATTCTACGAAACAAGCCCTTTCGATATCATCAAATTACTACTATGACTAGGCTGTAACTTACTGCTAATAAAAGTAATTATAATAATCATTACATATAACTCATTAGTATATTATATAATAACGTACATTAAATTATTATAATAATCAGATAATAATCATTAGTATACTAAAACTGAAACTATACTTCAATATTAAATAAAGTGAAGGTAACAAATTAATAACGCGTAATTACCAAAATTAAAAAAAAAACAACAGAAATTAGTACTGTATATGGTTTGTGGTCAAAGGGATCGTCAGAATGGAATGCATTACAGTGGCGCGTACACCATCAATTTGAACGGCTGGATTTACTTTGACTGTCAAATGCACATTCACCAAACGACACTGACAGTGTTTTATTAAATAACATCCGCTTCTGCTGTTTTGTGCCCATAAGATTTTTTTGCACATTATACAAAATAAGTAGAAAATAAATTTAAAAAATGCTACTACAGTTACACTGTCTTCAGAATTACTAGCACAACAAATCATAATTACTTAAAAAACCAAAAGTCCTGACTGCAGAAAATGTAGTACATTGGTACGAAAAAAAGGATACATCAAGCACAACACTGGATTAATTACAGGACTGACTGGAAATTAAGACCTCCCGCAATGCTTTTTAAAACGCATTTTTGTAATCAAACTTTAGACCCGGAAAAATACAGCAAATATAACCTTCAATGTACCTCTCTAAGTGACAGAGTTTTTAACTTTAACTGGTATGTTGTTAGAGGATTCTGTTATACGCAGAAGCCTGACAGCCTTTCTAGAGCGGTGGACTGGGCGAACCCACCAAAGAATTACCCCTACTTACAAGTATAGCGTAAAGTGTCTAGAGAGGAGAGAAGGGAGATAACGCATAACAGTTAACCGTCTCGCTCGCGCACTACATCTCTCTCTGTCACACATATGCTTCCAATGTTTCCTCAGCCTTGTAGAAGATGTTCATAGACTGCACAAGACTGTTGTGCGCATGTGCGACGTGAACGGAAATTTTGTTAGCATCGAAATGAGGTGTTTCATTTCTAAGCGACTGTTGAAAATCTATTATCAGGTTAAATAAAATATTTTTTTACTTAGGGGACTGCAGATAACTGCGCGAGTTGTCCTGATATTAGTGTTAACATAATTATGGTTAAGAACAGAATGTTATTAGATTTGTACTGTAATACAACTTGTTTTTTATAAATATCGGTAACCATTATTTAGTTATACTATTTGTTCTCACTTTCTTTCCTGTTTCTATATATACGATTCTAAGACTGAATTCGAATGTACGCGTCTATAAAATTTTTGAGCAAAAATCTAGCAAAACAGGAGGGTAATTTGAGTAAGTACTGTATATGTTTCTAGTTAAATGTAACTAGAATAACGTGAAAAGTTTGAAGTTTAATGTAAAAATAATTGTTTTACATTGTTACGTGTAAAAGTAAATATACGAAGCGTACAAAGAGAATAAGTAAGAATTAAAAAAAATGAAGCTTACAAAATTTATGTTATAATAAAGAACCTCTCTTGTTTTGATTTTGATACTGACTGAATCCTGTCTTTTTATATAGAAGAGGAAATTATTACAGTTTACGACATATAAAGGTTCCGGGCTCCGACAGGTTCTGAAGATTTAAACATACTTTCGATAAAAATTCATTATGGTTGTGTCCTCGTTGAATCGGGATACTTGAAACGAATCGAAACCGACGCAGCAGGCAACACATGATTTGTCCCTTTCTTTCTTTTTTTTAAGACTTTTAAAGAAAGAAAAATGGTCGATCAGTAATTAAAAATTCCTAGTTAGTCGCTGCATTATAAGAACTACGAAAATGGCGTTTTGGAATCGCCGTTGTGTTCCTTTTTAAACACTGTATAGGCCTCTATACAGTACGATCTGGTAAACAAAAGCGAACCTTCTGTCGTTTGTTTCAGTAGAAACAGTTTGTTTCGGAACCAAACTGTTCCGAAGGTACACAGCTTCAAACAGTCCCTGGACTGAAAAACATTATCTTCCTTGATTGTGCGCAGTTGGGTAAAAAATATCGGTATGGAGAAGCATACATGACTTCCATTTCTAAGATTTACATTTAAAATCATTTACTTGAAGTCAGTTCAATCACCTCTAAAATTATCGCCCACCCTCAAACAATTTTCACTATTTAGAGATATTTTTGTTATTATGGGGCAGTCGTTTAATATAATGTTATTTTCGAGTCAATTTTTCTATAAAAATTAGGTACTTTATTCTTACAAAGAAACTAAACTACTCAGATAATCATCCCTCCTCCTCAACCGACCCCCACAATGAATGATATTTACACTTTCATAGAGTAATAGTTTTATCATATTATGTAATTTCTAAGGTATCTTATCCTTCAAAATTAAATATTCGTACTTTACTTGATTTCAGCACAGCAATTTTCAAAAAATAACTTTATCTACCTTCAACTATCCACTCCATTTATAATTATCTCATTTACCATTTTACAGTGGATTAATATGATTTTATTTTCGGGGAACTTATTTATTAAAACTAAGTACTTTACTCTTGTTAAAATACAAAACAAATGCAGGTAAACTACCCCTCCCTCCTAACCGAACAACCTGGATCAAAACCTGGCAACAAAATTATTTTATTTTTAACAATTACCATTGTTTGAAAAGGTTTAAATGAATTTTTAAGTACTTGAGTCTTGTTAAAACGTAAAACGTTGCAGGTAAACTACCTCTCAGGCCTTGTGTCCTCTACAACTCGGGCACATATGCAAAAAATTATTTGATTATGTTTGAATTTGCAGCAGTTATCGTTCGCCACAGAAAAAATTCCACACACACACACACACACACACACACACACACACACACACACACACACACACACACACACACACACACACACACACACACACACACACACACACACACACACACATTTCGGGAAATGACTTTTCTTCATGTTTTTGAGGGTAGTGCAATCAGAATCAGCACTTATCTTGAACACGATTTTTGCGATCAGCATACTTCCATTTCCATGGAAGTAAAAAAATTACAGGGGCAGCGACGCTCGGGAGGCGAAAAGGAATTGTTTCATACCTAATTTACTAAAATCGCCCCAGCCGTTCGGTCTCTGAAACAAACGCAGTTTTGACAAACATACCCTTCTTTTGGGCGATTGAAATCTCGGGTAATATTTATTACTTACCTGTTTACATTTTTGAAAAGAAATTAAAAAATTACAGTCGATTCATTTAGAGACTATACTACGTAGGCCTACTTATATTTTTCGTTTTCGTTACGAAAGCTAACATAAAGAGAAACTTACGCAATGAGTGATACGAAGCTCGTGTCGTCCCGGTGATACAAAAACTTTGTTATTATTTATATACGAACACAAACACAGCGCACCAATAAGGACAACAAACACAACACAACAGCGTATAAACAAAACGCTTAGCAACTTATTGGCTTTGGATTCACACACGAATATCCGTCGCGGCGCCGAGTGCCAAATTAATAAACGGTGTCATGCGCTCGCTGACGATGGATCACCACATTACGACGACTCGCAATACTAGCATAAATGTTACTCCACTGATATTGACAATAAACCGACGACGAGCGGTTAATAATAATATTTAGCGTATCCGCTGGGCGACTGGCGGCCGGCTTATCTAGTCTATTAACACGAGGCTGCTAATAACGTATTACGTCAGAGGTCGGATTCACTATTGTTTATGTACCGTACCGTGGTACAGCAGGCTCGACAGCAGTGTTCATTACCATTACGTTACAACACGTGAACCTACTTCGCACGCTCTGTTTGTAGTTGAACGTCACAACGTGCAGTTTCTGTACAGTGACGAGCCTGAATGTAACATATAAGAGGTTTGACCAAAACATTTCGTGCAATTTTTTAATTTTCAGCGCTAAAAGTATCCGATTTAAAAAAATGCATTTCTGTGATGTTGATAGAAAATGTCACTGTGATGTCACAATCACAATGACAATCGTCTAAAATGTTAGCCCTACTGAACGCATAGTTAGGTTTGACAGCTAATTGAGCAAGTTGTGTTTCGGTATATTAGGCGATATTTTTTTGACATTTTACAATGCAAGATTTAAGAAAACGGATTAAAGTTCTTAAGCTTTCACGGCCGGCTTCAGGGCTGCTAGGCCGTGGTCCGCAGTTGTTGCTGTTGACAAACGTTTCGGCCCAATCATCAGCGTCTACGATTGGCACGGTGTCCGCCAATTCACCTTTGAGATGAGGTACAGACTACGTATTTTGCCCGAGAAACCCCACTTTTGTACCAGCACGATCTAAGCAACCGTTCAGAATCAAGTGCTATCTGATTGGCTTGGAAGCACAGTATGCCTACTTTCTCCCTTTCGATTCGTAGCGACGGTACTGTGTTTGAAGATTTCCACGGAGTCCACTCTCCTCAAAGAGAACACGTTCGAGAGTGTATGCTCGGTGACCGCAGACGCCTCCAATTTCAACAAATTGATCAAATTTTGTGCAACTAATTAAGTAAACTGCTTTATCATGGTGAAAATGTTGCCGAAGGTTTCTGGCGGACCTGCTGTGCATGAACAAGTAGTTTGCAAAATGTAATTCGTGGAGGTCTTCGAGTTCCTACTCTGCTGCCTTTGTCCTGTCGATCGCTGAAACTCTTCTTGCTTCAGCAGCGACGTCTTCCCTTCCTTATCTACGAACCATTAGTACGTCTGAACCTCCAATCGGGGTCAAACTCCCATCGGGCGATTCTCCATGGCCCCCGTAATGTCAACCTCGCTAACCTATTTCTAAATAACCCTTTCTCCTCACGGAACTCCTTCCCTAAGAATGTCTCTAGCACGCTATTTGGCATCGTTAACCTTTGCCACCGGCTCGGAGGTTCTCTGCCTTTTGGAGACTCTACTGTATTCAGGACGAGAGCCATCTGCTACTCGAATCGCCAACAGAAGCCGTGCTACAAAAGCACAAAAACAAAATCCGGCAGGGTCTATCGAATAATCGCGTTAGCGTGTCCATTTTCGTTTTAGGGATCCTATCAGAAAGACCAGCACTGTTCTTATTTGGCGTTCATCGGGCAAGTCCCGGACGCTGCAATCAACCACGCACGGAAAGACGCCCCACTACCTGAAGCAAAGCAAAGGACATGAGAGATAGCTTACACGTACACACCCATGCAAACACAGGCCCTCACAAACACAAAGAAGAACACCCAATTTGCAATTTTCTAGTTTAAAATCTTACCAAAAAAATTATCACTTTGCGTAAATAAGTACTACTAGTTTTGTCTCAAGAAAAAAAGTAATTATTACTTTTTAATCAATTACTCTGATCTGTCTTTCCCTAGTAGGTCTTCGCATAACAGCCGTCCATGCCTTTGTGTTTTGCGCTGTCGTCACGTCTTCATCCAATCCTAACCGATTTCACAACTTACACTTCCCCCTTTCCGTCTTCCAATCACGCCAATCACGTATCCCTCAAGTACCGCCTTCACCACACATCTCGCCTCATCCAATATCCCAACCTATCGATCTTCCTTCTTCTTTGACTTCCTTCTTAGATTATTGCAGCACTTCCTTGTTCCTTACTTTATCCTTTTTATTAATTATTTTATTCTTTAATAACATTATTTTAAAATATACTATTATTTTGCCACAGAAAAATGAAAAACACTAACAGAATACAACGACAAAAAGATACTCACCTTAACATATCATTTGAGGATACAAGATAGTAACTTGTATACTACCCGACTGTGTACTTCATGTCCCGATTAGAATTTTAAAACGACAGTACGAAGACTAAGAGTATGGCATCGACCGGAAAAAGTCTAAGAGCTGTGGACCGAGAGAACCCGGCTAAGAATTACCCCCACTTACAAGAATAGCGTAAAGTGTCTAGAGAGGAGACAACGCACTCTCACTCACACACTTTAACAGTCACACACACACATCTGTTACATGCTTCCAATGTTACAGCCGATGTACACACTACGAAACACTGTACAAGATTGTTGTACGCATGTACGAAATGAAGGGAAATTTTGTTAACTTCGTAACGAAATGTTTGCCGACTGCCCACCTCTAAGCGACTGTTCAGAATCTGTCGTCAGTTCTATACCTTAAGTAAAATGTTAGTCGTACAGGCCTACTTAGGGGACTGCCGATAATCGGACGAGATATCCTGATATTAGTGTCACGTTATATGGCGAACATCAGAATGCTATTAGATTTGTGCTGTAATGCGAATCGGGTGAAAATTGTAACTCACAAAATTGTGCTACTGAACAAATAGAATGGTATAGGCAATAAAATTAACAGATTTAAATCTATATATACCTCCAACTCTGACAAACGGTTTCGAGGAAAGTGTTATTGTAAGAAAAGAACAAAGTAAGACAAAGACAATTTTACCAGGTGTTAAAGACTGCATTAGAAATAAAGAATGTATTCACACCGCATTGCAAATAAACACATTAGTATGAATTTGACACGAAAACCGCTTTTATACACAAAGGTGAATGTTTTCAGATACCCAAGCTTGTCTCCGTGATTTTCTTAAATTACTTACTACGTTTCAATTCGCTGACGATATACAAAGCAATTTTTTATACGTCGTATTTCGTCCACTGAAGACATGTACGGCGTAGATCGTTTGTGTTCTATTCTACGCGCCTTTCAGTCTCTAATCTTCTTTACTTTTGTCACTACGGGTCTTAAAATTTGCGACTGTATAGTCTACAACGTCAACAACATCTGGTCGTTTCTAACCCAGTAATTTTTTCTTTTCACTTCGCTTTTCACTTAGGCCTAATTCTCGTAATTCGAGAGTTTTCAGAACATATCATTTTATTGTGGCGTGTATCATTATTTTTTAAATCTTTTTCTTCTTCTTCTTCTCTTCAAGGATTAGGTTATATAACCTGTTCCGGCACCCATCTCATTTTCGGACGACCCACGTCTCTTCCAGCAATGGCTTTATAGTTCAGTGCCGCTTTTGGCAATCGATCCTCTGTCATCCTAGACTCCTTTACTCTGTCATCTGTCATTTCATTTATATCCTTTACTTCGAGTTCTTCTCTGATATCTTAATTCCTTATTCTATCTTGCAATGTATAATTTAAAGTAGTTCGAAGAAACTGCATTTCAGCACTCTGAAGCTTGCCGCTTTACTTTTTCGTCATGACCCACCTCACTCGCATAAATCAATGTGGGTATTGCATTTGTTTTATTATAAAATTTAATGCTTGTGCTGTGTTTTATTTTATTTCTAAGATTTCTATGAATCGTACCACAAATTATCCTAAATTTATTTAACTTCTCTCTTATACCATATTCAGATTCATAGCTTACTGCACAGCCGAGATATTTGAAACGGCTCACTCATCCAAAAATGCTGTTGTTTATAACTATCTTAGTCTACACTGGATATTTACCTTTAAAGGGCATGGTTTTGGCCTTTCTTACTGAAACTGTCAGTGAGTACTCTGTTGCCATTTCTTGTAATTGAAACATAGCTCTTTGTAAATATCCTCATTTTCTTGAATAAGAACTATGTCATCCGCAGTTCTTTTTTTTTAATACACTTTCTTTATCTCCACTACTGATGGTTTTATGCGTTTCTTCACTCTACGTTTGACGGTAAATAGGCCTACTACGTAAAAGAAATTAAAGTCTTCCCTATCCAGTGCATAATCTGAGTAGTGATAACACACATGGGATAATGGCATATACAGTACGATGTGTTACTCGTGCAACGAAAATCAAACATACGAGACAAGAAGGATAAAATCTAAGAAATTGTAGAAGGACGCTCCACACAGATAAGTTGTAGCTATTGAAACAACGCAAAACAAAATGAAGGCCTGCCTCTTAAAAAAAAGGAAAAAAAGAACCAGTGCGATGGCGTTGACACAAAAATACGAATAAACACTGAAACTTCGCCAAAACAGGGACAATCTAAATCAGTTAATAGCAAGCACACTAGCGATATATAGGCTACACGGTGCAGAAAAACTAACCAATCTTCCTGTACGAACGGACAGTATAACTTCTGTTCCGCAGGCGCTACCAAAGTGGAGGACTAGTGACTGGTGTGTATTGTTCGCGGACCGATACACGGTGTCTGAAAATAAACACGTCATGCGTACAATTTCATAATTCACGCGCCTAAAATAAACCGTCCCGATTACCTGCGCTTTCTATTTTCAACCGTATACTGCGGTCATCAAAAACAATTTTTTTCTTCTGCGCCACGTGAGCGGCCGGGTACTCGTTGGCAGCTGATCCGAAGGAAGGCGTGTGCGTCTGTTGCCTAGACGCATTTTTAATTTCTCAGACATAATGAGGAATGAATACGGTGCGTATGGAAAGCCTTTGCTCAGCGTCCATCGTGTCTGAAAAGTTAGTAGCGTTCCTCTGTTAACTTGACAAATATAGCAACAAATCGAACGTAGAAGCAGGGGGTGAAACATCCATCCACTAACTGTATTCTAACGTCTGGTTTCGGAGTATTAACAACACAAAGTCAGTAAGACTATTTTACGAGACCATAATGGAAAATACCGCTTTATACAAGTCAGGTGTGTTACACATTAGCCATACAAATAAAAAACTTGAATGCACAGAAAGCGATGGAGCTAACGTACTGAAGAAGGTCTGTTCTTACAACCTGGAACAAAACAAGGAAGGCAAAATTAGAGTAACAGTAGAGACTCGTGTGAACATTACCGAAACGTCAGAGGGAGGGCAGCAGGGGTGGGGACATGGTAACAAAGAAGAAAGACAGACGGTCTGAAAAATACGGGGCAATCGATTTCAAAAGAAAAAGAGGCCGCCCGCTGAAACATTCAGAAGGGGGAGTTTCACTGAAGAAAGCGATAGAAATGCGTTGCATAAAAAAACAATAAACTAGACACTACTACCAGAAAACAAGATAAAATAAACAAAAAATATTCATTGCTATGGTAAAATTATGAGGAGAGGAACTGGACTTATTAACAAAAGCAAAACAAAGGTCTCGAAAAGCTGCAGGAACGAAAGTAGGGATTCTTTAAACTATAATTTGGGCACTTAGAAAGGAAGACAGAGGAAGTGGACGAATTACTCTATTTGCGGAGCAGCATCACTAGAAATGAACGAAGGAGAAAGGACATCATAAAGCGGACTAGCGCAAGGCAAATCGACTTTTTCACGAACAAGAATTTGTTACTATCAAATAATGGACTAAGAATTAAAAAACAAGTTGGGACCTAGAAGGTTTATTTGGTTGCGAAAGCTGGACAACAGAAAGAGCTGATAGGCGAACAATACAAGCATTAGAAATGTAGTGTTAGAGGAAGGTGTTAAAAATAAAACAGCTGAATAGAGTAACTAATGGGAAAATGGGAGAAAAGAACCGTTTGTGGAGAAATATACATATTACGAGATAGCTTAGTGGTGCATCCGGAGATTGGAACATCTTGGTTATAGAGATGAACAGACAGATTTGTTCCGGAGGGGAGGAGCGCGCGGGGGACTCTTGAGTTGTCGATAACGTGATCAGGGCTGAAGGATTAGATAGCTATTTCGTTAAGACTTGGTGTTTAACTATCCACATGAGAAGCTGTAGTCTAGAGACGCGCCGTGGTGTCAGTACGTGATTGCAAAGGAACATAAGTTTCTGCGCAATCACGGATTTGGTGTTCGTCGTCGTTCGATTCTGGAAACTGGATCGTGGTTGGCTGCTCAAAGTTCTTCTCGAAGCCTCCAGAGATCGCGCTGAAGAAAACCAAGGCTTCAGTAGGTTCTGAAGCTATAGTGAAAGCAACTGGTCTAGGAGATGGAAACTTCGATCAAAACCCTTGGTCCTCAAGTTGGGGGGAGGGGGTTAAGCGTAAGGCTAACAGCCTTACATCGGACAAAAAGTTTCACAACTGCCTCGGAATTGGATGGACAACAATGCTAACCAGACAAGGACAAGGAGTTAAAGGATAAAGAAAAAGAAAAGGTGGCTGGACAGTCTCGAGGAGGACCCCAGAAGACGTGGTGTCGGTAGGTGGAGACGAGTGGAGGACGACGGAAAGGAATGGGGGCGTGTTGTGAAAGAAGCCCAGGTCTAACATGAGCTGTAGCGATTAGAAATCCATAATGTTGTACTGATAACACATTTTTATTGTTATCCGATAAAATTTTCAATCCAAAAAAGAACTAACCAAAGGCTCGCGTTCTTTGTAAGTGTGTAAATTAAGATTTGTTAAATTCTTTTAAGCTTGTTGCATTCATTTTATATAAGTTGCTAACCTTTTACAATTTTGTAACAGTATATGATAACAAACAAATGCTAGGAGTTCAAGTTCCACGGGATGTCAAACATGTGTACAATATGTGTTATGTTTAATCAAGTGACCAGTGTTTACAGGGACGCGAACAGTATTCCAACTGTGAACACAACTACACTTGCAAGAGGCGCAAATAATAATCTCTCCCCATCGAGTCAGAGCGCAGTTCGTCAAAGTGTACTTTCCACTTCGCTGAGACCACCATTGCACAATAATAGCGAGCCAATTACAGCCACTCGAGAGTGTCAATTACTTGCTCACACGGAATGGCGCTGCTAACTATGCTAATATTTGAACTGACCACCTCTAAACTAATTAACACCGGCCGGAGATGTTTGAAAGTTTGCTACTTAACGTTTGTTTGACTACAAACAATAATAACAAAGGTCGTTCTGTATTCGTTTTATAAATGACAACAAACTTACCGTAAATGGACATTTAACAAATAAATCGAAATCGTGAAATACATTTAATTAAAATTTGTTATTTCAACTCTAACTTTTGGTGTTACGAGCCATGGAAATCGGATACTGGAGAAGGTGCTGTAGACTTATATTTGCAGGATAGGGTTAAAAATGAAGAAATAAGAGCAATATTGAATATATACACATCAATCAGTATGAATCATACAATTGATGCAAAAAGATTAAGATGGTACGGGCATGTATGCTGTATGGCCACAGAAATTACTAAAATGGACCTCTCCTGAAAGAGGAAAAAGAGGGAGACCGCGAAAGACTTGGATAGAAGGTATAACAAATGCAATGACATAGACGAACCTGAAGGAGGATAACTGACAAGATCGTAAAGTTTGGGAGCTTGGATGGGAAAAACGACTTTAAATGTTGTTCGAAAATTCCAATATATTTTTATATGCATAATTCAACCAAGTCATGAAATAATAAAAATGACATGTTACATTACAACATACGTTCGCTATATACAGGAAACAATACCAAGAAACTGGCACGAATCTTCTCCCATCTTCTACACACGCTGATAGTGCTACACGTTTGTACGATTCTTTTAAATATTCGCCTTCGGGTAATTTTTTCCGCAGTCAGAAGAAATAAGCATCTTTCCCGGTATTTCCTTCATATTTACATATAACAAACATAACTTGATCCTAGTCGTCACAGATTAGATTCACCTTACGGAGAGGCAACTGCCCCATAGTTCATCTTAACCACTTCGAAGCAACAAACAGTAATTAAATACCTAGGCCTACATTTAGACGCTAACTGACCTGTAACCACCACACAAAACGGAAAAGAAAACCACTAGACTTAAGATTTAAGGAAATTAACTGGCTGATAGACAGAAAATTTAATTTATCTTTAGACAACAAACTTGTTCTCTATAAAACTGTCCTTAAATCCATACGAACTTACGAAATCCAGCTTTGGAGCTGCGCCACCAAATCTATCGTAGCAGTCATACAGTGATGCCAATCAAAGATTTTACTAACTATCGCGGATGGCCCGTGGTATGTGTCCAACCACACTTTGCGCACAGACTTCCACATTCCATATGTCCGTGAAGTCATGCATGAACGTGGCACTAGACACCATATAAGTCTTTTAGACTACCGTAGCCAGCTGATCACGCACTTCTACAGCCTACAATCGACAGAAGATTGAGAAGAATTTGGCCATCCGACATTTAAGGAGCACGAGGTGACATCGCTGGATGGAACACCTCTTCACGCCATCTAGTTGTACATCTCTTATGTGTGTAAATTAAACAGCAGAATTCTTAAAGAATGTATTTTTCTGACTAATAATAAAATAAATTAATCATCATCTTCACGGATTAAACCAAGGATGGTTGGTTCCGGTCTCAAACAGGCAAAGTCTAGAGCTGGTCACTCCAGCGCTTCCTCGGCGTCCCACACCTCTTCGTCCCTTCGGCTTATAGTTCCATAGTTGTTTGGGGATGAGGGGGTCATCCATTTGGCAAAGATGTTCCCACCAATTCAGCCGATACTGGGCAATCCTGTCGAGTATACTCATAATATTCAGGTCCTGCCGTATATCTGTGTTTCTTCTATGAATATGGAGACTATACCGTGCCACGTGCCAAAGAAATCTCACTTCAGCCGCTTGGATACGACTGGCCTGGCCTTTCGTTAAAGTCCAGTTCTCAGACCCATAAAGAAGTGTGGGAAGGGCCATAGAATTTTAGGCGTTTTTTCTTTACTTGCTGACTTAAGAGTTCGCCTGATGGTCCCGTACATAAGGTTGAACGTACGCAACTTATTCACAACGTCGTTGCTTATATTATAAGACACACTCCATTGCCCAGGCATTCAAAATTACTAACTTGTTCCAGGACAGTACCATCTATAACAATTTTTGCCCGTACGGGATCAGTTCCACGAAAAGCCATCACCTTGGTCTTAGGTGTGAATATTTGTAATCCAGTCTTTGCAGAATCGACTTAACAAATGTATACCCACCTGCTTTCGAGTCCGACAGAATAGCCTAATCGTCCGCAAACAACAAAGTGTCAATTGCAGGTGGTCAGTCATAAAATGCAAAACAAATTAATAAAAAAAAAATAACACAAAACATGTACAATTTGCCTTAAATTGCATCAACTGGCATGAAACATTCATTAAAACGTGCTGCAGCAGGACGAAGACTGAGTGAACGTTTGGTAGCCAATACCATTCACGCGTACGGCTTGCTAAAAGAAAAGAGCCAGAAATCCATTGGCGCGCCGGTATATATAGGTTACAGTCGTGATGCGAAGATCCTTGACCGAATCTTCCAACTCTCTCTCTCGGCGTCACGAGTTTTACGGTTTCTGGTTTTCTATTTATAGTCAACCGATTCGTTATTACAAAATAACAAAACAATCACCACCTAATTAGTCATTTATTCCGTTAGCGGTGACGTCACTGCCCAGTACAATATGCAATTACCAAACGTTGTTCTGCGCAACAGATAATTTTCTTTATTATTCACGAGAACACAGCACCGCTTTCCGTAACGTACGTTCACCTGTGCACGGTGGACAAAGTATCCCAACTAGCCGACGATCTACTCGCCTACATTAACAACAAGCCCGGTGAATGGAAAAGCAAACAACCAGTCCAGCCTGAAGGTTTACAAAACAGTCGTTATTCTTACATTCCTGTATGCATTTCAAACACAGAAACTTGGCAGTGGCGTATCTAGAATTTGGTCTGGGGGGGGGTCCGGTCGTGTCGGCTTCATATAAAAGAAAAACAAGTGAAAACTAATCAACATTACTGTCTTTAAAGTGGTTGAAAAACGTGTGATAATATCCTGAAATAAATCCCATTAAAATAAACTGTAATAACACAATAAAAATACTCGTTATTGAAACATTGTTTTGAAGATACTTATTGACTGGGCCGATTAGCCTATATTTAATATAATATTTGAAACGTATATCCAAATGCTGTTTAATAAACCTGTTTGTAGACTTAAAAATTTGTCAACTTTTTTCGACCTTCTGGGGGGGGGGCACTTCCGTTCCCCCCCCCCCCATAAAAACGCCATGGGGAAAGTTGGAAGGCAAAAACTGAGATGGAGGGATGGAGTGAGTCAGGACATCAGTAATCTTGGAATTAGAAACTGGAAGAATGTGGCTATGAATAGAGAAGAGTGGCGAAATTTTCTGATGAAGGCCAGGACCCCAAAGGGCTGTCGAGCCAATGATGATGATGGTGATGATAATATTCACGGCTCATTGGATGCTGTTGCAATATTTACGAATACAATGTATCGAAGGAACAGTCGTAAGTCCACTTTTGACTTCCGTATGGTAAATACATCGTCGTTGGATAGACCTAAATTCAAAATTGTTAGCGTCCGTTAATGCGGTTTTACATCAACGTATAAGTGCACAGATATTAAAAATTTAATCCTTAAAACCTGAGTGTTTAATCAGGATGTTCGCTCGTCGGGTGCTAACCGCAAGCTAAAGGGAACACACGTTTACACTTAAAGTTTCCGCCTGCTTCGGTACAGTGTTATAAACTATCACGTTTACTAGTTTAATGCAGTGCAAACCGATGCCGCGGTAATAATGAAACGTATTAGTTTATACGACCTAGTTGGAAGTAGGTCAAACCAATGAACCGTGTGTGGGCGGGACGTCTGCACACAATTTACCGACCGTACTCGACTTCACCTGTACACTCCCCACTTGTCCCCAGTACAGTATACTGAACAATCCATATACATAAAAGTTCTTTTTATTTACTTAGAAATGTTATTATTTATAAAAAACTAGACCTCCTATGTGGTTTAGTGGCTGACGTTCACGCTACCTGTGCGAGAGGTTGCGTGTTCGAGGTCCACGAGAACTTTATAACTAAATATAATTATTTCACTACGACTCGGAACACAAAACTTTTTATGGGTAAAAACGTAAAAGCTTTGCCTTACAACCTGAACCGGTTTTCACTTTTAAAAAGCTTCTTCAGAACCTCTGAAGAAGCTTTTTAAAAGTAAAAACTGGTTCAGGTTGTAAGGTAAAGCTTTTACGTTTTTACCCACAAAAAGTTTTGTGTTTCGAGTCGTAGTGAAATGATTATATTTAGTTAAGAAACGGACACGTCATGGACAACGAAATCCAAGAACTATATAACCTCTACCATTAGGCGAGTTTACGATATCCATTCGTCGTTGATTTCCAGCCCCTCCTGTCAGACAAGCCCAGAAGTTCGACTCAGGACTTGACCTGAAAAATCAAGGCCCGCAACGGGCTTTCGAACTGGAAATTTAGTTTTTTTAGGTTATATAAAACGTAACCTCTTCCATATCCTTTGAGATTAGTAGAAGCCAAGGTACAGAATTTACACAAGTCAACGGAATGACACCTACGAGACTTTTTCTGGGCCTGAGCTTCACGTAAAAAGTACTTGATTCACTTTACACAGTACGAAATAACTTTAAGAAACACACAAGATTAACAGCAACATTCCATTTTCAATATAACAGTACGAAAGCATCGATAAAAATAGACTGATTTTTCAGATTAAAAAAAATTAACTTTTTAATTTATCTTTACGGCTAAGAAGAACTTAGCCAGTGTTCCTCTCCCCTTTATTTTTAACATATTATTGAACAAAAATTCCAGCTACAAAAATAACAGTAACTATGCGAAAAGGAACGTTACATCATCTGCGTGTTGAGGACAAATAGGTGAATTTTGTAGATGATAAGGAAGATATAGACTCCACAAGTTACAGCTCGTATACATGTGACGCTTTAAAAATCTATTGTGAAAAACACGAGTGTATAGAAAAAATAAGAAACACGTGGTTTTTGAAAACGCGAGATTGAAAACACCGTTTATTTTAAATATTTAGGTTCTTTTGGACAGAGTGGGAAATTTGAGAGGATACTGTCCAAACGGTACTGGAAAACGGGTAACCGAATCTCTACAGAGAACTTCTGAAATACGAGTATTAATCAATAGACAGAAAAAATAATATTTCACGGTCACATGAAACAAAAATGTGAAATATTCACATGAAGTTGACTCCGGCCGTGAAAGAAAAATAAGTATTCAAATAAAAGAAGGAAAAATTTCAGAAAAATTGACTTACATTAGGCTAAAAGACGACTAAAGGTTATTACCGAGGAAAAAGGAGAACGTGAAAAATATAGAAGGGCAGGTTGATACAGTTGATAAAAGGCGAATTAAAGGGCCTGTTAAAGTTTTTCGAGTAGATCAGAGTGCCACGTTAAAAACTGGTAGAAAGAAGACAATTTAAAACGATATTTAAATAAAAGAGGACGCAACCACATTTTTTATGTGCGTCATGCATTCTCAAAACAATAAAATATGATGATTTAAAGGGAGCTCATTGAGATTTATGGAAGGAGAGAGCGAGTAACCTCTAAGGAGAAGTTTGCGTACAGTGAAAGAAGATGGGGGCGTACTATCGGGTGGTATGGTTAATACTCAGTTCTCGTTTAAAGACAGACCTGACCATGATGAAAATGAAGCAATTCTCGCTGGTATTCACGGCATGCCTTCGTGTATGCCATAGCACCATTCGCACTCCCTGTCTTATTTTTACATAATGTGAAGCAAATATTTTGGCATGGTAAGTACAGATTGGCCGCGCACAGAATTCTCACGGCAGAAGACAGCTACACATACGTTCTGCGCATTCGCAAGTCATTATTCCAAACACGAAAACAGTTAGTGTTAGACTACGTGGTGTCAAGGCAAATCTTTTATTACTTGATAAACTAATTGTATACTTCAAATCAAATACGCTCACTTCACATTTATTGTGACGACAAAATATCAGCTGTTAGTGTAGCCTATTATTACGGAACAAAGTTGGGAAAACTAATGTTTGCAGGTTAGAAAGTATTTGTTTATGTCTCGCCACTTCTCATAGTTCACGTGTCGCTTCTCCTGCATGAGAACTATTTGCGCGACCATACAGTACTTCTCTGTGTGATATTTTCAGGCTTTAGACGCAGATGGCACGACCTGTTCCGGAGCAGTAACGGCGCGCCGTGGGATATGTGACGTGAGAAAACCGACGAACATTCACAGACGTATTTAGTCCTAACTTAATTTTATACGAGTCTCACACTCACGCAGTAAACGAAGAGTGATATAAGTTTTGGCGAATTCGTTACTTATCAGAAAACAAAGTACTGAATTAATGAAGTATTTTTTCTAAAATTACCGCGTTGGCTTCCACGGCTGGTGTCTAAATAAAAAGGAGGCCACTTCTGTTTTGTATTATAACTCGCGGTGAAAATTATTCACTTAACTTACGAAGGGCTTCTTCAAGTGATGGTAATATTCCAAAATTCTTGTTCATTCGTTGACAACGTTTTATTATTAAAGTAGGGCTGTATAAAAACTCAACGAACAAACGGTAAAAATGTACGTAAAACTGAGGAAGCTGCAAGAATGGATGGCCACGAGGAGGCCATGTCGTAAGAATGGATGACAAACGAAGACCTAAAAGAGTCCTTATGGGGAATATGGATGGCAAAAGACCAAAAGGTCGTCCAAGGAAAAGATGGATAGATGCTGTGTCGCTGTGGATGAAAGAGAGATGGAAGTCGTGGATGGAAGGTTTTTGCTACTAATACAGAGAGGTGGAGGGTCAGGATAGAGGAGGCCAAGACTCGATTTCGGGCTGTAGCGCCATAGGAGGAGGAGGTACAAAAAATTAGTAGTACCGTTCTTTGTCAACCACATGATAACGTTTTCCATGCAGAGAGAACGTTTTCTATGCATAAGCCCCCACCCACTCTTCTGCAGTTACAGAGGAGTTCCCGCCTATTAGCCTAAACAACACTTTTAGAAGCAAGTGCAACGTTACGCACTGACTACTGTACCGTGTTCCGAACTTACCAGAGGATTTACCTTCTACAGCGGACTGTCAATATAAAAATTTGGTCCAAAAATTTAGAGTCGTAGCAATGCAATGAAAAAGCTCGTCCTTCGTTCGGAACAAGATTGACTTCGATCCATATAATTTCTATTAATAGCATATTTATAACCAGGCTATTAAACAAAATTAACACAAAGTAATCCGTAATAAAAATTGGAAATCTGAGCAAGGCATAATGAACTTAATACTGGAAATCCGCTATTAGGGGATCTAAATGAATTATGAGCCCAGCAGTACGGTCCTGTGACGCTAGCATGGTTGCTCCACGTGTCGAAAGTAGCACTCATGGATACCACACAGTGAATCGGTGTGGCCGGGGACTCGTAAGAGTAGACAGGGAAGGTGAAGATTCGATTCGAAAGTAATTCCTGAACAATAAAAACAACAGCAATAATAAAAAAATACTGTAATTACGATTTTGAATTTTACTCCATAATTCGTATTTACCGCATGCAAGTGTAAAAAACACGAGTTCAGAACAATAAGAAACTGCGTGATATTAACAGCGGGTATGACGCCGAAGTATGCACCAATTTACAACATAAATATATACAGTATTAATGATGCCATCGGTATTTAAAGCGATATTTCTAACGACGGCGATAGGCTAATTGTGTGCACTGATAACTGCGTCTGAAACGTTGCCATAATAGTTAGTTAGAACACTACTATAGTAACAGTAACGTTACTCGTAAAATAATAATAACAATAACAACAGTAAAAACACAAACCACAATAATAACAATCATGGCACCACCATCATCACTGTCATCGTGCCTGTCGTCATGAGTCATTACGACTTACAATGCCGTGAATGTCAATTCAATTATAAAATTTAATTTACTTAGAAATATATGAGGACTACTGCGCCGGTGATTTGACGAGGAAGCCAAGACGGTTCCTCTAACATCGATGATGACGAAGATGTAACATAAAGACTTCTACAGTCCGACAAAGTGTAGAGAGGAATCGGACGACCTGCTACTAGGCAACTAACAAACATCGACACTGCCATCACATACCACAAACTAATCAAGTGTCACTAAGTAAGTTAAATGAAAATAAGCAAACAAAATAAACTGTTAGTAAGTGCCTGAGATTCATGTACGAGCTTGATGCGTTTTCTGTAAATCAGCGTAACTGGGGAGAATGTTTCTAGGCCGCCATGATTTCAGTGGTGTCCGGTGGAGGGAGTACTGTGTGGGAATTCCCTTCTACATGTTGTCTGACCGTAGAATAGTACAGTATCACAACTCCACTGTAGTTTGCAACCGCTTTGGTTGGCTATAGATAAAAATTTCCGTTGTTTGGAAAGAAGGGCATTCCTGGAGTAGATATAATAGACTATAATGACGCATTAATAAGTTGATCTGTGGTCACAGCTGAAAGTTACCGATACGAGTTTTTCATACATACAAGATCAAGTTTTATTTCCATTTATTTCATTCGTTA
Organism: Magicicada septendecula; assembly: GCA_034769895.1. Classification (NCBI taxonomy): domain Eukaryota; kingdom Metazoa; phylum Arthropoda; class Insecta; order Hemiptera; family Cicadidae; genus Magicicada; species Magicicada septendecula. The sequence goes on from CM068372.1 coordinate 135,145,805, forward strand.
CATGCGGTGAGGCTTTTAATTTACAACGGCATAACTCCCTCATTAAAAAACATCCGCATTAGAAACAAAAATGATCAGTCGTAATTGAACGACAAAGCGAGTTCTCAGTTTTAACTCGACCGCTTGGCATTTGTCTGTCTGCCTATCTACTTGCGGTATGTCTTACGATAACTTTTGAAAGCGTCAACCGATTTTCGTAAAACTTGGAACAAGTGTCCAAACTTTACCCTACAGAACCCTACTCTTTTTTTAGAGTGATCCCTCCAAAAATGGGGGTGGGGCGAGAGAAAAAGAATGTGAGTCGTCAAAAGTGTGAAGAAATCGCAAAAGCCCATGTGCCCCTATCACTTTCAAGGAAATTTCAACCACGACCTGAATAAATGTTCATTTTCTAAAATTTCAAACTTCTTGAAGGTCAGGGCTCAAAAAGTGGGTCAAAAGTTTTTAATAGATATGATATATGATAAAATCATGCGGGGTATCAAGTTAACATCTAACTAATATCATGTGGGAGAATTGTAACTAATGTAATTGTAATTAATGTAGTGTTACGTTTTGAAAATTTCAAAATTTTGGGACCCCAGGCTCAAAAAAGAGGTATGAAATTTGATAAAAAGTGTGAAAATGCAGCAAGGTGTCAGACTAAAAGCAACTGTAACCCAAATACCATAGTTTGGATTTTTAGTGTTTATTGCATGCTTCTGTGCTCTATAACTTTTATACTACTAAAGAAATAGTAGAGTAATTGGGATTTTGGTAATTTTTCCCATAACCGAAAAATTATCTAATAACGAAATTTATATAGGCCTAATAATAAATGTACTTCGTCCAAAATAGTGAGAGAGTTCTGCAGCCCAGAGAGAACATTAGTTGAATTTTTGTCTGTACCAATGCAGTTACGTTGTTGACATGTTTCTGCACAGCGACTATACTGACAGCAGAGAGACGACGACAAGACGAGTCGGTTTCATCGAAGTTTATACGCTGCGGTTGTGCAAAGCCGAGCCCACGTGGACTACGTACGACAACGTCATTTTACTAACGGAATAATCTGATTGGTGCACAGAGATATAGTCTCACAGTTTTAAAGGCTAGCGACTGTCATCTTTTGGGTTGACGCAGTGTTACATGGCTTTGTGTTAATAACGTATATTAAGACCCTCGGGCGTGGCAACACTGGCGGAAAAAGCCCAATCACTGTAAACTGTTATCATGTTGTTTGTAAACATAAGCACTGTACTATCTCTATTAGTATTACTGTTATTACTACTACAACTATTGTTACTATTACTACACGTTAGAAATGTGATGCTACCGCAGAATGCTCCGTATCTTGTGAACTTAATGAAGAAACAAACAATGAAGTTCTATAAACGAATTAGAAATACGTCAACAGTGAAAGAAGGAGATACGTGTTTCTTAAGACTCGTCGTGAAAAATCAAAAATACAACAGACTACAGGTGGTCACTGAAGATAAAGTAAAATTTAAAACGACCTCAGGTACACGGCACATCTCACGTCATTATCAAAAGCTGGATTATCCAAAACCATCTTGGTCAACCAATGAACGCCTGTATAACAGCTGCGATCATGTATTTTTGCTAACAGCCTAATGATTAGTTCTTAAACTTTGGCGGCCGGTGTCCCGGGCTGTTAGGGCGTGGTCGACTGTTGTTGTTAGTGACAAACGCGTTTCGGCCCCACCGTCGGAGTCCATCTTCAGTGTCGATAGTTATTGGCACATATTCGCCAATTCACCCGAGTACTGAGGTAGACTATGAATATCACGTGAACATGAACACTGGGTGAAATGGCGAATATCTGCCAAAAACTATCTACACTGAAGATGGACTCCGACGGTGGGGCCGAAACGCGTTTGTCACTACTAACAACAGTCGACCACTGTCTAACAGCCCGGCTATGAATAATCTTAACAGCCTAATGATTAATCCATCTAAAAGTCACTTATCTCTTGTGGTTTAAATGTTGGTTCAGCGAAGGGGACGTTTAGCTTCTCGCTGTTTGACATGACATCAGACAAAAGTGAAACAAACGTTAGTTAACCTATTTAGAACAGGAGCTGACAGAGTCGAATGGACAACCATGATGATCACGGATAAGACGTAGAAAATGCTACTATTATGACTGCTAGTGTTTTTGTGGTAGTGTTTGTTCCTCTACTACTACTACTACTAGTACTACTATATTACGACATTACTACCTAATAATTTAATAAAAACAATGATAATAAAATAATAATTTTTATCATTACTTATTACGTAGACTATCACGCCCGCCGTCATTGATGAAAGAAGTTATATCCGGACTGTTTGGCCGTGGTAGATTGATTTGTTGCATCACTGTCTAAACGTTTCGGCCAACGACCGAAGGCCTTCTTCAGTAGAAAATAGTTGACGTGTGGTCGACAAAAGGGTGGGGAGCCGAGCGTACCCCTAATCGAGGTAAAAGCAACCCTCCCATCCTTTAGCCGAAACGTTTAGGCAATAACAGATAGCTTTTACCTCGGTTAGGGATACGCTCTGCTCTCGACACTCTTGTCGAACACTTTAACAACTTGTTTCTACTGAAGAAGACCTCCGGCAGCTGGCCGAAACGTTTAGACAATGACAGAACAAAGCGATCGACCACGTCCAATCAGTCCGGATATAGGTTCTCTTATCAATAATAAAAAAATATTATTTTTATTATTATTTATTATGAATATAGTTATTAATTTTATTGGACTATAATAATTGTTATAACGACAACGGTAATCAGTAGTGTAACAGGCACTGATAAAGCAGAAGAGGGCGCGTATAAACACGCACACAGTTCAAAACAAAATCACACTTTCAAAACAGTGACTATGCGAGAAGCACGGACGACTTGTCACAAACGGTGGATGGCAAACTTCTCACCGTCATCAAGACGAAGTTAAAAACGGAGGAAATCGATACCACTGGTACGGGAAATCATGTGTCAGATTATTAATACATATCGAAGCGAGCGGTTAAATAACGAAATTACACAGCGAGATGTGCCAGCTGACCCCAAACGTTATGATAACACGATTACGTTAATCAAACACAAACACAGACACATACTTGCGGTAACGAGTAGTAGTCGGATGTTTCACAACAATAACAACGATTGACACAGATGACAATAACAACAGCGCGCACTTAGTTGAAGTGATAAAATGATAAACGGCGGCACGAAATGACGTTTAGTACCGACTGACACAAACACTTCGTCGACGCGGCGAGGGGCTGGCGTCCGGCCACCAAACGCTAAGGTGACCTCCGCGTCCCTCTTCCTCTCGCTCACGCCAACGTGGTGGTCACTTTGCGCGGTCCTGCCAACGAGTAAACACGTCACATACCTAGGCGCAAAAATGTATATATCGGCTCAAGAAAAAGCGACACGAACTCCGATAACTACTGCATGTAGTATGTATGAAAAACAGTTTGCTGATTGTGAGCAATCTTTTAATTCAGTCTACACTTGGTGAATGCTATAGGACACTGGTTCCCAAACTTTTCAGTCCCCCACAAAAAAATTAAAAATTTCACGGACCCCTTCTGAGTTATGAAATAATGCAAACAGTAAATATGATACAAACTCTTATATATTAATTAAAATGTATTAAAATCAAAATTCTCTTAACTTGAAAATTATAATATCAATGATATCAAACATAGTTTAATGTGAACAATGAAGTTGCTTTTGAACAATTAGCTCTGCAATATTAGGTTTTTGTCTGATAATTTCGATGTTATGTCACTCTCGACATCAAGTTTATTTCTTAACTTTGCCAACCTCGGCTCTATCTTTCCAGCCACACGTGTCGAAATCCAGCTACTTAGGCGTAAAACCAGCTACATGGAAAAACGTTTCCTTAGATACAGTGTTTATACGCGAGATACAGTGCTTATACGTGGACTAAAACAGTGCGATCAGTTCTGCGTTGATGCGGCGCTCTAGTCAGTTCGGCTGACAAACAGATCTGCTACACGACATGATTTAAATACATTATTAAAGCCATTAGTTTGAAATCACTTTTACAATTACAATTAGTTTGAACCAAAACCTAAAAAAATACTGGAATCTTCTACTAATTGTTTTAAGATACTAAAATTTAGTCTTTAAACTACAAAAAAATCGGAGAAAATTACGGTATATTCTACTTTTTCTTAAAAGTGTCCGCGGACCCCACTTTGGGAACCACTGTTACAGGAGAACAAAAGACAGAAAACGGATATTGGAATTTTATCAGAAATTAAAAAAAAAAACAGTTTACTTCAAACTTCATAAAATAAAACACCAATAGAAAAAGAAGTATGACAAAGAGGTAACCTGTTACCAAAGCCCTTCTCAGCATTCTGAGGGCGTTCTAACACTAAAAGTCTGAGCTGTGCTGTTTTAGGTTTAAGATGAGAATATAGAGAAATTCAAAGAGATAGATTATTTCTGTTAACATTTTTATTAGCGTTCAGGTACCATAATGGTAATGAAAACGTAGTCACAATGAAAACATGATTAATAAATTCATCTTGGAGAATGTACACGAAAAACAATAGAAATAAACAATGAAATACATATGGAGACGATGTAGTGACGTAAGTAGGGGGAATTAATCCCCCAACAGCACTTGGAAATTTTAACAAAATTCCATAATCACTTAACGTGAGCCTATTTGAAACTCAGTTGTGTTTGTTAAAATTAGGCTTATAAATAATTATACAAATAAAAGGAATTACAATATTTCTATAATAATAACATAAAAGGGCGTCCATCATTCAAGTTAACCTTATCCCCCCCCCCCTCAAGAGGAGCTCCTAGTTACGGCACTAAGACGATCTATATAATGTTGCTGAAAACTGAAAAAAACGAGCCGATAAATGTAAATAAGGCGAAATATTTGGATAAAATAGTAACAAATAATGGATTTTCTATCCCAGGAACTAAGACACAACTGATTTCGTAAATTATAAAAATATTATTAAACAACAAACTGTCCTTGTATTTAAAAAAGAAGTTTTTAACCCGTGTGTGTGTTCTTTTAATGCTTTACGGATCCAAAATTTGGAAAACGAGTGGATGCAAAAGGAATCCACAATAGCATTGACATTACAGTAGTATGCTGGAAGTAACAAGGGGAGATAAGTAAACAATTTCATTTTTTTAGTTGTCAATAACCAATAACCTCTACTTCAGTTTAACTGCTTGTCCTTTGTTTTTGTATAGATTACATAGTTTTTCTATTCTAAGATTATCTTTTTCATTCTGTTGCGCTTGCTGAAAAGCTAGCTAGCGTTTCCGAACTTGTAATTCTTCTGAGAAAATAGGATTCGTGCGGCTATTCTGCCATTACCTGCGAACTCTTCTATTCATTCACATTTCTCAATATTTGGACAACTTATTCTTCCCAAAAGTTTTATCTTAACGATTGCCATTTTCTGGTGCCTACACAGCAATCTTCTTATTTGCAGTCTTAATCAATCTTATTCCTTTTTATAGAATTTTGTACTTTGGTGGTGTTGTAGCTTCGAATTTCTTGTTTGTGAGATTTCTTATTATTTTACATACATCCGTGTACTCAGTTTTGCATCTTCCTTTACTATATTTTCTCACGTTTCTTATTTTATTCCGTAGTTTCCTTTTGTATGTGATAATATTTTTTAGACGTTTTGAGCATGGATGACTATCTAAGGGGTTCCTACGTCCCTATAGAAGGACTATCGTGTCCCGTCTCCCGCTTGAAACATCTTCCCTAGTCGTAGCAACTTAGTTTTTGTCGCTCCCGAATACCAGTTTGTTCCATATATTTAATTTCACCGACACACATTATATATGCATACATTATTTTTGTGTTGATAGAACGGCGATCCTCTGTAAAATCGCACAGCAACAATGATCATATCGATACACTTCATGGCCTGTCAGATAGCGCAAAAAGTACAACTGTATATACTCACGCATCTTGTTCGTTTGCTACAGCCACGCCGGCAGAGAAAAGACACACTTACCTGAAACACAATAAAACGTAACAATTAACAACACAGTTCGGACAATATACTAGTATATGTTGTGATACATGCAACTGTAGAGCTATAAACTGTACTATGACGACCTATCCTGAATTCCATAGAAGAGAGAGACTGAATTGCTGGGGCCACTTACAAAGTATGGAACCCTATGACGTACTATGCATCACGAAGTAGGATCTTATTAGCTTAATGTAAAGTTATGTCTACCTACGTAATGGGTGTTTGTGTGTAACTCTTGATGTTTCTTGCAGTATTTGTATGTTACTGAACGAGCGAAGCAAGTTCTCAGTTTTCATGCGACCGTTTGCCATGTATATCTCTCTGTCTCTCACGATAACTTTTCAAAGCATCAACCGATTTTCGTATTGTCACGCGTGTCCACACCTTTAGCCTACAGATATCATTTGTTTTTATGTCGACTCCGCCAAGAATAGGAGGAGGAGGGGGGGGATTTGAGGGTTCAAAAGTGTGAAAAAAAATCGTAAAACCTCATGTGGGATAACACGTTAAAGGATATTTTAATCACAAGCTGAATATAGTGTTAATTTTTGAAAATTTCACATTCTTGGTAGCCAGTAGCCAAAAAGTGAGTGAAAATTTTGATAAAATCGCAGAAATTCATTTGAGGTATAAAATTAAAGAGAATTTTAACTGACATCTGAAACTAGTGTTAAGTTTTGGAAATTTCAACAATTTGGGATTCCAGGGCCCCAAAAAAATAGATCAAAAAAATAGTTTAATGTGAAAATCAAACAGGGTGTCAGAGTAAAAGGAACTGTAATCCAAATCCGAATGCCTCGAATTTTTAGTGTTTACTCTAAGAGTGTGGCTATACAATTATTATATTACTAAAGAAACAGTAGAGTAATCGGGATTTTTGTAATTTTTCCAATGATTGAAAAATTATCTAATATCGGAAATTATGTAATACTAAATGTACTTCGCTCTAAATAGTGAGCGAGTTGTGGAGCTCAGGGACTTCACTAGTACTTTATATTACTAAATAATGATTACTGCAGGTGGAGTTTCTTATTTTTGGATTATATATAATACAATATAAAATGTTGAATTTATATATTCAAGGTTCAAAATAAGGAAGGCTGAGGATGGACACACAAAGCGTCCCGAAACATGTTCCAAATAATGAAAAAACATGTTGAGGTAAAGTCATTATAAATATTACATATATATTATAGACATCAAGAAATAGACTGTAGCAAAAAGTGTTTGAATATAAAATATATAATATAATACATACAATATAATACAATATATTAATGTATATAAACGTATTACATACTTTTTCTTATAGAAGAAACGTCCGAAGATACAGATTGAATCTGTGAAACGTTAGGTGCAAGTATAGTAGGCCTGTTCAAAAATAAGAAAAATACACTTGTAGAAGTAATAATTGTTTGATAATATCACACAAACAAGCGCGCGTTGGTTTTTGTACAACCACGCGCGCTCGTGTGTGTGTTAGTATACCGACATTCGTTCCCTGAGGCAGGAATATTTTCAAAACGCAATGCTTGTTTTACGTAATGTCATTTTACGTAAGTTCAAATTGAAATTTCTCGTAAAGAGTTCAACAGAATTCAGTAAAATTCTCATTTAAAGCTCTGTGTATCTGGGGTCTGGTTACGTCTACCTAGTTGGCTAACGAATTTCAGTATTTGATTCAATTAACCACATGCGTTTATTTTAAATTACGTGTTGATTACGTTGTTACAATAGGAGAATATACAGTAATTGTTTACAGCACAAAATTAATAAATTATATTCCTGTAAAGTGATATGAGCTTGCTTTTGAATCGCTTACCTACGTCAGATTTCCGGCGTTAGGACAATTTATTGGACGTTTGTGTCTTTAGTCATATGTTAATGTGAAACAGCCGATTTTAAATGTTCGAACAATAGGCCTATAATTCGAGGTAGAATTATTTGGTGGTCTGGAAATTTCTGATATTAAGACTGAGTCCATGGCTTTTAAAGGTCGGTTTCCTGTAAGGCGTAAACTAGTACTGAATGATCAACTAACTGAGCGAACCCATTCATTCAGGTTCCTTGGATTTTACTTGTCTTATGTTGGTGAGACAGATGTGGAGAAGAAAATAGAGAAGTTTAATCACGTGTGGAACGATAAGAAGAACACTGAATGGAAAGGTCAGAAGAGATACTCTTTCCAGACGTTATAAAGTGATGGCAGTGCCGTGCGGCCTTTATGGCAGTGAGGCTTGTGCAATGAACGCAAAGACCCAAAGCCGGGTACAGGCTAGTGAAATGAGATTTTTACGATCAGTACTAGGAGTATCACCGACGGACCGGCTAAGAAATGATAATATAAGGAACATCCTTGGAATACACAATCTAAACGAAAGGATACAGCAATACAGGCAGGATTGGACAGACCATGTTGAAAAGATGCATAAGAACAGTATACCAAAACAAATTTTGGTTTATAATCCGAAAGAACGGCCGAATACTGGAGGACCAAAGAAAAGATGGTCGGACCAAGGAGTGCGCAACGGATCGTTGTCCACAGACTTAAAAACGAAGAAGAAGAAGAAGAAGAAGAAGAAGAAGAAGAAGAAGAAGAAGAAGAAGAAGAAGAAGAAGAAGAAGAAGAAGAAGAAGAAGAAGAAGAAGAAGAAGAAGAAGAATATTTGGTTTTAAAAGTAGTTGACAAATGTATACCGGTACGTATGTTAAGCGACCAGTTTATATAAAATACTCTACAATTTAATTCAGTCCTTGCTAATAAAATACACAGTTGTAAGTGACTGTATTTTGAAAAACTGGAAACACTAGATAAATACAGGCTACAGGTATTTATTCAATAACGCATTGTAAAAGTAGAGGTATCAACGGAATTGCATTTTCCGCTAAGATAACGGAAAACACAAATTACTCTACGTTGCATTGCAAATGTATGTTGCAATGTCCATGATGCAACAGGTCTCTGAGACAACGTACGACTGAATGAATGTGTTACGCGTAAATAGATTCACTTCTGGTATCGATAAAACCAATGGAGGATATACCTGGAACGGTATACGGACTAAAGCCTTATAATACGAAAGACGCGCTTATAATACGAGATTTTATGTCAAGATTTTAGGAACATTAAATTTTACAGACCATCAAAAAATCATAATAAGCGAATTATAAATAAATAAATGGTTTCCTAATAAATGAGGATTTGTTTTATTTATGGTAAAATTAAAGAAAACGCAACAACGTGTGGATTTAATGGCTACCTTGTGACTTATCTGATTTGGCAGGACCATCTTACTGGAGACCGTCCTGCGCTATCTTTCACCTTTTCAACACACCCGATCATACACCTTGGATAAATTATCGTCTGGTTTTCTATCGAAATATAAAAAATACTGAAATGAAATAAAAGTACGGACTGCACAGACAAAATGGATAGGACTCCACAAGGAGTAACAAAGGAGGGTGGGAGCCAAACCCATGGAAACTAGAAGTAAATTAAATCTTTTACAGAAGGAAATTAAATTGTAAATGAGGGCAGGACATTTGGCTAGTCGTGGACTTTCACGAACAGTGGCGTAACAATGGTGGAGTTGCTTCTGGGGGGGGGGGGATGAGATTAGCTTTAAGGTGTAACCCACCGATTTCTTTCAGGAAATGAGACATTCAGACATTCCTATCATATAATTTTATGGATACATGTTATAAATTCTTTGCATCTCACGTTTTTGGGTAAACCAAGGGGAAGTATAAGAGTTGACAAAAATATGGAAAAGCGCTGACATCAAAGTATTCTACCTCGGTTAATTGTTATCAAGTTAAAGGTAATAAGTCTCATGTCGTTAGGAACCACTTTAATTCTAAACCTGTATAGTTAATAAATCTGTCAAAATGGGTCTTTCTGACGATATTTTGTAAAAACCCGATTTTATTACACTTTCGCAATTTAATTTAAAGCTGTTGTCCCACAAAGGGTTTTTAAATGTTTTCTACGTATGCGTTAAAGTACGTTATTTTTTAATGTAAAATCCAGAAATAATATCTTCTCATTTTCCGAATTAGTCAACAAATTATCAGTTTATCTTTTCGAATACGACGTTTCCAACCATAAAGACATTAGACCATGACATAGACAACCCCTCGGCGACAAACATAAAGGTATTGTTACGTATTGAGGAAAAGTGTTACGTAATACGAAACGTTCTACAAGTTCTCGAATACTCCAGCTGTGTGTGTGTGCGCGCGCGCGCGTACATAATGCTGTTACTTTGGGGTGAAAGACAATTATGCGTCAACTATTTGGTCTATACCAGACCATACCGATCCGCGCGTGCTGCGTTCAAGGCCGCAATGCATTACGTCCTAATGTTTTCTAGTAGACGCCTATTAGCGAATATTGTGGAACCTCAGCGGGGTATAAATATAAGTACTAAGGAACGCTCAGTAAGTTATTGTCGGGCGATACACAGTGCGTTTAAGTGGCGATTTACACAGTGCGGTTCGAAATATTGTGGCGGAGTATTACGTGTTTTATAATTGTGCGGGACGATTGCAATACAATTGTGTTTTATCAGTTGACATTTTTATTCCGTGTGAACAATTTTATTGATTTGTTGTAAGAGACTGTCTTGTTAATTATAAACTGTTTAATTGTTATAATTAAAGCTGGTGATTAGTGACGTAACTGGTGTCTTGTATTTTGTTTTCCACTGTACCATACGACGATCAGTAGACCGTCGTAACAGTATAGCCTATTAATCGGTTCTGCCTTCGTTTTCTGACGCGTGCATAATTGTTTTTTAAAGGCTGCAAACTACGCACGTATGTTGAGCGATTGGCATTATTTCAAGAAATCTATTTTATTAATTTACAAATATTGTAATTCCTTTTATTATGCAGTTATTTATAAGCCTTAACACAAGCAACAAGCTTAGAAATAGACCTATCTTTAAGGACTTTGGCTTTTACTGAAATTTTTAATTGCTTTGGAGGGGGGATTGATTCCCCTGGTCCCTCCTCCGTAGTTACGCCACTGGTCACGAAACTAATTAGATTGGAGGCCAAGAGATCTCAAAGACAGATGGAAGATTGATTAGGTACAATGGTACAAGTGAACTGGACTCCTAAGTGGCGCAATACTCGCACAGCAGCGGGAAGACGCGTGTTAATAACGGTTACGATGACGATGACTTTGACCCCGCGAGTACATTTCTAAACAGTCGTTAAAACAGACTGTCTACGAAATATTGTCGTAACTTGTCTGTAAATATTACTTGTACGTACGAATTAATTTTACAAAAGACTTTCTTGACCTGAAGTGTTTTGCGTGTTTTTCTTGACCTTCTTCCACAGTCCTCTATTTTCCACATTTTGATATTGAAGGCGGTCACATTTTATTTATATTTATTCGTCTTTGTTGCTACACGTTTGTTTGTATTTGCATACTAAGTTGATTTACTCGCTTCCGATATTGAAGAACGGATTACGAAAGAAGGGGTCACACACAACACACACAAAGTCTGTCATTCTACTACGGAAGTGAAGAATACCTCGCCAACACCTGACCCCGCTGTTAGCGGTTTTCATAATTTCTACCATAATTTCCCCAGCGTCTATGCCTCCTTCAGTATTGTTTTCCATTTGATCTTCGGTCGCTCTCTGCTGCGGGAACCTTGCAGGTTGCATTCAGTGCCGCTTGTCGCGAGATGTTTTCCGCGGGTGTTCTAAGGTTATGTCAAAATTCAAAAATTCTGTTAAACCGGTTTCTGGTGTATTCTTTCACCAGTTTTGTATTGGCGCTGAAGTTTTATAATGGTGACTTGGTCTAATCGGAAAACACACAATACTCTGCTTAGTATATATTCGCTGTATTTTCTTTTATATAGATTTTACATTGCACAGTAATAGCTTTTATAACTTTCCAGGTCTCTCACGACCATATAAGGAGGTACATTTAAGGCTGAAGTCGAAAATACGAATTTTAGTTTTATAGTCTTGATTTTTTCTTAAGCATTCCAATCGATTTTCCAGCTTTTCGTATATCCTTCTCAACATAGCGATCGACGCCCCCAACTATGAGAACGACAGAACGAAAGTAAACAAAGTCTAGACAGTCTCAATGGATTAGTTGTTTATGTAGATTGGTAGAGCATAACGTGTAAATGTTTTGGTTTGTTTTGTTTGTATTTATTTTTAGACCCACTTCTCAGTTTCCTGTGTTTATATAAATAGGCCTAGTTATATTTTCGCGAACGTCAACTACTATTGCACAGTTGTTCGACGTTCTGCAGTAACTGCCCACATGCAGAGTATTTATAAAAATTTTTCTCATCGTAAACTCTAAAAATAGTATAAAACACTTTTGTAATTAATTAGTCGTATGTAAAAATACGCATAAACTATCGTAAGCAAGATACTCAACCGATTCGTAGTCTTCCGGTTGAACCATGTCCGACTAGTGTCTCACCCATAGTCTGACCATGTGCACGTGTCCTGCAGTTTTTCAAGACGCGTAGTTCAGCTGCAGTAGTACGCGATCCAGCCAGAAGATATTGAAAATAAAATTAAAATAAAACTACGGTGAAAGGACTAATTCTTGAGCAACTTCTGTGAGTATTAATTTTAAATTACAATACTTTCGAAAGAAAAAAAACTTGTTTTATTTTTATTATATAGGCTACAGCAAGAAGAACATTATAAGTTACACATGATAACATTTATATCCGGACTCACAGATTTGAACATATTAACAAATAAATTTCGTCGACTTTCCGTGTCCGTTCTGACTTAGACCACTGGACCCGCTCCGCTTCAGCAGCGTTTCAATGACCTCCCATACTAGTGCACCGCTACGGTGACGTTTTACATTCTTGGAAGTCTGCTTAAGTGCATCTGGATACGCAGGTGACTGCTGTGAATACTAAGAAGGTCGGTAGAACGGTATGAAGCTCACATGATCACTCCTCAGAAGGAGAAGGGCGAGGGCTAACTTCTGTCATCCCAAAAGCGAAGCCCCTCGATTGAGGAACGTTAGCCCCTAGAGAATAGTCCTTGCTCTCCAGTTTGTTTTGTGGCGTATTAAGAGGGCGGTTACAAACTTTAGGTACACTAGCGCTGCCACGCGGATAGGAATGCAAATGTGATCCTAATCCAGTTTCGATGCAAGATTTATATCTATCTAATGTATGTGGCAGTGGTTGTCTATTGTTGTCGTTTGTGATGAGGCTATATCAGTTTAAAAAAGCCTCTGATTGAAAACCTGTCCGGTGCAGAAGAGCTAAGTCCGTTCCTCTGAACGTACAACAAAAGAATCCAACAGAAATCCACACAGAAATTGTTGACGCATACGGTGAGAGTGTACGTAATTGAACTGAAAAAATGTCAGTGAAGTGCTGTAAGTTAAAAAAAGGAAGTAAACAAAACTCTTTGACGAAGAACGCGCAGGAAGACCTCAAACCTCATGCAGTGCTGATGAACGTCGTGTTAAAGAACCTTTGATAAATGACCAGCACATTAACCTAAACGATATTGCATACACACTTAATTTAACAAAAACATCTGTTTATCGGAACTGTTCACATCCTCTACACTAGCGATGGGTACCCAAAGAACAGACTGAGCACCACAAAGCACAATGAATGGCTGTGTCCTTGGGAAGAACCGACTTCCTCGACATGCAAATGTGATCCTAATCCAGTTTCGATGCAAGATTTATATCTATCTAATGTATGTGGCAGTGGTTGTCTATTGTTGTCGTTTGTGATGAGGTTATATCAGTTTAAAAAAGCCTCTGATTGAAAACCTGTCCGGTGCAGAAGAGCTAAGTCCGTTCCTCTGAACGTACAACAAAAGAATCCAACAGAAATCCACACAGAAATTGTTGACGCATACGGTGAGAGTGTACGTAATTGAACTGAAAAAATGTCAGTGGAGTGTTGTAAGTTAAAAAAAGGAAGTAAACAAAACTCTTTGACGAAGAACGCGCAGGAAGACCTCAAACCTCATGCAGTGCTGATGAACGTCGTGTTAAAGAACCTTTGATAAATGACCAGCACATTAACCTAAACGATATTGCATACACACTTAATTTAACAAAAACATCTGTTTATCGGAACTGTTCACATCCTCTACACTAGCGATGGGTACCCAAAGAACAGACTGAGCACCACAAAGCACAATGAATGGCTGTGTCCTTGGGAAGAACCGACTTCCTCGACAGTACTGTCACCGGGCATGAAACGTTGAACTACTACATTCCCCAGAAAAAAAGGGAGTCAATGATAGGAAAACATCCAAGAACTCCAGTTGCGAAAAAATTCAAAGGAAGAACTTTTGGAAGGAAGAATTTTTTTATGGCGAGAGTGTTCTGGGGCAGAAAGGGTCTACTGTTAGTTAAGTTCACTCACATAGGAGAAACAATTAATACTGAACCAAGGTGTAAAGCTTTAGTATGTTAATGCAACTCCCGTACTGGTGAAAGATCTGAGAGATGGCTTATAGCCCCGATCTGGCTCCCAGTAATTTCACCTGTTCACGAAGCTGAAGGAACATTTTTTCAGGATGGCGATTTTCGTCTGGCAAAAAAGTGTAAACTGAGACGACAACAGACTGACTGACAAATTTGGACGTACATTTTTATGAAGAAGGTACATATTGAAATTAGTGTCACGCTGTGATACGTTTAAACCAGTTTGGGGTTTATATTTAATTAATACCATTTTGGTATTAATTTAAAGTATACCTAGTTGTAATAAAATTTGTATTTGTTTCTTTCAAGTGTACCTTACTTTTGGAACTACCTTCATACTTCTACACTGCAAGGATTAGATCGCTAAGCTTGCAAGTGTTGCACGTTGGATGTGGTGATATAACCCGCGCGTTCAGAACGTTACATGTGGAGCGTTTTGATTTGATTTGATAACGTGTTTATAGAGCAGTGATACTGTCGATGTTAGCCAATAAGATTGTCCCGTTCGTAAAATGACAAAGAAGAGGTCTTGTCCACGTGGACTCGGTGTTACCCCAATAAGCACTCAGCAACTGCAGCGTTCATGAACCTTCATGAAGCCGACCCGTCGTGTTATCGACATGCTGCTATCAGTGAAGGCCTTTGTTTACACGTCACAGAAATGTGCAGAGAACGCGAAAAAAACAATAGGTGGAACAAAAAAATTAATTGCGACTAATGAGTTGCTTTGGCAGAGTTGTAAACGGCTTAGTGAGACTATTATATGGCATTCCCATTAAAACCGTTACCCGCCTCCAGCAACGCAACTGTTATTAATATTAATTAATGTTTTCTCTCACATCAGTGCGTTGTAGACATGTTATGCAAATCATTAAAAAACAGCTAAACCGTCAGCGGAATGACGACGACACCGATCAGTCGCCACCATTGAAGGCGATAAGCCGCGGTTTATGAATACTAATTATGGCAGCGCGGCGTCAACGTGGACTCAAAACGATAATCTCATCTTACTAACGGTGAAATCTGACTGCTGCACGGAGACAGTGTCGGGAACTGGCGCAGTTTTAAAAGCACGGTATTAGACTACAACAAGGGTTCCCAAACTTTTCAGTTCGGGACAACCCCCAAATAATTTTAAAATTCACGGACCCCGTCTGAGTTCTGAAATAAAACAAACAGGAAGTATGATGATAGAAACTCTTATATTTTAATTAAAATCAAAATTCTCTTAACTTGCAAAATTATAATATTAATGATATCATACATAGTTTAATGTGAACAATGAAGCTGCTTTTGAACAATTAGCTCTGCAATATTGGGTTTAATATACTATAATTTCAATATTAAGTCACTCTCGACATCAAGTTTATTTCTTAACTTCGACTTCAAGTACGTGAGCAAGGAGAATGCGGTTTCACACAGATAAGTAGAGGGAAACACAGTTAAACGCTTCAAAGTTTTTTTGCGAGTTCAGGATAGCCAGTCAATACATATAACCAGAAGTCAGCTAGCTGGAATTGCGAAAACTGTAATTTTAATGTCAAACTGAAAGTTCAGGTGAATATCGAAGTTCAGTTAATAATGTCAAAAAACTGTCAGTTGAAAGTTCTGCCAATGAGTCTTCTTTTTGTACTGTAAGCGAGAGGTCTAGTCAGCTCGGCTGACAAACAGGTCTGCTACACGACATGATTTAAAGACATTATTAAAACCATTAGTTTGAAATTACTTTTACAATTACAATTAGTTTGCCCCCCCCCCCCAAATACTGGAACCTTCTTCTAATTGTTTTAAGATTATAAAATTTATATTTATATTTTAGAGCATAAAAATCGGAGAATATTACGGTATATCCTAGATTTTCTTAAAAATGTCTGCGGACCCCCTGAAACATTGTCGCGGACCCCACTTAGGGAACCACTGGTGTAGAGTATTCCAATGGGAACAGTAACTCATCCCAATAATCATGACTAAAAACTTCGCGAACGGCCTCGAAACGGATGAAAAGTAAATTGACTAAGCACATACTTAAAATGTATCTGGTGTCTGGTATTGTTGGCTTTCACGGCCAGTGTCAACCCTGTTAATATTAGTTTGACAATTCTCCGGACTATTAGGCCGCGGTCTAACCTACCGCATAAAACAGACATTCGGATTCACCATTGGAGGCCATCTTCAGTGTAACGACTTGACCAACAGCTGGTACGCTCTTCACCAGTTTTCCACATCTTTTGCATACATCTTACTCTTTTGCTACAGTACTGTGGAAAACTGGTGAACAGCGTACCAGTTGTTGCTCAAGTCGTTACACCGAAGATGACTTCCAACGGTGGGGTCGAAACGTCTGTTTTATGTGGCAGCACTGGACCATGGCGTAATAGCCCGGAGAATTGATATTAACAGAGTTGTCTGGTATCGTTTACCAGAAGAAAACCCCCTGAAACCGTACCCCGAGCAAGCGGCTTCAACAGAAACTTCCTCCGCTCTCAGTTTGGTGTGAAATCCCCTGCCGCTGCGGGAAACTTCGACAACACTGTGCTGACACTAACAAGCGCGCGCGCGTAAGTCCAGAAGCAACCCTAGTTGCACACACATCGATTTCGATCGTACGGAAAAATATCGTATCGTACGATATTTTATCGTATGTGCGTTGTTTGTACACACCACGGTTTTTTCCGTGTAGAGTGCAGTCGTTTTAGCTCGAGATCACCTACAGTTGTATGGAAAATACATCCAAAACGTGTTGTTGCTGTGTGGTTGCTTATTTAGTTCACAGCAGACGTCTTTCCATGCATTTCTGGTAGCATTTCTGTCTTTGTAAATGTCTAATGTTTTGTCCCATAGCACTGGTCTTATTTGTACCAATTAAATAAGTATTTCATTATCAATATTTTCAGCCATGCTTTAAAAAAAATAACACACTAATTAACTACTGTATCACAAACTAAAATCAATATTTGAATACTATACAGAATAATCATATTTAGCCTAACTGTCCGTTAACAAATGTCACGTGTTAACATGTAACCTCGGTAGAACCTCCTCATTATTAAACTAATAATATTAGTAAAGGATTTTAAGATTTCGGTTGAAATGTTTATAAACCAAAAAACCCAAACTAATATTATTATTTAATAAAATTTGCTAATAATATTACTTACTTTTATGAAATAGGCCCCAGTTTGGTCAGAAGCGACAAGTCAAATGAAGACGGGTTTTTACCGTACGAATATAACTCGTGGAGTGTGCAAGCGTGCATTGGTTCACGTAAACCACTGAATTCACGGAACGGCACGGCGACCGTCTTTGTAGTGACAGTGCACGGCGATCGTGCCGTGCCGTGTGGAGATCGAACTGCATGCAAGCTCTCATGCTCTTCTTCGTTCCACTAAAAGAATTTGATCGTACGATATTTTTCCGTATGATCGAAAGCGATGTGTGTGCAACTAGCGAAACGTTCACAGAATGTCGTAAACACAGTTGCTTTTGTCTGATCGCATACACGACTACACGATTGCACCAGTCATCGGCCTCATTAACCTTAATCGTTTACAAATTATTATCAGGAAGTCGGCGGCAGTATTTTGTTGTACACAGTGGATACATGCCAGTGGCATCCACCGCGCTATTCTCGGCATTGTTGACATTCGTACGGCGAGTGTTTACAGCGTATATTAGCGTCGCAACGTTAGCGTGACGCCTACTAATGCTATATTCCACAGCACAGCGTTTATTTCGGGCTTACCCTGTCAATACGTTTTACCTTGTGCGGCAGGCGGGCGGCGGTGCGTTCGCTTATCGTTAACAACAATCTCTGCAACGGCTAGTCGCCAGCTGTTTCGTATTCACTGCGTGCATCCTATTATCCGACTTCGTGATTGCGCTGGCGCTTCGCGTTTTAATCTGGCCCGTTCCAAATCTAGGTCACTTTATTGAAACGAAGTTTTCGTACGTCTCTCTCTCTCTCTCTCTCTCTCTCTCTCTCTCTCTCTCTCTCTCTCTCTCTCTCCTCCCTCTCTCCCATTTCACGACACGTGCCTACGACAAAGAACGGACTTCATTCCTTCCTTCCCGCGACAGTTTCCTGTGACGTTAGTCGGATGCGCGTACACATTAAGTGAAAAGATAATGTGCCCCCGTCCATGGGCGGGTTACCTTACGCACAAAAGTACCGTCATCAGCTGAACATTAAGAATCTCAGCAGGATAATCACGGTGTACAGCTCACGATACGGCATCGTAATCAGTAACTGGGTCATTCCGGCCCTGAAACTAAAACAATAGACCCTAATTTCCAAATTACAGCTACTTCTTTGTGCTAATATCAAGCCCACGCGAAGAAAATTTTGTGCCGCGGTTATAACTCCTTGAAATAAACAAATATATTTCTAAAAATTTCCAATTTCTGTACATTGAAATTAAATGTACAGTATATAAGTTTATTTTTATTTTTTAATTGAACAAGGGAAGCGAGTTGTCTGTCTACCCATCTGTTTGGGATGTTTCAGGATAACTTTTGAATGTACCAAGAGATTTTAGAAAAACATGACACGCGTGTCCCGTAGCTTTAACCCAAACAGCCCATTTGTTTTTGAGATTAATCCCCCTTAAAGGAGGGAGCATGGGGTATGGGGAAAAGGTGAAGTCAAAAGTTTGAAAAATTTTAATAATCCTTGTGTAGTATCAAAGTAAAGAATTTTTACCGAAATCTGAATACAGTATTCAGTTTTTAAAGTCACGAAAAGTTTGGACACCACGAGTCCAAAGAGGGTTTAAAATTTTAGAAATACTTTAAAATCCATGCCGGGTAGCAGACTACCCGTCCCCCAAACACGACTGTACTATTTACTTCAAAAATCTGTTACATGTAGAGGCTCCATAGTCGAAAAATGGAAGTCACAATTTTGGAAAAATTCTAATAGTCTATGTGAGGTGTTACGAGGAATTTTATTCAAAACGTGAACTAAGTGTTTTACAACAATTTGAATTAAAATTAATATCTGTCAACACCCCCTGTAAATTCTGAGTCGCATTCAAAAGGTTTTTAGGTTGTGTTTGCAAAAACCTTTACATATTGTCATCAGTCACGATTGTTAGTGAAAAGTAATAATTATAGGCCTACAGATATCTATCGAAACTTACCATAAATGTACGTTAATGTATGGTCACTTCCTTGTGGTGTTTCTCGGCTAACGTTACGAATCATACATGCGGAGAACGTTAGTCACAGCTTTAAAAATTAAAATTTATCAATTTGACTTTACCTTATAATAAATATATTCAGTTCAAAACACAGAGCAATTCCGTGAGAATACTACTCTGGGGGCAGCTCAGCGAGAATACTACTTTTAATGTTATTTTGAACTGTTCAACTACTTCTCTGAACTATTACAAATCATCGTGAGTAGTGGACGGGAATGTTGCCACAACTTACGCGATTTTAGTAAAAAGGTCAGGCTATGACTCAGATTCTTTGAACGTTTTTATTGGATTACCGATTAATCTCGACTACTCATACAATAATTTTCAAAGCTGTTAGTTTGTTCACAGGTTACTTCTTTCACTCGTTTTTAAACGCTACCAATAAAGATTGTTAACGGTGTCCCGTTATACCAATTTGATGAGTCCAAACTATACTAATAATTTCAGTTAGAACACTTTAAATATAGGTATGGAGAATCACATGACTTCCATGTTCTAAGATTTATATTTAAAATCATTTTCGAAATGAAATATTTCCATAGACACAACTTCTTTCTTCAGCCTTAACCACAGTACCGTGGTCACTAACGTATACGACCTCACGTTAGCGCACTCGATTTTCACTGATGATGGCAGTCGATGACACTGCCGAAAGGTCTGGGTTTGCAGAAAACATTGGACCACGGCCAAACAGTCCGGAAAAGAATTTTAACAACAATTTACTTCTTTGTTGGCGATAACGTAGTACACATATACAAAATTGTCCCCTCCCCCTTCAACTACCCTCTTCATTTACAGATATTTCATCTACCTTTCTACAGTGGATTATTATAACCTTTTCAGGATACTTTATTTACCAAAATTAAGTACTTTACACTTGTTAAAACATAAAACGTTACAGGTAAACTACCCCTTCCCCGTAACCGATCTTCAGGAAAATCAATAGGCCTTTAGTCTTCTAGAACTCAGGCACATATCCAAAAAATTATTTGATTCTGTTTGAATTGGCGGCAGTTATCGTTTGTCAAAGAAAAAATTCTACACATAGACACACGGACAAATACAGACACTTTTCGGAAAATGACTTTTCCTAATGTTTTGAGGGTAGTACAATCATAATCAGCCTTTATCTCGAACACGATTTTTTCGCCATCAAGATACTTCCATTTCCTTATGGAATATGGAAGTAAAAACAGTCGAAAATTTTCGGTGTTTTCGAAAATTTTTAAAGTAAACCCAAGTTTGCCAGAAATATATAACAGGCCTAATGGTTATTTCTCTTGTAGGTCCGCCCCTTGTAAAATTGAAATACGAAGTTACATTCATGAATTACGGAAGTACACTTACATGAAGATATGTTGCTTCCGACGAACGACATCAAGAGTTGATGATTGCTTAAAGATGTTTCTGTCTTAGGAAAGACGGAGACTGACTCAGGATAAGTATTATAGATCTGACGATAGACTTTTAACAGTGGGTTAGACGTGCGCAGTAGACAAACGCTTCGTTGCGAGGCTAGCACAAGTTTCATCATTTCGCGCATTGCGCACAATAGTCTTCTTGTACAGTGTTTCATAGTGTGGACATCGGCTGCAATGCATTAACGCTGGCGAGAACATTAGAAGCATGCAGGTCGTTGTGAAGCGACAGTATGAGAGAAATAGAGAGAGGGGGGGCAACTGTTATCGTGCTGTCTTCCTTCCCTCATTTCTAGTCACCTTCTAATAAATATATTTAATTTAATATAGTAACTAATATAATAATTTTTTAATTTGTATATTAATATTAAAAATCATTTCGTTAACTTTTATATTAACAGAATTATTTCGATTGTTATTAATTTACTTGCAAACCTCTGATGATACTCATATTTTTCAGTGAAACGTGCGTCAGGTGTTAAAAAGAATATACGAAATTACACCACTTGCAGAAGAAACAAATTGAATAACATTACAAACTAATATAATAAATATATTTCTAATGAGGCGTAATTCTTTCGTTGGCTCGGAGCACTTCAACGTGCACGAACAGCTGTCAGACCTATAAAAGGAGAGAAAATACGATTATCGGGAGTCTATACTTCATAGAGCAACAGGTGCTGTGCTGATGCGGGGCTCTATGCGTCAACACAAAACAAATGAACGCGTCGCCAAATATTATAGAGGTGTGAAAATTAGTAGAATAATTGGGATTTTTTTATTTTTTTGGTTTCTACTGTTAAGTAAACGCAATATTTTATGAAATATCTTTTTAGTTGTTGATATAATTCATTTTTCATCTCTTAAGAATGATTTGGTGTATATATTTTTTTAATTTTGAGGTGTTTCAACGTATTTAGAAAAACAAATTTCAGAAATATGTCATGTTGCCATCACTGAATAGAGAAATCAGCTGCTTAACAGACGATTTTCAAAGTAAGTAAGGTTATGTTATGTTTTGGTGTTGTATCATTATTTCATGTTGTTACAGGTTACCAGGACACTTTTTGTGCAGTTTTTACAGTTTTAGCGTAAATTTTCACAACTTTTAAGTTAAATATTGTACTCTACAGAACTTTGTGAGTGTTTTGTTAGGAATTTTTAGACAATGGGCAAGACAAGTGATCTTTCTCCTAGAAAAGTGGCTCTGGCCAAGTGTCTTCTGCAAGAAAAACGATATATACAAGGAGAAATAGCAGATAGGTTAACAATTTCGCAAACATCTGTGTGTAGATTGAAGAAGTCTTTAGACTCTGGCTGTGAGTATGCACCCTCTCGTGTAGGAAAATGTGGTCGGAAGAATAAATTTAGCCCAAGAACAGAGAGGAAACTAATTCAAATTGCTAAGAAAAACAGAAGAGCCACCAGCAAAGACTTGAAAATGAGTATGGAGCAGTATGGAGTGAATGTTTGTGATTCTTCTATATGTCGAAGATTGATCGCTGCTGGACTCCCTGCACGCCGTCCTCGAAAGAAGGCTAAAGTCACACCTGCTATGGCAAAGAAGAGGCTTGCTTGGGCAAAAGAAGTAAAAGAACAATTCGGAAACGACTGGAGCAAGGTAAGAAATACTAAGTTTCCTTTAATTAATCAGTAAATTTAAAGTTTCACTTTTTCCTAAAAACATGCAAAGAGTATCGAAAAGTATTGACTAAAATTTTAACAGCACAGCTGCCTTAGGTTGTTTATACTGTACTAAAGGATATTTTTATCTTTCAGGTTTGTTTTTCTGATGTATCCATGTTTGCAATATCGGAATAAAGCAGCCAGTACGTAAGGAGAAGTGCTGATGAAGAATTCTCGCCCCAGTGCGTAGCACAAACGGCCAAACATCCTACACAAGTGATGGTTTGGAGTGTAATGTCAGATCAAGGAACAGGACGTTTATACATTGTGGAGGGTATTATGAACCACCATCAGTACAAAAAAGTAATTGAAAATAGGTTATTACCACAATTGAAGGACTGGTTCCCAAATAATGACTTCGTATTGTAAGAAACTTTTGGAAAGCATGCAAAAACGCATTGAATCTCTCACAAAGAGCCAGGGAATGCATACTAAATACTAAATGTGTCATTATTTTTTAAATAAAGGAATATTTCATTGCTTTTACATGTTTTTTTTTTTTAAATTCCCAATTATTCTAATCAGTTTTAAGATATTATTACATATTTAACTTAAAAGTTGTGAAAATTTACGCTAAAACTGAAAAAATTGCACAAAAAGTCTACTGGTAACCTGTAACGACATGAAATAATGATACAACATCAAAACATAATGTAACCTTACTTACTTTGAAAATAGTCTGTTTAACCAGCTGATTTCTCTATTCAGTAATGGCAACATGACATATTTCTGAAAATTTTTTCGAAATACGTTGAAACCACTCAAAATTAAAAAATATATACACCAAATCATCCTTAAGAGATGAAAAATGAATTATATCAACAACTACAAAGATATATGTCATAAAATATTGCTTTTACTTAAAAGTAGAAATAAAAAAAAAATAAAAAAAATCACAATTATTCTAATAATTTTCACTCCTCTGTACTTTCGGTCTAGGCAAGACTGATGTAGAACAAAATGATGACGGATTTGTGGATGCCTCAATCTACCCATCAGATATAGCATTGGATATAGTTTCCCAACTGAGGTATGTCTAAGATATTTCTGATATGTGATTTGCACGCCTCAAATGAAAATGAATACCCAAAAACAGTTCGCTTATTGATATGAAAAAAAAAGCGTAATAGGTTTGAGTCAGAAACGTATATAGGAGACAAAAACACGGCAGTACACGCGAAAACCTACGCGTGTCCCAAACCATACACAAAAATTATTTTAGTTTCGAAAACACCCGACAAAAGCTATTATCTTACATATTTGTGAATGGGGAAAACAACCACCCACTATCAAATTTGTTTACAGACCAAACGTCAACAGAACTACGTTGTTATTTGTTGAGTGAATGAGGGGGCGATATAAATACTGTATATCATTACAAGTGTGTGCGCGCGCGCGCCCATTCAGGAGTATACGAGAGAAACAACTGGATACAAGTTTGTTTTTGTGTATGAATGTTTGCCGTCTTATTTCAGTTTCAATCAGAAGACTTGTGGGTGGTGGCCATGAAGTGACACATCACCCTGTTGATACTCTTCTGTTGCAAATCCATGGCCACTTATAAATCCATCTTTGCAACCCAGTAGTGTACACTGGGTTCATGTTCAGCGTACATGTACAGAGAATTGTACTTAGTAATGTTGTGACATTAATAAGTATTAATTGGATCTATGAAACTGATTAAATTCGAAAGTAAGTCCATGCCTGGACCAAAAGAACTAAATTTTGATTTCAAGTCATAAGGTGCTATAAGCATGCACTCATCTTGACATGCTCTTTGTGAACTTTAGACAGGCATATGGTAGTGTGCGAAGGGTAAACGAAGGCTTTATGAAGCCATGCGGGATATGGGAATTCCTTTGAAAGTTAACGAAGATGGCCATGAGATATACGAAAGTTAAAATTAAGTATGAGAATATGCTGAGCGAATCATTTACATTTAATAAGGGAGTTAAGTAAGGTGATGGGTTATCGGCCACCCTCTTATTGCGCTGCACTATGCCATTAAAGACAAAGTTCAGCGAGGAACGATATTAAATACAACAAATACGTGCTTACGGTGATAATGTTATGATAGTAGCTAGATCAAGAAAACGGCTGGTTGAGGTTCACAAAGAAGTAAATCAAAAATCCGCTGGAATGGGCGCAATGTAAATATCGGCAAAACTAAATACATCAGGTTGTTTATGTTCATGGCCCGGTTAAGGAAGATGATGAACGGGGAATAAGAAATAACCAGAGATAGATTAACTATTGAAGCCTGAGGACGTTGTAAGATTCGTAAAGGCTCAACAAATACAATGGCTAGGTCATCTGATGGACAATCAGCGTATGCCAAAGAAAATCCTGAGGTATATAAAAGCAGATAGAGGGTCGACCTATGATGACACGGTTGGATGGTGTGCTGGAAGATCTCTGAAGACAAGATGTGAGGGGTTACACTGAAATTGCAAACGGATAGGAGACATTGGAGAAGATTGGTGTTGGGAGCCCACGTAGTGAAGAAAAGGTGATTAAACTCCCAGACTAAGTGCACACCTGGATCAAAACAGCTAGATTTCGATTTCCAGCCATACTCTACTACTTCTTTTATCCTTAATCCGAAGACTGGTGGACTGGGTTCTCTTTGAAACATCTGTAACCTCTCAACACAACCTCTCCAGCCATTTGATCCAGGAACTTTTTCCTTTGTCTTCTCGCGACAATTCTTCCATTAATGTTCACCTTTCCTGTCATAGTTATTTAGCTTTTATGCCTAATTAAGTACCCTAACTATCAGGCTTTCTTTCTGACGACGATTTTGATAAACTCAAGTGTTCCATTTGTCTACTTAAATATCTCGTCATTGGTTACCCTATTCTTCCCTGTCCATCTTCCTCGTTCCTTGTCCTTTTTCCATTATCCAGTTTCAGATCTATACACAACCCTCTTCCGTACAAAAGATTTATGAAGTCTTCCTGGTCCCGCAATAATGTTCCTAGAAGTTCATGAAGACCACTTTTGCTAAAGCAGTTATAAACTTGACATAAACAGTACGTCTTCCAGCCTCTGAAAGTATGCTACCCAGGAACTTGAAACCGTGCCCTGCCTCAACTTTACCCCTCCCAATCGGATGTCCTTCACTGGAGTGGGGTCTCCCATTAGCTCTACTTCAGTATTCTTTTAATACCAAATCGTGTAGGCTTTTTCCATATTAAGCGGATTATGCTATGTCATCGGTAAATCGGAACATGATGCTTCTCACTTTCGGATGTCTAATATCCGCTTTGTAAAGAAGTATTATCATACCTGCTCCATGTTTATGCTGAATCGCAGCGGTAACAGAGCAAGGGCCCTGTCTTACTACTCTACTTATTTTGACTTCCATATCAAAGGCATCTTCACACATTATTTCCACTCTTGATCAAATGTCATTCTTCTAACCCTGTAGTCACTTCGGATATATTTGTGACGTTTAAAAAACCTTTAGCAAGTAACACTGTCAAAGGACTTTTCGAAGTCAACAAAAGCCAAGGAAACCGATGTCTTCATCTGACTTAATTTGTTTTCGATCATACCCAATTTTAAAATAGCGTCTCATACGCCCCTGTTTACACTCAATCCAAACTGACAATGTTTAAGGTTAATATCTATTCTGTTATACATTATATATTATGAATGAAATCTTATTCCTGTAAGATTTATTTTTGTAATAAAACAAACGAAAATGCACGTTCAAAGTAAATAAGATATTGAAAATACTGTTACGACATTTCAGGACATGCTACGCGTTTCTCGGGTATTTCAGCGGAGCCCGGCTACAATGTGTGTGTGCGTACATATTGTTCCTACTTTGAGATGGAGGACAATTACGTGACACTTGTCACGCGTCCACAACGAGACTTTTCCAGACCATACCGGTCCGCGCGCGCTGTGCTCAAGGCCGCAATCAATACGTTCTAGTGTTTTCTAGTACACGCCTATTATGGAATATTCTGGAACCTCAGCGGGGTATAAATACAAGTACTCAGCGACGCTTAGTTCAGTTTGAGTTGCGATTTATTATAGTGCGGTTCGAAGTATTGTGGCGAAGTGTTACGTGTTTTATAATTGTGCGGGACAATTGTAATACATTTGTGTTTTATACTCGTTGACATTACTATTGCGTGTGAACAATTTTTATTTGATTTGTTGTAAGAGACGATCTTGTTGATTACAAACTGCCTAACTGTGATAATTAAAGTTGGTGATTAGTGACTTAATTGGTGTCTTGTATTTTGTTTTCCACTGTAGCCTACGATACGACGATCATTAAACCGTCGTAACAATACCATCAAGAATCTCAAGACTGTGATAAACGAGGACATCACCAGAGAACGATTTACACAGTATCCCACTTTGACGTTTCAATTGTGACACTCATTATATTAAACATTTAACCCCAACATTATTATTACTGAAGAATTACATCGTCAGGCTGAGTTATTTTTTTAGTCAACTTTTAAAAGCAAAAACGCATTGAATTTTACTAGGACTTGCTGTAAAGTTTGTTTGGTTACTAGTTGGTTAAACTTTGTACCTATGAAAACTTTGTACTGTAAAGTGCCGCATTGTAGGTGCGCGTAGTGACGTCATTTTTTTATCTGTTATCTGCTGCCGGTTTGATACAGGCCGACAGCAGCCAACTTGAACTTAGTTCCTTGCAAGACTCCGTACAGGCAACAAGCCTTGTTCGCTAGCCGCGGCTACATAAAGTTTCAATATTTCATAATTTTAGCATGACCATCATGCGATAATTTACTTGGGCGATCTCGGCCTCAATATGTATTTATTTATTGGGCGATCTCTGTTACGGGTTTTCAATATTTAAGTTTATATTAATTCTCGGCATTATGCCGCGCTAAAACTGCACGCGCCAGCAATTATTTCTTGTTAATTTTTTAATAAACTATTATCTCAAGAATATACAGTCCACTTCATCATTTCATTTCACACCAGCACCTCAATAAGCGTTCTAAGACCAACTTAAGATTCATCGAGAGCGTCTAAGACGCAACATTTTTGGTCCTCCGCGACCGGATTTGGTCATACGGGCCGCATTTTGGTCCACCACGATTTCAGAAATATTTCATTTAATGGGCCCAAACGACGTTTGGTTCAAACCCCAACACTTTCAAACTTCAGATTGGTGGCCGTTGCGTGCCTCCATTGTTTTAAAAAGTACTTCATACTCAACACTGCAAGATTCTGCAGAGCAGCAACTCTGAGACAACAAGACACGGCAAGACAGCATCATTTGTTCTACAGCAACGAAATTCCACAACTTTAAAATTACGGAGAGCTACAACGTCAAGCGTCACCCGACCAGCAGAAACAGGCGGTGCGCCAACTTCTAAGGATTGCCGAACAGGATCGAACAACGGGATCGAAGCCAGCTTGAGCACGCCGGGATTCAACATCCACGTGACTATAAACTTTCTTTTTTTTATAATTTTGCATGTATAATTGATGGGTACAGCAAACTAAGTAATATTTTTGCATAGATTTAATAGCATTTAATAATTTATACATGAACAGATATTATTGTCAAGTGGCCATAAACTTGTATTTTTATCTAGATTGTCATATGTACATACGTACATAAATTTTCATTTACGTAGCTGTGCTATAATGTATTAAGAAATTTAAGTGATGTGATGAGGCTATAGGTATATTGTCATTTTGAATAATTCATGTTTTCAATAACATTCATAACTATTTTTTAAGCAAATGAAGTACCTATTATAGTAAGTCATATATTAAGGCGTACACAGATCACTGGCTCCCGCATCATATCAGATTTCAGCAAATTATTCACAATTACAACAATTGTTCACCTGCTCTACATTTAACTACCGTTTTCAAATCATATTTTACATTACGGTCATGGCTGATGTGAAGGCGTTAATTAAGAAACGGGGCACAATTAAGGCGTCTTTATCCCGTGTGAATACTTTCGCTCACAATTTCGACCCGGACTTAAGCGATCATCATGCACTGAAAATTAAACTCCGCCATTTGATGGAATTGTCCGCGAAGTATGACGAAATTCAGACTCAGATTGAGGCTGACGATTCCGATTTCGCATCAGTCAGTGACAGAGTTCAAACAGAGGATGATCTCTGTAATATTGAGTGCAAGTTACACCATTTATTAGAGCAAGTAGAGGAGGTGAACAAGAAACCGTTGATTCAGGCTCAAGTTACACCAATTAAACCCCCCCCCCCCTATACAGTTAGAGCCAATTAAACTGCCCTGCTTCTCAGGCAGCATTATTGATTGGCAACATTATTGTAGTATGTTTGTTGAATTAGTGCACGTCAGAACTGACCTGACGGACATTCAGAAATTACACTATTTGCACTCTTCATTAAGGGACGAGGCGTTAAATGTAATAAAATCTCTTCCAATCACCCATGAAAATTATGCGGTACCTATTGATCTATTAAGAGCCAGGTACGACAGCAAATTAATTGTCTCAGCCTATCACATAGGGAATGTCTTGGGCGTGAAGTCCATTCAACAAGAGTCCATGGTCAGCATTTCCAAGTTCATTGACGAGATCATCGCGAATATAAATGCTTTAAATTCATTGAATTTAACGGTAAATACATTTGAAATCATTTTCGTTCAATACTTAACGCAAAAACTCGATAACCAGACGTGTCGGCTCTGGAAAGAAAGTCTTTCAGATGAGCGATTTCCTAATTTCGATAATTTTATTAAATTTTTAAATATTAGAAGGCAGTTATTGCAAAACGTCAACGGCGCGACCAGCTCCGTAAGCAGAATACACGTTAGCGATAAGACTCACTATCACAAGGCTATTAAACCGGTTGACATAACGAGGTCGACATTCCATTCTCATATCAGTAATAACATCTGCCAGCTGTGTCGTGGTAAACATCGCCTTTCTGACTGTCCAAAATTCGTGGCTATATCTCCCATGGAACGAAAAAACATTTTAATTAAAAATAAACTCTGCTTAAATTGCATACGTCCAGGCCATGATCTCGCACACTGTCCTTCCAAATTTGCTTGCAGGACATGCGCTAAACGCCACCACACAATGATCCACGTATCAGGCAATAACGCTTCGTGCAGCAACAACCAGTTTTCACTAAAACTGCAAACTAACAAATCTATATTATTATCCACCGCTGTCTGCATGACAACTGACCATGCAGGTAGGAAGCACCCAGTTAGGATTTTATTGGACTCAGGATCGCAAGCTAACTTCTGCACGATGAATTTCGCACGTCGCATGGGTCTAAAACTAATTAAATCTCAATTACCAATCACCGGTATAAATAATTCATTATCTCAAGCTGACTTCAGTACTAGGGTAAGGTTGCATTCACGTTATAAGAATTTTAGTTTAAACATACATTGCGCTGTGCTTCCCAGTATCACGAATAATCTCCCTGCGGAATCATTTGATGTCTCATCTTTAAATTTACCCAAAGGCATATTCCTAGCCGACCCACAGCTGAACTTCTCTTCGCAAATCGACCTATTGCTTGGTGCTCAGTATTACTTACAATTAATTGAACCTGCCAAATTCATCCGTAGCCCACATTTTCCCATAATACAGGAGACAAAATTGGGATTCATTCTCGCGGGTAACTTGCCATTTAATGTCGACATGACAAAACCTGTCTCACCATCCATAGCGTGTGAGGATAATAATGCCATTTCCTCGCAACTAAAGGACTTTCGGAAGTTAGAGGACGTTGCTATTCGTGCTCCCTCCGCTGAGGACTCGGAATGCGAAAGTCATTTTGTATCTAATACTTTCCGTAATAATGATGGCAGATTTGTGGTATCCCTACCTCGCAGGTCATACAATTCTCATTTGGGCGATTCTCTTCACGGAGCTATCAGCAGGTTTCAAGCACTGGAACTCAAATTCAAGCAGAACCCTGCTCTTCACAAAGACTATAGCGCAGTCATGCATGAATATTTAACTCTTGGTGACATGTCGTTGCTTGATGCATACGATTTGTCAGTTAACCAGTCAGACACCTTTTACTTGCCGCACCACTCAGTTTTTAAAGGCTCTAGTATAACTACCAAATTGCGAGTTGTTTTCGACGGCTCTGCCAAAACGACAAATAATTTGTCCTTGAACGACACATTGATGGTTGGTCCCACGGTCCAGCAGGATCTGTTCTCTATTATGACTCGGTTTCGCACTCACCGATATGTCCTCATTTCGGACATTGAGAAGATGTATCGTCAAATTTCAGTTAATCCCAAGGATTCCAATTTGCAGCGTATTGTCTGGCGCGACGCCCCCCATAGGGAACTCCAACATTACGCCTTGAGGACAGTCACATATGGGACTGCAAGTGCGTCATTTCTTGCTACAAGATGTCTGGCTCAAATAGCCCAGGAAAATAAAACTAAACACCCGATAGCTTGCTCAGCCATCGCAAACGATTTTTATGTGGACGATCTCATGACCGGTTCAGGTAACCCCACGTCCTATCTAAAATGAAATCCGACATCACAGATTTATTAAGCCAATACGGTTTTATCTTGCACAAATGGTTTTCAAATGATCAGACCATTATAGCTTCGCACGCTCATTCTTCCCTCGACCTTAGCAAAAATCAAACTGTGCGTACTTTAGGTATTCAATGGAACATTGACGAAGATAGTTTCGTATATAGTGTCGAGAGACATGTCAATGTAGAGGTATTCAACAAGAGAAGGGTATTATCAATTATCGCAGGAATTTATGACCCTATGGGACTCACTGTCCCGGTTACATTCTGGTGTAAGCATTTTATGCAGATATTGTGGTTGACAGGTACAAGTTGGGACGAACCCTTATCAGATTCATTATCTAACCAGTGGGTAGAACTTTATTCTCATATTCTCGGACTCGATGATAGCCTTACACTGGATCCACCAGCAGTCTTCCAGATGAAAGGTATTTGTCGCCAACCGTGTTGCGGGATACAGCGTTTCACTACAAGGGGTACCTGGCATCATGTCTCGTCACTGGACAACCCTGCCGAGATTTTATCGCGTGGTTGTCTCGCTCGGGTTTTACACAGTCACCCACAATGGTGGCATGGTCCATCCTGGTTGTCCCATGAGTCATCATCATGGCCCATCTGTGCCTTCGATGACCACTCACCCTGCACTCATCCCGATCTTGAGCAGGAACAGCGTAAGCAGGTTCAAACCTCATTGATTGTCGTTTCATCTACGTCTAGTTATTTTGAAAACTACTCATCGCTCTCAAGGCTCCTTCGTGTATTTTCGTATTGCCGTCGATTCATTCGGAACTCTAGGCTCCCCATAGCTGATAGGGACACTTCCTTTTTAACTGCCCAGGAGTTGCATGAAACACTTTTGGTTTTTATTCGCCAGTCCCAGCGATTGCACTTTAGCATCGAAATTAAGGAACTTGAGGCACAACGCTGCATCCCCAATAATAGTAAAATCCTCTCTCTCAACCCCTTTCTGGACAATGCGGGGATATTACGCGTGGGCGGACGTCTTCAGCACTCTCAGCTTACCTATGACAGCAAGCACCAGATCATACTCCACCCGCATTCTCACCTCAGTAAATTAATCATAGAGGGCGAGCATCTTCGTCTACTACATGCTGGGGTACAATTGATTCAGCACTCTCTACGGCAAAAATATTGGATAATTAATGATAAATCATATATAAGATCAGTAATACACAAATGTATCACTTGTTTTCGTTTCCGTGCTAGGGGTGCAAGCCAATTATTAGGACAATTACCCCCTTCCCGGGTTACGCCTGCTAAGCCATTTTCTCAATCTGCAGTCGACTACGCCGGTCCCGTACTTGTACGTCATGGCGGGCAGCGTTCAAAATCGACGTCAAAGGCTTATATTGCTCTATTTATATGCATGGTCACTAAAGCTATTCACCTGGAACTAGTCTCAGACCTTACCTCAGACGCCTTCATAGCAGCGTTAAAACGGTTTATAGCGCGTAGAGGTATCCCTGATCAGATATTTTCCGATAATGGTACAAATTTTCGTCGTGCTAGTAGCTCACTTCACGAATTGTACAAACTTTTTCATTCTAATGGTTTTGAACAGACCACCCAGGATTTTACCACTGCCCAAGGCATCAAATGGTCCTTTATTCCCCCTCAGCACCTCATTTCGGTGGCCTGTGGGAAAGCGGAGTCAAGAGCGTCAAATTCCATTTGCGGCGCGTTGTCGGCGGAACCATTCTTACGTTTGAGGAATATTACACTATCCTAACTCAAATAGAATCCTGCCTCAACTCACGCCCTTTGTTCGCCATCTCCAATGACTCTAGGAACCCCGAACCTTTAACTCCAGCTCACTTCCTGGTTGGTTCTCCGCTCACTGCACTCCCGGAACCTGACTATTCCCAAGTCAATATTAGCCGTCTGGGCAGATGGCAGCTGCTCCAAAGATTCAACCAATCTCTATGGAACAGGTGGTCTAAAGATTACTTGCACCAGTTACAACAACGCAATAAATGGCGCATCCCGTCAAAAAATTTGACTCCCGGACAACTCGTCCTTATTCTAGATGACAGTCCCCCCCCCCCCACTGCAGTGGAAACGCGGGGTAGTCACGAACGTCTATTCGGGTCAGGATTCAATAGTGCGCGTCGCAGATGTTCGCACCGCTAATGGTATCCTACGTCGACCCATTCATAAATTATGTCCACTTCCGGTGGCATTAGACTAGGCGCATGAGCATTCATGCGACACGTATCAGTAATGTGAACTTTATCGAATTATCGTGCGTCACGCCCGGGACATTCCCCGGGCGATCACATGATTTATATTGTTATGATTACTACACTATTATTATGTCTTTCATTATTGTATTTATTCTATGGTTATGCATTTTTGAATTTTTTGGGGATTATGATTCTAATATTATTGTATCAATTATTATGTCTTTCATTATTGTATTTATTCTATGGTTATGCATTTTTGAATTTTGGGGATTGTTATTCCAATATCATGCATGTAAATTATTATGTCTTTGTCATTGTATTATTACCTGTTACATATTATTGAATTTTTTGTGATCATTATCCTATTATTATGTACTGCCAACTATTATATCTGCCTGATTGTTGTATTATCATGTATCATTACCATGTTATTATGTGTTATGGAATTTTATTATTATTGTTCTATTACTATGTAACGTAAATCATTATGTATTATGTATCCTTACATGAATTCGGAATGTTAATCATATTGTTATCTACTATTAATTTCTGGGTGTCATTGCTCTACTGTTATACATGTCAATTGTTATGTCGTTGTTATTGTATTAGCAGTTGTTATTTATTATTGAATTTGTTATCATGTAATGTCAATTACCATGTACTATTCACACAATTACTTAAGTTGCAAAATCGCCCCGATTTTGTGCGGGCAGTATGGTTAAACTTTGTACTGTAAAGTGCCGCATTGCAGGTGCGTGTAGTGACGTCATTTTTCTATCTGTTATCTGCTGCCGGTTTGATACAGGCCGACAGCAGCCAACTTGAAGTTAGTTCCTTGCAAGACTCCGTACAGGCAACAAGCCTTGTTCGCTAGCCGCGGCTACATAAAGTTTCAATATTTCATAATTTTAGCATGACCATCATGCGATAATTTACTTGGGCGATCTCGGCCTCTACACTCTGTTATGGGTTTTCAATATTTAATTCTATATTAATTCTCGGCATTATGCTGCACTAAAACTGCACGCGCCAGCAATTATTTCTTGTTAATTTTTCAATAAACTATTATCTCAAGAATATACAGTCCACTTCATCATTTCATTTCACACCAGCACCTCAATAAGCGTTCTAAGACCAACTTAAGATTCATCGAGAGCGTCTAAGACGCAACACTAGTCGTACTATATTTTAAATGTCGTAAAAATGTCAGAAATTTAGTAATACGGTTTTTTCGACCATTACGCTTGTGTGCGTTTTTAATCTGATTTCCTTTATACGCACATACAATACGAAATTTTTTCAAACTGCATGTTTTTGAAAGTGGTTTTAACGATGTCAGTCTTGTTTCTACAGGAAATCGCTCCAACTGTACTGACGAATTATTACCCTATGACCTGAGCACAGTGACGTCACTGGTACAAGCCGCTTTGCCAAATAAGATCTTCCTGCGTAGGAACAAATTCGGAAAAGACACAAAACTGCGTTAAATACAGTTTGCGAATTAAGCAGAAACAATTTAATGTTTGGATTATAAAAAGTGACCCAGTAATCCCGAAGACCATCTTGAGCTTTCGTTCGTCGTTTTTCGTTGTTAGTCAACTCTTTTTCCGGTTCAGCACGTCTTAAGAATCGTAAAGATAAAAGATCGTAAATTCGTAAACACGTTTTTACTTTCTTTAGCATCAAAGTACGACCGTCCATACTACGATGTGGCATCATCAGAGGTTCGACTGTAACTATACTGGACATGCAGCACACCAGCAATACCCGGTCAGCCAGCTACTAATCAGGACGAGGTCAGCTGAGAACCATCGCTGCACCTCCACGAAGTACAGACACCGGACTCGGACGGATGTAGAACATTATCGAAGTTTGGCAGGCATCGCATATATGCCGATAATTCTTGGAAACACGAGTTAGTAAACTAACGGACACTTTATGGCTAGTAGCACACTAGACCTATGATCCGCGGCCGAAGATCGGTGCCGTAACGCTCGTGTTGTAATGGCCAGATGTGACAGACTGAGGCGAAGATGTGTCAGTCCGTCGAGTCAGAGCGAGGCGTCTGTTCGACGTCGGCTCGACTGATGTTCGGTCCGACGGAACATCGGCAACTCCGCAATACATTTGTATGGTATCCACCTCACTGTGCTCACAGTCGTCGCGCGTCGGTAGTACACATTGGTTGAGTACGCGGCTGAGGTTTGTGTATTTATATATACTGTACTTTCTTTTAAAGATATTGTTATTTTTTCTGTTTACTATGTTCGACACTGAAAGATTTATAATAGAAATGCAGAGTAGGGTTTGTCTGTGGGATAGTTCCCACAAATCTTACAGTGATAAGTTACTGAGGAGGCAGTTGTGAGAAGAAGAAGGAGAAGTGCTTAATGAAGGATGGGATTCACACTCGGACAAACAAAAACAAGAAACGAGTGACTATTCAATGTAATTATATTATAATTGTTATATGGTATTACGGTGGTATATTCCTGGTTATCGGATTTTATTTTTGTATATACTGAAAATCAAAAATAGTTATTACAAATGCTTAACCCAATATTTACAAAATGTTGCCCAATATTGAACCTTTTACTATGTAAAGGATGAATCCTATATTCTCTTTTTCTCTTATCTTGCTCCAAACCTTTATTAATAGCTATTAATGTTATAGGATCCATGCTGGCACAAACAAAAAATATTTTATTTTACTTTATACAATTTTACTTTATAAATAAAAATTAATATTAAAACAGTACTTCATTTGTTCAAAACACACTTCTAACTACAGAAAAATTCGATGTGATGTACATTACATGAATAACGCCGCCGAAGATCGGTTGTATGAGACCGCTGTCGGCCGACGGAAGCAGACCGATTATACGCCACCGATCTTCGGCCGCGGATCATACGTCTAGTGTGCTACTAGCCTATGTGTAAAATTCCGTCTTGGATGGGACCTCGAGGCAGATGGAAGATCCGTACTCGCCGCACCATGTGGGTCGTACGACATACACTAATCCACATAGCCCAGGCTAGCGAACATCGAGGAGTAGTCAGTCGCCCGAAGATATAAGAAATGAGTCTCCAGCAACGTTGCAGAGGATCTTCGAGTACAACATTCAACGCGGGACTCTATCCAGATCAGCCTGTGTATGATACAGCGTTATGTAAATTAACAAGTTTCAACAAAATTCAGATAAAAGGCAGATAAAGGAAAAGCAAAGCGGTTTCTACACAGTACTATCAGTTTTGTATGCCTCACAAGGCTGTCTACCACGAGATAGATCCTCGCCGTCAGCAGAAGTGGACTTCCTGTTGAAAATAAACGGGAGTTTACGATACGATACAGCGCGCTATAGTCGCTGGAATTTAAATAATTTACAAGTCTGATAAAAGGATTCATATCCGGGATGTTTGGCCGTGGTCGATTGCTTCGTACAGTTATTTTATAAACGTTTTGAAACCCCAGTAAACCCAGCGGAGGATTTCTTCAGAAAAAAAACAGTTACAACTGTTCGACAAAGGGTGGAGAGGTTTTACCTCGGTTAGGAGTACGTTCGGTTAGATGGTAATTTCGGAACAGGTAAGGATATCTAAACTGGAAAGACAGGCGATAACGAACTCGTTTGTACTGAGTTGCCACGATGATCAACAAGAACACATAATTGACGCGGAACAATATTTACGAAGAAAAACACAAGCAAACGTCGGTACAAACAGAAGAGCGTACCCGTCCATTAAAAAGACATATCACGCGCGTCGTGGTTTAAGGACTACGTGTGAGAACTGAAATATATCTGCAACACACGGCTCCCTGATTGAAAGTGGGCGACCATCACTTTTTATTGATAGCCACACCACACCACATCACCGATGTGTGCCGACCGGTCAAGAGGTCGGTCGTTTGACGTTTGCGCCCACGTGTCTCATCAGTCTTGACGCAAACGGCGTTAACTGTCGCATCATGTGA
Organism: Magicicada septendecula; assembly: GCA_034769895.1. Classification (NCBI taxonomy): domain Eukaryota; kingdom Metazoa; phylum Arthropoda; class Insecta; order Hemiptera; family Cicadidae; genus Magicicada; species Magicicada septendecula. Next base: position 135,183,327 of record CM068372.1, read on the forward strand.
CCGACTTATTTCGTCTAAACGATTCCATTAATTCTTTTTTTTGTATTTATGTTAATAAAGTGTGTAACGGCGTCTTGGCAGGCGCTTTCTTGAGCGCTATTATACACTTACAGTACAACTTGTTACTGCAATATTTCTGACTCCCCCAATATTTATTAGATATATTCCAAAATTCAAACACTTTTTACTACATTTTTTAGTCTGTTTCTTGATGTATTTAACATATTTAATATTTATAATAACTTTACCTCAAGACGTTTTCTTCTTATTTGGAACATTTTTCGGGAAGCACTGCACTGTGTTCCCATCTTCAGCCTTCCTGATTTTGAGTCTTGTGAAGTACTTGTGTGTTGGTTGGTTGTTGTTGTGGTTTTCTGTTGGCATTTGGCAATTTTAATTGGTATTATTGCGTGTGATTGCCAAAGGCCAACAGAAAACAACAACAACAACCAACCAACACACAAGTATTTCACAAGACTCAAAATCAGGAAGGCTGAAGATGGGAACACAAGGCTTCCCGAAACATGTTCCAAAGAAGGAGAAAACTTCTTGAGGTAAAGTTATTATAAATATTAAATAAAGTAAATAAAATTAAAGCTAAGTACAGTGGCGTAACTGCTGTACTGCTGTGCTAACTAGGTGATTCCAGTTAAGAATGCACCTAGACACCGACTGGGCCTGCGTCGCATAGTTATTCCTTATGAGTACGAAAGGAAACTAGAAAATAGTCCAAAGTAGTGGATCGCGTTGTAAACGTTACTCTGACATTAGCAGGTTCAAATTTAGCCTTTAGAGGCCATAAAGAGAAGATAGGCCAGCCCAGTCGCGGAACCTTTTTGGCAACTGTTGGAAGAGATAATCAGTGGTCCGAAGAACAGTGAGAAGTATGTTGGGAGTCCCATAATTAAAAATGAACCCATTCACCTTTTATCTAAAGAGGTGAAAATACTATTCTGAAACAGACTGAATCTGCTCAGTTTTTCTGTAATCATGAATACTCCATAAGACATTAATAGAAAAATCAACTAGGTCAAATCGGATATGTCTCAATTTATGAAGGCGAAGCAGGAAGGCCCATCAACTTAAGTTCATGGAAGTTTTTTAGAACTGACCGATCAAACTAGCCTAGGCTTAGAAGAAGAGACATAACATCACACTACTCCACAACATACAAAAAGGTAAAAAATTGGATTTGTTAGAAATTATAGAAATTAAAAAAGCAATAAAAAATAACAAAAATTTAACAAATGAACAAACTGAATTCTGTGTATCCCCTTTATTAAAAGCTGTTATTTAGTTTAGTTAATTTTATATTTTGCATTCAAGATTATATTTAGTTCTACAGACACTTGCCTTCACTTTAGGTCCTGCAACGCCTTCCTCACCATCTCACACCTCACACACGCCCTAAACAGATGTCAACCACCCTTACATCCTCTGTTTAGTGTTCACTCAGCTCTTTGACAATGGCTTAAGAATTCGAAACAGCTGTCAGAGTTAAATAAAAAAAACTGTGAAACGTACCAAGTGTTTACATATTTTTAAAAAACGTTTGTATTAATATGTTTCATCAAGTGCCCAACGAGTCGTCAATTAATATCGATAGAAGAAGAGATTTTAAATACTCCTGAGGAGACTGTATTCTGTTTACGTTACACAGTGTTAGTAGTTTCTATAGCTACAAGGAGGGGTTAGTAGTTAAGGGTAGTAGGGAGCCCGCAAAAGGATTCCGGCGGGGGGACCCAGGAAAAAGAGTTACGAACTATGTTGTTAAATTGTGACTGCAAAAAGTCTTGCAACTGCAGAATGATTGTATAAGTAATTGTGTCCATTCACAGCGTTAATGATGTAATGCCCCACGTACAAATTACAGACACTACATAGAAAGTATATAAATAATAATTACACATAAACTATAGGGAAAACTTTATTTCTTGAACACATTTGTTCATCAGTATCCTGACTACTCAATATCAGTTACAGTATACGTATTTTACTGCAATTATTCTACTTTTCATTACTTCTTACTTTTTCTTCTTCTTCTGCATCAGTGTCATAGACTGTTCACTCTAACGATACCCTGCATCTCTTTACTGTCCTGTCTGGGTCCCTCTTGTCTGCTGATTGTGCATCTCGTACGATCACTGCCAGTCTGTCATCCGTTATTCTACACTTATGAGCTCGTCCCATTTCATACGTCTTTCCACCACCCTGTCCGTAATATCTCTGTACCTCCGTACAGATGGATTTTTTTGTCCTATAATGTCGACGCCTGAAACACTGAATTTGTCTAGGTAGATATATCTCTACAGGCGGAGGATGGCGGGTGCTTGGGAACGCAAAACAAAAAAGAAATTATGTTTCTTGAGTCTAGTGGCTGCAAAGACGGATTTTAATGGGTAAAGGGACTGCACACACGCCCGCCTTTCGAATATGCCCACCCACTGGTTCTCGCATTGAGATTGGGCGTACCAGAGCAAAAACCTCATACCAGTGACTTGATAAGTCTTAATTATTAAATCAGTAGCATCAACAAAGACATTAATATTTCCTCAAAGTTAACATTTCTGTAGTTTCTCTATTGTTTAGTTCGTTCTAAATTATTAAATATTTGCACTAATTTGTATTTAAAGTAGATGGGGTAGCTCAGTGGTCGCTCTGCATAGGGTTCACTCGTCATGTTATGTTGTCGAGTCAGTCTAACCCGGTATACCAACTGCTGGGGCAAACAACACTCTAGGTGAGATGAGTAGAATACAGTAACGACGCGACATCTGCACGTCAGCACACAACGACACCCCTTCCCACTGTGCAACTCGACACTGCGTATGGTTAAATACAGGCTGATTCTCTGTGCCGGGGCTGTGATGTTAGATGTACCACGGCCAGACAGGGTAACAGGTTGTGGATATAATGCTTGAAGGAAGATGATGACGACGATTAAAATCAGTTACAAAGATTTAACAGCACTTTGTTTTTAACGTATATCAGTAGAACCTCTGTTAACCCAAACAAAGGGGGGGGAGGCGGTTTCGGATAACAAAAATTTCGGATAATAATTAAGATATCATTTTTAAAGTGGGCGGTAAAATAACTGGAGGTAATATACAATACTTTCAAGAGTTTTTGATACAAATCAAATCATTTGTGTCTGGTCACTCCACCGCTTCTCGGACGTCCCACACCACTCCATCCCCTCGGCTTATAATTCAACAGTTGTTTGGAGATGCGGCAGTCATCCATTTGCTTAAAATGTTCCAAACGTTTTAGCCGATACTGGCCACTCCTATCGAGTATACTCATAATATTCAGTTAATGCCGTATATCTATATTTCTTCTGCTATCTTGAAGAACATATCCCGCCACATGCCTGAGAAATCTCATTTCGGTCGCATGCATACGACTGGCCTGGGAGTTCGTTAAGTCCAATACTCGGACCCACAGAGAAGTGTAAGGAGGGCCATCACCCTGTAGAACAGGCGTGTTACTTTATTCGTTGATTTTAGAATTCTCCTGATGGTCCTACAAATATCGTTGAACTTATGTAATTTATTCACCTTGTCATTGTTGGTGACACTAAGACACATTACAGCCTAGAAATTAAAAATTATTGACCTGGACCAGAACAGTACCATCTACAACAATTTTTGCTTGTATGAGATCTGCACCATGGAAAAGCCATCACCTTGGTCTTCAGTATGGAGATCTGTAATCCAAAATTCTTGCAGATTCTATGCAATAAATGTGCAGTTATCTGCAAGCCGAGTTCGATTGGATAGCCTGGTCATCAGCAAATAACAACGTGTCTTTGGGATAAACTTTCCGATAGTTACTCCAAGATTTATTTGTAAATCGATATATTATTTAGTATTGACAATACTAGACGCTAAAAAGTGGTGGATTGCAGATAATATCAGACGAGATCGTGGGCCCTATATGTGAAGCTGACGGCAACATAAAAGAGAAATCACTTGGGAATGATTGCCATAACTTGTGTAAAATACACAGTACCATACCAGCATTGTAATATAACATGACCTAGGTACAATAATAACAATATATTAAAGCCAGAAACATGACCTCGGTACAATAATAACAGTATATTAAAGCCAACGTTATATAAAACATATATGTCGTCAGTATGTTTGACAGACGAGTACATCAAACACATACCAGTTTCATTGTCATAAACATACCACATACAAACGAACCATGGACAACGCTGAGCCAAACAAAAATGGTAGTTGCAATTATTCTGCGCTGCTAATAATTCACACTGTAAAACGTGGTATACACCGTGACGTGACGGCGTGCAAATGATATACCGCCACTGACGAACAGCGTTTATCTGTCGCCATCCACTGACGGTTACAACGCCCGCCACTAGTTGTACCCGTCCCGTTCCATTTATCGGCAAACAATACGTCAATAAAATACTTCATACGTATCGCATTGTACGATACCACTTTAACAGTAAAGTAGATGACTGCATAAGTTACCGGTAAAGTACAAAATCAGGCATTTTATACAATGGCTGAATCCAGTCGGCAAAGTATGAAATAAAACACATTTCATACATCGCCTAGGAATTGTATAGAATGCCTAACGTCTTCTAGGTAATGTATAGAAGACAATGTGTGCGCTATGGTTTCATTTTTGAACACTAGTGGCAATAGGGAAGATATGTGTGACGATGGCAAGAAGCTGTGTACTCTCTGCTTCAAAGCAAAAATGCAACTTAAGAAAGAAAAAGGTCAAAATCATTTCTAGAACTTCAGGCAAAGAAGATGAAATCTAATTCTGACAAAAAAATTTCTTCCAGCTCCTGTGGACGCGTCTGTTCGTGCTCCAATTCCTGAAGTAGACAAAGGGCGGAGAGATTTTCGAAATATCCTAGCAATAATCGTGAGTGTGACACAAGACGGTTTTACAAACTTGGAACCGCTAACGGATTGTTAATGCAGACACAAGATCGCAGTTCACTGTATGCCCAAGACCACTAATGGGGGTTGAAGATGTTCCTGAACAAGAAACTGCGCTTCGTTCTGCTGCTACTGCCCAGTCATCAGGATCCGGACAAGAGTTCGTAAAATGTGTGTGCAAGACTAAATGTAAAAAAAATGTAATTGTTTGAAAATGAAAGAAAGTGTCCTTCAAAATGTCACAGCTCTCTGTCTTGTTGTAATAAGTAGAGTATATTCCATATATTTAGAACTAATAAACACCGATAATATCTAATGTATTTTGTTAACTAGATTGGTTAAAAAAGTTCTTATACAGTATAGTTTTAATAAAATAGTACCTGAACATAATTAAGTAGAAAATAGATAATCTCGAAATGTCATATAAAATCCTCCTCTGTGTAAAATCAAACAATTATGTGTGATTTTGTAATAAAACGTTTTCATTTTGAACCTAGTAAGCTTATTTTACACTTTGCCTAAAGAATCACTGAATGCCTAGGCAGTATAAAGAATACCTGGGAAAAGTATAAAAAACATTTGAAAAGTATTCTATTCTATACTTTGCCAAAAAAACTCCAGGCATTGTATGAAATGCCTGGATTACATACTTTGCCGGTAACATATACAACGATATGCAAGATCGAAATCAAACCAACGCCAGAGAAAGAAAAATTATCTCACAAGTCAACAGTAAGTAAAAGCTTTATCCAATAATTCTTCCCCAAAAAGTAAGCAGAACCACACACAATACTTGTCTAATAAATGAAGAAATTACTAATAAGAATCAGTAAATTTCCTAAATCAATCACTAACAAATCTTCTTCTGATAGTTGCTATCAGTTTAGAATGTTGGATACCATACAGAATATTTTAACTTTCTGTACTGCTGTACGGAATAAGTCAGTTGTATTCATGCCAAACCAGGTCCTTAAATTTCTCAGCCATGAGATTCTCGGTCGCCCAACTCCTCTCTTTCCAAGTACTTTTCCCTGTAGTATGGACTGCAATAAGTAAAATCTCTGTTCATTTCTCATGAGATGTCTCAGATACTGAAGCTTTGTTATCTTCACTGTGTTAATAACTTCCCTTTCTTTCTACGTCTTTCTAAGAACTTCAACATTAGTTACGTGTGCTGTCCATGAAATGCTCTGTATTCTACGGTAAAGCCACATTTCGAAAGATTCCAATTTTTTAGTTGTGGTTTCAGTCAAAGTCCAAGATTCTACACCGTAGAAGACCGAGAATACGTAGCACCGTAAAAGTCTCATCTTTGTGTTTATTGTTAAATCGTGACTTTTGAATAAACTGCTCTTTCTAGTGTAGGTCTTGCCTTTTCAATTCTGCTCTTTATTTCTTGAGAGTGGTCCCATTGTTCATTGACTACAGTACCAAGATATGTAAATTTGCTTACACGTTCACCTGGCCTTTGGTTTATATTAAGGGTGCAGTTTGTGAACTTGTTCTTACATACAATCATTACCTTCGTTTTCTTAACATTGCTGTCTAGACCATATCTACGGCTGCTTTCTGTCACTCTATTCATTAGTTGTTGCAGCCCCTTTAAGCTATCTGCGTATATGACGGTAACATCGGCATAACGAAACTAATAATCTAACAAATAATCACTTAAAATAGCGTTTTTCGGACTCATCGTGCAATCTTATATAGTTTCCTATAATAATTGGTGATGTTTAACCATCTGTCAGGAGTATTGTTCACGCACTGATCTCGCACAGAACTATGAAAGATTTTCCAACTGACTTCATAAATGTATTTTCTATTTAATGGATTTCACTTATTTATTTTGCACATTTGGACATCACGAAAATGCACATTTACTTAATGTATCGACGGAAATGAAAAACTATACCAATTTGCAGCCTGGCTTCGGTTATATTATTAAAAAACGCAAACAATCAATTTCACTTAAGCATAAGTTCGTTGAAACTAGTGTTAACGATAATTACCAGTACGTTAAACTTAATCACATAAACGTTTTCGGAGAATATTGGGCAAGGGATTCTGTAGCGATTTGTGCCGACAGGATGTAGAAGTCACTCACAACATACGATTCATTTCAACCTTTCTTCAAGAACTGAATACAAATGTAACAAATTCTGAGATAAATCGAGTCCACACGTATTCCTTGTCGGTGAGATAAATGTGCTGGGATATTTACTTACATACGCCGATTTAATACTGATCGAATATTATAATAATACTATTAATAATAATAATAATAATAATAATAATATTATTATTATTATTATTATACTTTTACAGACATCAAAATTAATAATATCCGTATTTAATGGTAGTAAATTAGTATTACATACAACAATTGTACAAAAACTAACGTCCCTATGATTAAACTAAATAATATATTTTAAAAATATTTATACCCTACTCGCTGTTTTTCACACCGTAAATACAGTATGGGAAAAAACATCTTCTGTAAAAGAAATCGTAGCCCATCTAATTTTTGTGGATATTTATTTACTGTGAGGAAAATAGGATAATAATTACTCATATTCCCTTATCTTCTTTTATTATCCTGGACAGAATGAAGAACGAAATAGAATCGTCCTTTCTCGTTACACGACGCGCTGGTGGCGTTTGGCTTGTTCCACTGGCTGAAGGTTCTTTTGGCAAAATCCCGTGCTAAGATGTACGTCATGGAGGCTGGACCACTACACTCTGCTAAGCCACGTCGGACGTGGAAGTGTTCACGTTTGTCATATGTCGTATGTTAGCGGCGACTTTATGCTTTATCGTGGAAGCATAGCCATGGCGTACTACTAAATTGTTCGCCATTGTTAGACCGCTTCGAGGGAACTTATCGTACCAGCCTACAGCTGCTGAAAGACAAAATACCACACCTCCTGAAAACACGAGCCCCGCCAGGTGGGCCCGGGCTATGACCCGGGATGGTCGTGGGTTGAGCTTTACCGCTGATTACCGGTGGCTCATCTCCTTCCGAGAACCCCACCCTGGAGTACGCTGCCTTACGGGGCGCGGGGCTATGCGTTTTTCGGCAGTATCAGTGCTGATAATCGGGATAAAGAGTACGTCCAGCGTTAGGGGAGCGCGGGAGCGAGAACTGGCGTCTGTGCGTGACCTGCACTGCTGTGAGCCTGTACCTGACTCGAGTGCGGTGGCTGGCCCCCAATGTTCGCGTGTCCTTGGGTACCGAAACGGCGCCTCCCCGAGGCCCCCGCTGGGCAACGTTGCGTTTTGTGCGGCCATTCGTAGACTCACTCAACGTAGCGGCTAAGTTCGTTAGTCTCCTCGTCCTGAGGAGAGGGCTCCAGCCCTGCTCGCGGACGTATCCAGCAGACGAGAGCGGGAATTTTTCTGGGCTTCATTTCCGAATTATGGCGGCGCTACATGGTAGATGGAAAAGGCTAGCTTGTTAATGGGGGCTTGCCCCCGAGGGAACAGCAGGTGGCGACACCGGCCGACATTACACCTCCTGAAAACAAATGGCTACGGACACAGCTACGCTTTTCAGAGACCGCATGAATGAAACAGGAATAGGATCGGAATTTTGGTTTACGGGGAAAGCGTTGCAACATCGTGCAGTGGCTCTAGTTAGTAGTATGGTTTGTTGACTGTACGTCCTTCGAGACATGTGGCTATGTGGTGTGGTGACTATAACGCAGACGATGTGGTTGGTTAAAAGAGCCATTGTTTCTTTCCTCGCCTTTATCAGGCAAATCCTATTCCCGTTTTATTCGAAGTATAGTCTACGTCAAAATATCGAGGTTTCAGATGATGTGTGGCGCCATGCGTAGAAAGTTCAGGACAAATACAAGAAAAGAGACACGGCTTGAAATTTATAAACAATGGCAATGCCTGTGTTCCTACAAAGAACACTAAAAACCAGATTCAAATTTCGGAAATGAAGTTCCTGAGAAGAACAAAGGGTTGCACGATACAGGATCGTTTGCGCGATGAGGATATTAGAGAAGAGCTACAGGTATTCTAAAATGATAAAATCCAGTCATATCGCAGAGAACGGTTACGGCATCTGGACAGAATGGAGGATGGACGACTACCTAAGGTTGCGATTCGATATAGACCCTTTGGTACAAGAGATGTAGGAAGACCGAGAGCGAGATGGAGAAGATACTCTGCGAAGACGGAACAGGCAAAGTGCCTGTCAGGTGCAGTAGAAGAAGATAGTCTACGTCGTATTTCTTACGTCTTACGTCGCCCCAGCGTACACACAACACAGCTACCAAATTTTGAGCATTCCTTATTTACACCACATCTCGTGAAGCAAGGACTCGTACTTAACATTCTGGTGCTCATCGAGCTGGCGACCCGCAGTTCACATAATTTTGACGGCGAGACGCTTTAGTCAGTCATCGCTAATTTGTCAACGTTGACGCATGTATTTACAAACAATAACAGGGAATTCTGCGTGTAAACAAAGCCGTGAACAAGAATAACTAGCGGTATATACGCGTCAGCAGCGCTGTCACCGCAGGTTGGCTTTGTCCACAGCACGCATACTTTCAATGAACGCCAAAGCTGTTACCAATCAATGAAACCGAAACGCTTGCCAAACGGAATCTCTTCAGGCACCCACGTGCATAACGGATGATTTGCACTGTTCTATTTTTATTGAAAATTCTTTTTTATTTCTATCCACGCTACCGGAATTAGAAATGACGTCTGTTTTAAATTTTATCGGTACCGCCACCTCGAGGGTTGTCTGTCGACAGTTCCTGATTAAGTAAGATAATTAACTCGTCAGTCATCCTGTCGACACCTTATTTCAGCCTGTGTTCAAACAAATCTGCAGTATCTAGTACAGTATTACCTTACGGCTCTTACTTATCTTACCGCCAGTCAGCGAGCCGACATAGGCAATCAAGTTCGTCATTGAACACAATTTCGGGAGTCAACATTGGTATGTTATTTTGGCCCTTAGCGGCTCTTATAGCCGAGTAAGACTATCGAAAAAAAAGGGCAAAAAAGGCAAATTTCCAGAAACAGCCACTTTTGAGCTGATTTTTTTTTTAACGATAGGTTTAGTGTTTACCTAAACGTTTATCCAAGTTCCAGACTCGTACACCAAATTCTGCATTACAAACAATAATTTATTCAGACCTTTTGCAATGGTCATCAATTTCTGAAATTAATAATAACATTACTTCGCAATAACATATAATACATTACATTACTAATTCGTTCATTACTTCTCTGATGATTCATCTCGTAATTAATTAAGTATTTAAATCATAACTTCTTTACATATTACAAAATTTCTCTCATTAATGGATTCATATTTCGTATTCTTCCTTTCGCATTATATGATTCAGCTTTACTCTAAATGTAATTAAATATGCATTCTAACTAGATCAGAGGTGTTTTCTTTGTGAGGAACAGGACAGTGGCTACTAAACATAAGTGATACATAAATGTTTTATTTGAGGTAAGTATCCGCATCTACGGCGTGTGTCTACGATGATTTCCTCTCTCCCTCGCTCCTCAGGATGGCTGATGACTTGGTGGACACTCTCATCGTCGTCTGAATTTTACACTATTCACTATCGCTGAGATTAGCACTCCGGCGTCAACATTCTTTTAGTTCGCACTCGTTTAGAAATTATATGTGTAAGAAAAGTTAGTTAGTACGATCATTTGGATTTGATTTATTCATTTCACGACTTATTCGCGTGTGATTGTCACTTCACAACTTTGTTCACAAGCACTCATCGTTCGTACTTTATTTAGTCGGCACAATTGTTTCACTTATGAACCTTTTCATTACGATATTTGAAATATTTAATCGACGTAAATAGTGCGCTAATTCATCACACAATCGCGATATTTAGTTTACATGTCCGAATTATCTTTCACGATTTCGCACAATGTCTCTACTTAATTCATACCGTCAGAGTTTTTGAGCGTCTTAACACAACTCGTTATTATACAAACTTTGAATTTGAACTAAGTCCCTTATAAGTTCCACTTCATTACATAAATACGATATTGCGATTCACTATCAACATTTTACTCCGCACTTTTCGACTCGTCAGTATATTAAGATAATACAAAGTCTGATTGAGATTAACCCAACATTGCTATAGAGGAAACTACGTAACTAAGATTCTTATCGTTACTAAGACTTTGAATAAAACTTCCGATTTTGTACTTGCGAAATAACAAACTCTCGGCGAATATAGTATCTAAAATCAACTAACTCTTAACAACTGACTAACAAAATTCAACTAACTCCCAACAACAATTAACTCTCTGCTCTTCTTCAACACTTATTTTTATATCTCTAGTCCTACTACTATTCCTACATCCAGTGTACTCCTTCCCACCATCTACGTCCTTATTGGTTTTTCGTCTTCATTTCCACGAAGACTCCTCCCTGAGTCTCTAGCTAGACTCCTGGCTTCGTCTTTATTCGCTCTTGACCCTTGTTTTCGTTGGTAACGTCTTCTAAAGAACCGCCTTTGCCAAACTCTCGTTCGTGGTAGGCTCATATGATCCCTTCTCTTAGATCTAACTGTTTCGCTCCTCCTTTGCTGTAAGACGACGGACCGAATTTCATGGTTGTCCATCATCCATTTGTTCTTGTATTTTCTTTCAGCTCGTTCCTACTAATTGCCGTCCAGTTACCCAAGTGTCTTTTAGTTTGGGTGTGACTAATTGCTGTATTGTCTCCTGACTTCCTCCGTTTCGTTCACACGCTGACGGAGGTCGCTTTCTCGGTACGGCACATCTGTTCTGCAGCTCTCCTGCACAGTCCGTACTCTGGCTGGTAAACAAGTTCCCCGCTGTTTCACCATGCGTGGTCCTTTGTTCATGTAACGTCCGTATGAATTTTGCCATTGTGGACTCTCCACATCTGTGTGTCGTCGCTAAGCTCCCACACGTGGCTTGACAATACTCGCGTCGCCAGCATATCCGTTTTCTTGGTAATTGGCCCAGTAAGAAGTATTCCTTTGTTTTCTGTTACTGCAGCACGATCCCATGCCATACTCTTACGTCGAACATCTGCTATAACCGAGGCATTGTCTTCTCTAGCGGTGCCTATTTCGTCGCTAATGCGTCGCACGTGTCGTCACCCGAACGGCGGCTGGTTGGCTCCTACGTATATCATTTCTGACAGCTGACACTTGCTACTGTCACTCCTACGCAATAAAAAAAATTCCCTTACAAAATTGCTTTACACAGTTTTTATTTAACTCTGACAGCTGTTTTGACGGCCAAAACGAACGCAATTAAAAATCCAGTACCTAAAGCGGACGGATAATAGCTTGTTCCACGAGACGTGACCGGCAATGCGTGACCTGTCACTTTGGATTACAATCATTTAATTATTCATTATCATTTCCCAGATAAATCAGTACGACACGGACTTATTGATCCCACTAGCAGTTGTTTTTAAATTAAGATAGGATAGGATAATACGGATAGGTTCCATTCCGTAGAAGGCAATTATTTTATAATCATGAAGCATTTTTATATTATATTCGTAAGATGCAAAACATTCAGTTAATTAACTGGATTAATTGCTTGTTGCACGCACATTCACATCATATTGGATGATTATCAATACAGCAAAAATAAACCATATATGATTATTATTATTAATTATTATATCATCACCATCATCATTACATTACTATTTTACCTGTCTACTCAATGCGATTTAAAGAGGACAATGATATATATATATATATATATATATATATATATATATATATATATATAGAGAGAGAGAGAGAGAGAGAGAGAGAGAGAGGGAGAGAGAGACGTGGCTAACTCGACAACTAGGCACGGTCTTTAGATGATGACGATCAACTGACTCAAGACTTAAGAACGATCTAAAGTCAGGATGATCCACCAGTCACCAGACTGACTAGTTAGTCGTTGTCTATTGACTCAAGAAATCCGCGGTCAGTAACGAGATCGCGAGCCAAGAGAGAGGGAGAGAGAGAGAGAGAGAGAGAGAGAGAGAGAGAGAGAGAGAGAGAGAGAGAGAGAGAGAGAGAGACAGACAGACTGACAGACAGACAGAGACAGACAGGCAGACGCTGGGGAAGAGCTTCGACACGAGCAGACGATAGAACGTTGGACATTATCCAGGTTCATAATAAGCAAAAACGTTTTTATTGGTTGATTGTTCAACATACTGAATAACAAAATTCAAATGGTCTTTCACTTCGCTCACCGTCATTGTGGGCTGAGTATTATCTACCACCTCTTCCTCCTTGTCATCTGAAGAGTTTGCTGCTCCAGTTACACTGTCAACAATTTCCTCTTCAGTCAAGATTTGGAAGCCAGGGTCATCTTCATCTTCTTCAAACCAGATCTCCATCTTCCAAGGAAACTTCTTCCTCCCCTCCTCTTTGCAAAGTCGCACAGAAATCTTCTGTCTCACAACCTTCAATTTATGGAGTTGCGGCGCAACGACGTTTACAAATACGTATGTACAAATCAAATACGCGTCTGTTAGAAGCGACTTCCGGTTTAATGGGCTCCGTTATAATGAGGTTTTACTGTATATGTGTAAAATGTGTTCCCAAATGTTAGTTATGCTGTCTTTGAATGGTATACATTTTGTTAGGGCCATTTTGTTATTGCCTTGAAAATCATGTCCTGTATTTATGGCATAGATTGCTAAATTAAATTTATAAACGTTTGATTTTTGTATGCATTCAAATGTCCAAAATAATATTCTTAAATTAAATTTGTTGACTCGCCATGTTTGCATTCAGTTTTGTAAATTCCATTGATTAGAGTACCATTGTTGTTTGAGTTATTCAGAGTAGAGTTACGAATTATTTATTTTTTAAATACCTTTACCTTCTTATTCGAGTACTATTCTAATATAGAATAGTTTGTGTTATTTTCATCATAACTAAACGATAACCACTGTTTATGAACGTAAATGTGTCCAATTTTTATTGTTATTTTAATTTTTATTATGATTATCATCACATGCGTTTGTCCTTAAAGTGTTGTTTTTATTTTATTTTCTTACTTGTTTATTAATGTTTATTATTTACGCATTTTCTTCAGCAAATAGACAGGCCTAAATCAGAATTCCTTCTTTTATATTTCAATTTAATTTAGTGGGTTCTCCGACATTCTACCGAACAGTGTATGGAAAGTTGCCATTTTTTGCTGTAGTGGGTGGTTTGAGCCGATGAGTATAGTGAGAATAATGCTGATTGGTTTTTTGTACATTGCATATTGCAGTCGATTATGGCTACCGTTCAAATCATCTGTAACAACACATAATGTTATTTATTTATTTATTTTATTCGTCATATTATAATTTTCCGACGAAACTTGATAGAAACGTGGCTTATTTACGTTTAATACAACAGTCTATTAAACATTACCGACGTAAAGAAACAAACTCGACTGACGTCACACTAATTTGTTACTAATTAAACCGACCAATAAAACATCTGGAGTTATTAGAAGAGGATCGGGCGCGGATACCAGTGTCGAACCAGACAATACCAGTTCAGTGCGCCCTCGTCAGGCTCTACTCTAGACTGTCGCTCGTTTGAGAAGTGTTAAACTGCCACTTACATCAAAGTGTTTAAGAAGTCAGCAAATTGAAGAATTCAACAACAGTATATTGTGCGCCGATATTTTTGTTCTATTCCCGGAATTTTGTAATAACAGCGATCTTAATTAACAAATATTACGATATATATGGCGCCATTTCCGAGGCTTGTATTTTACTGTGTTGTTTCTTACTTCTTGTTTAATTTTTTATCTCGACGTACCTTCTTTCTAAAAATACGTTGATTGTCCCACAGATCGTCTCAAACGTATCTAACTTAACACCAATATCATAATTCCTATCATAGCCCATATCATTTCCCAAATATTTAAAATGGCACACCTGTTCTAGAATTACGACATTAATCATTACTTTTGTTCTTATTGGTTCCTTGCCTCAGTTATTTTAAAGCAATTAACGTAAAGTCATTTTTAATAAATAAATAGAGTAAATTATACAATTGGTTTCGCAACATAAGGTTTTTGTCGCGGGCCAGCAGTTGGAAGTCACTGAATTAAGTGATTTTATATAACGATTAACATACGAGTAAGAATATTCCTCTATATTATTTATAAATCGTTCGCTCTTAAGAATATTTGGATCCCCTTCTCTGTATCCCCCTCTCTCATATGTTACGTTACTTTCGACTCTTTCCGTTCACGTCTCTTTGTATCCTAATGTAGAAAGTTACAGCCTGTGACAGTTTTCATTCATGAAGTGTCCGTTCTGTGACCTCCATGATTAGGTCGGGTCACCTGAATCGAGGTCTGCTTTCTGTCTCCTGAATATTAGGTCCCTCTTCATCATTATCGTCTCACTTATCCCGGTCGTAAGTGTCTACGTAAAGAATCTATTCAAACCTTTCCACTGGGAAATAGATGGGGTAGGTCTCGATGAAAAAATAATTACATGTTCAGTCCACTGCCTACATCATTGCAATATTACAGGCGTTGCACCACTGTATGTGATTTTATGAAATCTGTGAACTGACCAAGGGTCTCCTGCATGGAGACATTCCAGACATTCCAAAAGAGAACTGAAGAACAGTAAAAGCGGATTAACCACCATGAACACTAAAGATGGCGTCTTTACACTGTAGTAAGCAAACCAGAGTGGACAAATTCGATCCACAGTCCGAAAGAAAGTGCCGGGAGAGGGAACGACCGATAGGCCTACATAGGTGTCAAAGGCTGCAGACAATGGGAAGGTCTGAACAGTAACGGAAGGAAAGGTTGTCACCGGTTGCTACCTACAGGCAGGGGTGCCGATCCCCCTAACCCCTATGACGCTTCCCCCAATTTTATAAAAAAATCTTCCCTTTTTCTTACAAGACCTTTTCTCTCTTTTACAGTAAAATTTCTTACCTAATCGAGCAAAGGCCGGGACTTTCTAACTCAAAACTATTACAAAATATTACCTTTTACCGAAACGACATATTGATTGTACGTAATTACGTTGTAAGTTCCTATCTCTCTGGATACCTGCCTATGAATCAGCATCACAAAGTACGTCTGTTATCCCTAGATAACTATTCGGCGGCACAGTTCTCTTATATGTTCCTCAGCTTCCTTATCGACGTTCGGTATCCTCAGTGCTTGCTATAAGCCGCCACATGGTGACACCTTGAACTCGATCTGTAGCCTGTGTGAAGCATCGAGTAGAAGACTAGATCCTTTTATCCGAGCACACCGTGCGTACAGGCCGCTCGAAAAAGTCAACTGGGTAGATTTATTGTGCGTCTAATATGTGTCCGTTATAGGTTTTTTACAGTTTTGTAAAACAGGGGAAGATTTTTCATGCAATAGTAAAAAAAAACTCTCCCAAAAATTTTCGAAATGTCGCCAATGGCGCGACACGATCCCCCCCCCCCCCCTGTAGGCACTCCTGCCCACAGGCTTACACTTTGATACTAATACAAGGGCAAGGTTCGTTCCAGCCGGTTTAAAAATGAATTTAAGTTTCTTATGCATGCAATAACGCGTCTGTGACCTTGACCTGTATCGACATGACACGATACCGCAACCCGGCACGACATTCCCTCGTTAAGACCGGGCTAACTGATATTCATTCGGCCGTTCTACACATCAAGAGACAAGCAGAAACGCAGGAAATTAGGACAACGATCTGTTCATATTTGTACGATGTATATAAAATAAATATATAACGGCAATAACAATTAATATACTATTCTTGCGCAGAAATAATTATTTATAGAAATAGTTATTAATAGTTATTGCTTCCGCTTCCGCTACATCTACATAAAAGCTTTCTTGTGTATACAATTCAAGAACGTTTTATTATCAAAGTAGCTAAAGTTTGTTCATTCTTAGAGTCAATCCTATTGTAAACAAAACCATGTGCTTGTACTTGAAACGGTTTGGTTAGACTTCAATAAATTCTCCACTAGAATTAAAGTAGTTCGCAACTGATTTGATTTATATCCAGTGGCGTACCTAGGCGGATTTCTTTCTGAGGCCCCCCTCCCATAAGACGGGTGTTTATAATTCAATTATCTTTAAGTAATACATAGCAAAAACACTTTACTGTTACATAGTTATTATACATATTGTGTTGTGGTCTCCAAGTTGCATATAACTAACTATATTTAATATTACCTTGTGTATCCAGGTACACTGGTGCTCCTCCTTGCAACTTCAATGTTTCTTTAAAAACTACGCGTTTCGGGACTCATGGTCCCATCATCAGGTTGGTAAAAAACAAGAATCACTCACATGGAGTACGTCAACTTAATAAGATATAAATAAAAATAAAAAGTTTCACTCGCACATACCGCGTGTATACAATTACACAACTACACGATGCGCATCGTATCGGAAGTTTACGATACTTAATAAGTTCCGATACGATGCGCATCGTGTAGTTGTGTAATTGTATACACGCGGTATGTGCGAGTGAAACTTTTTATTTTTATTTATATCTTATTAAGTTGACGTACTCCATGTGAGTGATTCTTGTTTTTTACCAACCTGATGATGGGACCATGAGTCCCGAAACGCGTAGTTTTTAAAGAAACATTGAAGTTGCAAGGAGGAGCACCAGTGTACCTGGATACACAAGGTAATATTAAATATAGTTACATATTTATTGCCTAATTACTGTCTTGATACATCTAGTTAGGAAACTTTATAAGAAGCTGTAGTAATGTTTGAAATAAAAATCCAGTTTCATATTGAGAATACAAAGTTTAAAGAAATAATAGAAGTAATCTTATTTATAGACTGCATTAAACTTATTACAATACACAGTAAACTTATAGGCCTATATTGCAAAACAAATTTATCATTGCTGCAAACAATACTTGGTAATTTCTTTTTCAAGTCAGTTAGCAGTTTTAGTGCAAGTAAGGTGAACTTTCTAAAATGGCCGTTTTGTAGTTCTGGCCTCGGAAAATTCGAGTAACTGACCCGACTTCCACACTCCGAATTATCCACTGTTCGGTAAAAATTCTGATGAGAGATTTTAAATAAGCTGTTGGTGTCCTGAAATGTTAATTTATTGTTCACTAGTGTAATCTCTTTTAGCTACATGTTATCGTCCGGTATTTCACTCCGCCGTTTACGTTTTCGTACCGAGGCACGGCTTTCTTGAGTCGCTGCCGCTGCCGTTGCCGTCCGTGCTGTTTGGGGTTCAATTTGCGACTCCCAACTGCGCTGTGAGACATTGATGCCAGGTACAACTGACGCTTCTTTTTTAGTATGAATATATTTCTAATAATAAACTTCAGTTTTTTTTTTTTTAAATATCTGTAAACACTACGAGGTAGGGTTGTAAGGTAGATTTCAAAATAATATGAAAACATCTTTGGAATCGATCGATTAAATCCTGGACCTCTCTTAGTGTTGCGTTTCAGGACGTGAAAATGCAAATAAATTTAAAAATTTACTGAAAAAACTTAATTTTCCAAATCTGGAGGCCCCCTACTAAGTCGGGTCCGGGGAGGTCCGCCCCCTCCGCCCCGTTTTAGTTCACTACTGTGTATATCAACAATGTTTGTTCAGTACAGCTGAGGTTAATACAACTAAAATAAAGTAAATGTCTATGTAATTTCTTTGAGCTATGTTTGTTTTCTACAGAAAGTTTTAACTTCGTACTGTACATGCTTCTGTGTTGTATCACTCCGCTTTGTTTGCTTAAGGACCCACTCTAAAAGAGAACAAACTTCAAAAGTATTAAGCGAGAATAATATAAATCAGTAAATACAAGTACTATTGATTTACTTCATTACATTACTGTCTTGTTAACGTAGGAAATCAAAGCATCCGTTATCAGTCGTTAATGATATTTTTATCACCGGCCATGTAGTTGCTTTATTGACACGTTTCTGTATATCACTTAAACAAAGGCCTACACCGACAGCTGAATGACGACGACACGACGTCGAAGTCTTTAGTGAAAGTGCTAAGTTGCAGCTGAAGAATACTAATTGCGGTACCTCCAAATCCACGTTCACTTAACAAGGCCAGTGTTTTACTAAAGGGACAGTATCTGATTGGCGTTCAGGGGCAGTGCAACACGTCCAAGCGTTCCGAATGCATACTTTTCGACCGGGACAGTTATACGAGCATCCAGATACGTCGCAGCACATGTAAAAACGAAAGCCGTCATTGGCTGGCTTTACACACAAACGCTTTCTTGCGTGACTGGGTGCAGTAGAAGCTTTCGCGCGGGAAAGATTGTGTGTGTGCGCGCGCGCAAAGCAAAAATGAAAGCGTGTCGGTAATCACGTACGCACATTCCTTCGCACACGTCCTGAAGAGGTAGAGTTTTGACAGTGCACTTTACCAAACGCTGTACCTAGTGCGTTGTAGTCATTCGTTCGCTACATAACAGATAGTTGTTCTCAGCTGCCATCTAAGGCTTTCACGGGCTGCGTCATGGGTGTTAAAATGCTGGTTTGCAGGGCTATAATGCCGTGGTCCGATGTTGTTGCAAACGTTTCGACCGTACCTTCGACGGCCATCTTCAGTGCGAAAGGACTGAATACACTGAGATGGGTTTCACCACTGAGCCTTAACCAAAGTAGTGTGGTTCACTGCCACATCTTTGTGGCCCACACAGTCACTGCCTGCTCACAGTAGCCCCAAAAACATTTTTTGTTCAGAATTTCCTGTAACACTCAATTCTCAACGAATTCGAATATAATTTTTTTTCTAATTTTGTTAAGTAAATTTATTAAAAAAACGTTTCGAGTAAGTCTTTTGAAGTTCAACCTCAAGAATCTTTCACTACACCACAAAATTACCAAAAATTACACTAGATCACAAATATAATCTTTACAAAACTTTCAAAATGAATCTGAGAATAAGGCAGAAGGTTTCTTGTGGTCGCAGACTGTGAGACTCTGATGTCGCTGTAAGATTGTACACGGGTTGTGAGTTGCATAGCCCTACATAACATATTACTACAGACCTATAAAGGTAATTCAATGTACACAGCATTTAACTTTAATATATGTTGGGGAACATACGCAAATAACACTGATG
This sequence comes from Magicicada septendecula, assembly GCA_034769895.1. Lineage (NCBI taxonomy): Eukaryota > Metazoa > Arthropoda > Insecta > Hemiptera > Cicadidae > Magicicada > Magicicada septendecula. The sequence continues at coordinate 135,203,345 of CM068372.1, forward strand.
GAATATTTTAAAAAACGAGGACGTTAAACCAAAAAAAAAAAAACGAAGGACAAGCGTTAACCAAGGCAATGACGCCATGCCAGAAGCGCTAGATTATGTATTTAGGGTGAACTACATGTAATTATAGCCTACATAAAATATAGTAACCACATTGTTACGAATGGAACCACCTACAATCGCCGAGAGAGTGCTCGCCCCGTCCTCCCATCCAGAGTAGCATGTGTTGCCTCAGTAGGGCGCGCACAAGTAGGTTCTAGTGTGTTCAAGAACACTTGAGATACGCATTAAGCCGGCATGCAGTAAGGAGGGAAAGCTATACTGGACTTCTGCGCGACCTATAAAAGCAAGAGCGTCTGGCGTTGTCAAGTCAGTTACGTGAGCGATTTTCCTTAGCGCGGATCGAATGTTTGTCAGAGTATTGTGTTAAGTGTTATTGTGTTATAATTAGTGCGGAATTCTTTATAGTTGACATTATTATTGCGTGGGGACAAATCTAACCAGACTTATTGTACGAGTTGGTTACGAATTATTAATTGTGATGATTAAAGCTGGTTTTTAGTGACTTCAGTAGTGTCTTGTAATTTGTTTTCCACTGTACCGTACGACAATCAGTGAGACCGTCGTAACAATACTATGTAATAGCCGACCATTTTTAACGGATTGTTAAATCTGTCGTTTCTGCTTATCCAGTCGCCCTTTTGTACCGCCACGCCAAGAGATGGGAAAGGAGTATATAGAAAATGACGTCACGATTAAATATAGTGTATCCCATAGATTCAACAAAGACCTGGTTATTCCGACACGTAATCTAGATGGCCATATGGCGGGCGCTACATGTTACCGGTTAAACAAACATCAGACGCGTCCGACAGAACGTAACAGATGTCTCGTGAAAAACATCTGTTTTACTTTGCTCCTGCTACCGCGAATTATTGTTGTAATCGTCACTATCAGTTGTGTACAGACTAAATTCAATGAGTGATATTTACAAACGATGATTGATTACGTGTTTCTAATACTGACCATCAGTATCATGTATTCTAGAAATCAATCAATCAATCAACCTTTGCTCTACAACCCTTGGTGGGTCTTGGCCTACCCCAAGAGTCGATTCCATTCCTCCCTATTGCGTGCCCTGGCTTTCCAGTTTCTTATGTCCAGCTTTCCGAGGTCTTGTCCTCCTCTATCTGGTCTTTGAATCTACTTCGGGGTCTTCCCCTTTTTCTACTACCCATTGGTTTTTGGTAGAAAATATGTTTCGTAGGCTGTCCTACCTTCATTCTCTCTATGTGTCCAACTCACCTTAGCCTGTGTATTTTGATTATCCTGACAATGTCCGGCTCTTTGTAAAGGTGGTATAGTTCATAATTATAGCGCCTGTGCTACATTCCATTTTCTTGTACTCCTCTAAATATTGTTCTTAGAATCCACCTTTCACAGCAACCTAGAAGTCTCTAGCTATTTTTTGTCATTGTCCAGTTTTCTGAAGCATTTGTCAGCACTGGCCTGATAAGTGTTTAGCAGATTTTGCTTCTTGAGATGAAGCTAGATGTCAGGTGCTTTTTTAATCCATAGTATGTTTTATTTGCGAGATATATTCTTCTTCTTATTTCATTTTTGATGTCGTTAGTGTTGTTTATCTTGGAGCCAAGATATATGAACTCTTTTACTGCCTCTACAGTATATATTTTGTGCCTATTTCAAGGTTTTGAAGGGTTGGGTTTATTGGTAGTCTTATATATATTCTTTGTTGGCAGCATATATATATATATATATATATATATATATATATATATATATATATATTCTAGAAATAGAGCCTGAAAAACTTCACCCAGATTCCTGCCGACACTATAAATTCATTCCACAGTTTACTACAACAATTATATATATGTTTTATAGTAATTTGCTTTGAAAACGTTCAGCTGTAAAAAAGGTCATCCATAAAAAGAAGTCTCAAACATGACAGGAAAGTGGAAGTATACAAGTAAATACATTACTCCACTCATTTCTAAGGAGGAAATAATAAAAATATTAAAAAAGTGACTATTAAGGCAGACCACTGACGTGTTAAAAAAGATCACCTCCATGTAGGGTGCGTAATCACGCGAAACCCCAAACCAGCCAATTCCCTTAGTTTGTACTCAGATCACTGACTCAACAATAAAATATAAATAAATTACAAAGGTTTTGTAAAATATATAAAAACCTTTGTATTAATATGTTTCACCAAGTGCCCAACGAGTCATCAATTAATATCGTGATAAATAAATTAAATAGGCTGCGAAGTCTAAATACATTCTGTAGACACCCCTTCTTAACAGAAAGCGTATACTTTAAACAAAAACGATGCACTATATTGTGAACTAAGAAATCGTGTTCGTGAAAGAAAATTTTCACGAATTGAGTCAATTCAGTACTGTGAATTACATATTTAGTACGTAAGAGATTCTAGATTTACTATCTCAACTGGGAAATGTCGCTCAGTTTTATACTGGAAAAGCTATAATCATATCAGTAGTAGAAAAGAATTAAAGTTTTTATATTCATTAACAACAGTTATCCTAAAGAGAGACGTTTACATGAATTTTGCTTTAATCTTAAAGTCTGATAAAAAGGTGAATACAGAAATAAGAAATGGTATAAACAAAGAAAATATCGGTATGGAGAACCATACATGACTTCCATGTTCTAAGATTTATATTTAAAATCACTTTCGAAATGAAATATTTTCATAGAAACTACTTCTTTCTTCAGCCATAACCACAGTACTGTGGTCACTATCATATACCACCTCACGTTAGCGCACTCGATTTTCACTGATGATGGCAGTCCATAGCACTGTCGAAACGTCTGGTTTTGCAGAAAACATTGGACCACGGGCAAACAGCCCGGAAAGGAATTTTAACAACGAACTACTTCTTTGTTGCCGATAACGTAGTACAAATTATGTATACAAAATTATCCCCTCCCCTTCAACTAGCATTTTAATTTTTAGAAAATTACTCCCTACCCTTTCAAATACCCTTTTCATTTATAGATATTTCATCTAGCTTTCTACAGTGAATTTATTATAACTTTCTTTTCAGGATAATTTATTTATCAAAATTAAGTACTTTACTCTTGTTAAAACATAAAACGTTGCAGGTAAACTACCCCTTCCCCTTAACCGATCTTCACCAAAATCAACAGACCTTGAGTCCGTTACAACTCGAGCACATATGCAAAAAATTATTTGATTCTGTTTGAATTTGCGGCAGTTATCGTTCGCCTTAGAAAAAATTCTACACACAGACACTTTTCGGACAGTGACTTTTCTTCATGTTTTGAGGGTAGTACAATCAGAATCAGCCTTTATCTCGAACACGATTTTTTTTCGCCATCACCATACTTGTATTTCCTTATGGAACATGGAAGTAAAAACGCAGAAATAAATGAATTTTTAAATTTCTTTTTATAAACACTTGACATGGAAATGAATATTGAATATCACTGAAGGAATGATTACTCCTCTTTTTATGACTTCCGTCAGATGCGGTATGACCCTTCATCACACGGTTATTCGCTGGGCGGCCGGGGAGGGGGATGGTAATTTATTTACAATAGCCACACCATTGTAACATTGTTACATTGGCAAACAGCGCGCAGTTACACAATGGTATGAATGTATTACGTTTTTAGGTTAAAATATATACAATATAGTAGAACGTCAATAATCCAACGTAAAAAAATTGGAACCGTCAATACAGAATCAATAATGAAATACCCGTCAATAACTGAAAATTACGTGCGATTTATACTACGTGTTGTAATCTAGTTGTGCCTGCTGACACTACTCATTCCTATAAAAGTCGCTTCGCTGCATTTACTACTATATATATTATTAAAAATCTGTATGGAGAACCATACGCGTACATGACTTCCATGTTCTAAGATTTATATTTAAATTCATTTTTGAAATGCAATATTTCTATAGAAACTACTTCTTTCTTCAGCCTTAACCACAGTACTGTGATCACTAACGTAGCACTCGATTTTGACTGATGGTGGCAGTTGATGGCACTGCTGAAACGTCTGGTTTCGCATAAAACATTGGACCACGGCTAAACAGCCCGGGAAGGAATTTTAACAACAAACTACTTCTTTGTTGCCGACAACGTAGTACACATATAAATCCCCCTTCAACCGTCATTTTCATTTATAGATAGTTATCCCTTCCCCTTCAAATACCCTTTTCATTTATAGATATTCCATCTACCTTTCTACAGTAGATTATTATGACCTTCTTTTCAGGATACTTTATTTATCAAAATTAAGTACTTTACACTTGTTAAAACGTAAAACGTTGCAGGTAAACTACCCCTTCCCCTTAACCGATCTTCACCAAATCAATAGGCCTCGAGTCCTCTACAACTCTGGCACATATGCAAAACATTATTTGATTCTCTTTGAATTTGACGCAGTTATCGTTCGCCACAGAAAAAATTCTACACACCGACACACACTTTTCGAAAAATGACTTTTCTTCATGTTTTGAGAGTAGTACACTCAGAATCAGCCCTTATCTCGAACACGATTTTTTCGCGATCACCATACTTCCATTTCCTTACGGAACATGGAAGTAAAAATAGTACTACTACTACTACTACTACTACTACTACTACTACTACTACTACTACTACTACTACTACTACTATTAAAAGTCTGAATTTAAATTAAAGTTATCCGGTGGTTGTGACTGCAAATTATAGAGGTCAAACTTAATTTTTTTTTTTTTTACGAGCGATACGAGTTCTCAGTTTTAACTCGATCGATTGGCACTTTATCTGCCTGTAGCTGTTTATCTATTTGGGGTATGTCACACGATAACGTTTGAACGCATCAACCGATTTTCGTAAAACTTGGCATGCATGTCCATACTGTTACCCTACAGAGCACTACTGTTTTTGAGACTGACCCCCAAAAATAGGGGGGCCGGACGCAAAAACGTGGGGGTCAAAACAGTGAACAAATCATAAGAGCCCGTTTGTAGGTACCAAATTAAAGGAAATTTTAACCACGATTTGAATTTAGTGTTTATTTTTTTAATTTCAAAATTTTGGGACGCCAGGGCTCTAAAAAGCGGATTAAAGTTTTGATAAAATCATAAAATTCATGTGGGGTACCAAATTAAAGGGAATTTTAATTAAAATCTTAATTTAGTGTTAAGTTTTAGAAATTTCAGAATGCTGGAACGCCAGGGCCTAAAAGGTTGGTTAAAATTTTAATAAAATGCGAAGTCCACGCGTGGCAGCAAATTAAAGAAAATTTTAACAAAAATCAGAATATAGTGTACAGTTTTAGAGATTTCAAACTTTTTGGATCCCGGGGTCCAAAAAAAAGATAAAAATTTGGAAAAATTGTAAAAAAACCATCCGGACATTAGACTACGTGGAATTTTAACAGAAATCCGAATGTTTGACATTTTAAATGTTTATTGTATAATAGTCTGCACTACAATTCTCATTTTACTATAAAAAAAAGAGTAATTGGGATTTTCGTAATTTCTCTGATGATTGAAAAATTTCTAACACCGAAATTTGTCTAATAATATAAATACTCTACTTATATAGTATATTCATATAATTTATCTACTTCTTTCGAAATAGTGAACAAGTTTTGTAGCTCAAGGAGTTTATTAGTTTATATTAACAAAGAAAATACCCGAGTACAAATCTAGTATTAATTGGTTTGCGTATTCAAAATCATTTTTACTTGTTTACACTGTGCTGTTATAAAAACTTTAAAAGTTGTAAAATGTTCTGGGTTGTTAGGCCGTGGTACACTATTGACAATTTTTCGTCCATATGTTTTGGCTGGAGCACGGCAGCCAGCTTCAGTGGCATATCGAACGCAGTCTCAGTGCTCGACAGGTATTCACACCCGAGATCAACGAGGATCCTGCCGGTGGAGGCACTCCTCTGACATCATCCCAAGAAACCGCTTAGGAATGGTCGTTGATCCCGGCTGTGTTCCGACCCGATACTGGGATCTCGTCCCGACATGCCGCTGAGGATGTTTACCGTGAACGAAAGATCACGGTATAACGACTCGAACAGTTTTAGAAATATGGACACTGGTCTAAGATCTGTCGTTAATGCTTCCTGTTAAAAGTAATCGTAGAAGTAGATAGTTACTCTTAGTGCCAATTAGTTCTATTAGCAAGTGTCTCCTGTAAGCAACGCTACCACGCACATTTCCTACCTCACTCCGAAAGCGACGTAAAAAAGTCGCCCAGTAGAAAACAACATTTAGATTTAAAACGCTGTACACGAGTGTGTTTATACGGCACTGTCTCGAGAGATTCTAACAGGTGTATTGACATCAGAAAGAGAACGAATATGTTAATTAGAAGAGAATACGTATAAGTGAGATTTTTTGTATAAGGTATATAACCGTTGATAGGCTACGTACCGTTCACTTCGTAAGTGCTGACCCTATGCGTGGGCAGTCCAGTACACAGACGTTATAAATCAACACAACACATCCCGGCCGTGGGACGCTCACTACACTGACGCACTGTATATTATGTTATCCTAGAGACAGACAAACATACTGGTTTGTACCGCCGCTTATAAGCGCAATTGACGACGGACAACGCTACGGAATTAAAGCTCATTTAATTGTTAACCTTACGTCATCAGCTGGAGTCGTACCAAGATTCACGAAATGAATTTGTCCTCCGAAAGATTGTAACGGAACGCAACACTGGTGGGAAACGCTCGTACGCGACAATCGCGCTGTATACCGATTACTTTTATTATTATTATTATTATTATTGTTTATATTATTATTATTATTACAATTTTGGACAACCAAAGGTTCGTTTCTCCCACGATGAACGGGATATTGGAAAGCCAAATTTAACAGAAGCCTCTACGAGATTATATTTTGCGCGAACTATATGACAGTGTCCAGGACGACTGATTTCTGTAATTTCCAAATGAATCGTTTTGAGTTTGAACGTTTCGATCACTTTGGTCGTTGCGCTTGGTATTATGCTTGTGATACTACATCCTGGATTTGTGTGAACCGCGAACTGGATGATGTGTAGCGTGTTGATCGCTCATCACTCCTTCTGGTATTAAAACATCCAATAAAACGCATTAAAACAACCTGTAGCTTTAATGGTCGTATCGCAAAAAACGCAATTTTCTGATAATATCTTTTCTCGTGCCTTATCTTACTTCGTTACACGGTGTTTGAATTTTTCTAAAAAATATCATCCTCAACTTTTTTCCAAATCATCCTCCACTTCATGTTTTAGGCATTGTTGCCCGTTAAAGTTCACGTCTTATTCTCGGTCGACCTATGTTTCTTCTTCATCATGCTCTATTCTTGCTTTTAAAGGTAATCTATTTTCTTCCGCCCTTTCCAAATGTTCGTTCCACTTAATTCTGTTTCCTTTTACTTTTCATTTAAATTAAACATCTGAGGTTCTTCCTCTGATTACGTCGTTCCTCTCCGATTACATCCGTTGACTACTTAACTCTTGACCTTGTATTCTTCTCTCGTGTGCTTTTGTTGTAATCCAGATTTCACTGGGGTATACAAGCGTGGGTACTGCTAACGTTTTATAAAATTCCAGCATGGTCTCATTGCTTGCTTTATTTTTCATACACACGTTATAAAAACTCCTAAATTTCGTGTTAACTGTTTAGTGTAATCATAGGAAATACATCACCCTAAATACTTGAAAATGGCTAGTCTGCTCTAATGTTGGTCATTATAAGTTCCACTTCCGAGAAAGCCATAATTTTTTAAGGGATTGACATAATTAAATTGCATGCTTATTTATTGTAGCTGGTCTCTAAAAAACATAAGAATATATTTAAAACATTAGTTTTTTTAATCATCTGGCTTTTTTCTTTGAATCCCCTGATTAAATTTATATGGCTCAATTCATTTCTGCGTATCAATCAATTTCTAAACAGAATAAACACTGTTGCACACCACTATAGAAAAATTATTCCGATTAGCGCTTTCAAGCTTCACAACTCATCATCAGATCGGAAATGATGATGAGCTGTGAAGCTTGAAAGCGCTAATCGGAATAATGTTTCTATAGTGGTGTGCAACAGTGTCTATTCTGTCTGAGGCTTTCACGGCCGGCTTCAATGTTATGAGAACTTCGGCTTGCCGGGCTGAAAGGCCGTGGGCCATAGTTGTTTTGAGCAAACGTTTCGGCCGTGCCTTCGACGGCCATCTTCAGTGCAGAATATATGGGTGTCCTACTCACAGCCACTAGGCTTAACCACAGTTCAGTGGCACTGACTACGAAACCTTTGTCAGCGTGTTGCAGCCTTCTGCACTGAAGATGGCCGTCGAAGGCACGGCCGAAACGTTTGCACCAAACAACCATGGACCACGGCAAGCCGAAGTTCTCGTAACAGTGTTTATTCTGTTTGTGATTATAACCACTAACACTACTTTATTAATTAAATAAATTTTTAGCCCCAATTGTCCTGTATGTTCTCCTTTTATTTTTTCAATTTTTAATATAATTACAACAGCTACAGAGACCTTGTGTTTCGTAAAGGAAACACGACCGTGTGACCTGAATTACACCGAATAAGGAACCAGTCTGCCGTAAAAATAGCAGTGTACGTTTCTGACATTCAAAACTGCACATTCTTCGATTTCGCTCAAAAGCGCGTGCGTATGGTAGCCTTAACACGTTTTATTACATGGAGCTGCAAAACTTCGTCTGTAATCGCATATTATACTAGAAGCAGAGAACGCTTGATATTCTAACAGGACATGTTCACTGGACACAGTCCTCTCGCTTGGAATTCCTCATCATATCTCAGGAAGATAATTTTATTTAGTCTTGTTATCCATATAAACATCTTATCGTCAACTTTGAAAATTTCATCTGTGTGTTTGGTTATTGCATTAGATAAAGTTATAATTGAGGCATGTTTCTTTTATATCTCAACATAAAACAAAAAGATACTTCAAAAATTTATCTAAACTAGTAAGCTCCTTGAATCTCAGAACTATCTGTCTGTTTTGAATGAAATAGATTTATTATCAGATAAAATCAACTTGATAAACTTTATTTTTGTAATGGTGTGAGTGTGAGTCTTAGCGTTACCACGAGGAGGTTACCACGGATTTGATATACCTTAAGTGCGCAAACTAAAGGAACCACAAGCTACGGCCGATTGATTAACAAATCGCAAACAACGGTGAAAACCCGTGACGCATGGTGTTCTGGGAACAAGGATGAATAATGTCAGTTTTCTGGATAAAAATGTTGACCTTTACCTCCAAAAGGTCACCGCCGGTAAGGTCAATTGCACGGTTACTTACGTTACCAAGACGGACGGGCGGGCATTACGGTACGTCGAATAGAACACTGTATGCACGATACTACTGTGTACAGTGATGAATCAGCACAAGCATGAGGGTGAGACACGTCTCACGCGTTGGTCACATCTGTTCACTACCCTGTAACACTACTGTTACTACCTACACGTTTGTTACATATTTATCTAACTTTGTTACTTTCCACAGATTTTCAATTATTTTACAATTTATATAACCTGAAAATAAATTATCAACGTCATAAGAATTAATTCATTACATAAACGCCAATCTTTTTTCCCATAAACAGTTTAATTATTTCCGGACGACGGCAATATAATGCCGAATCTAAAACAACGTCTTTTGAACAAGTCTAAGCGGCCTGATCTTTAGCCTCAGGATGGAAAACAGTTTTTATCAACATCCAGATTATAAGATTTTTCGTAGACCAAACTGAAATCCGTTTAAAGGTAGATTTATAAATGATAAAAAGTTATTACTTAACACCGTAAATGTCTTTGTCTCCTTAAAGTTAAGCAATCCTTAACAATATTGTTTTTTCAAAATTTAAGAAATATCACTTTGCGTCATAACGTATCTCAAAATGTAAAAAATGAATAAGGAGATACAATAAAGGTAACATACAATATACTAACTAGTAAGCTTCCCGAACTACAAAAATTCGTTCACTATTTTGAACGAAATATACTTTCTACGATCATACCAAATAATAACATTTTATCTTTTTAAGTAAAGTTCTTCGTACACATGATTCTTAGCGTCAGCCGAGAAACACCACGAGGATGTGGCCATACGTCGTTACCACGGTTAATGAAGGTTCTGCTGTACCTTAAAAAGTATGAAAGAATTAAAGAAAAATTACAAAAACCCTGAATAGTCCATTGTTTATATAGTAAAATAATAACTCTAAAGCGGATAATTACTTTTTACATCAGCAACTATTACTTTTTATTATTATGAAAACAATAAACACTAAAAAAGAAATGGTTTATTTGGTTACATTTATATCCATGATGCCTAAATTACACATTATTCATTTCTAGCTTTTAAGTTTATGTATGTTCCTATATACACGTATAGGCATATACGAAATGTTTTTCACAAAAATATGTAACTCATGACAATAGCTTACAACATGTTTGAAGGCAGTCCAAAATTCCAAGGGAAGTTGACCGTTATTCATTTTGTAAAATTATTAAAGATAACTAATTCGTGTTTCGAATAAAATTCCCCATAATTTTGTGCTCCAAATAGATTTCTACAAGTTTTTCAAAGTCAAGTTCTTTTAAAAAATGTTTAGTTTAAACACTACTTCGGGGTTGGATTAAAGGTCACTTTAGTCTGATATCCCGCCTGATGTTTACAATTTATACTTTTTCTGGGTCCTGACGATGTCCTAATATTACGGAATTTGCAAAACTTAATACAGATGTTACGGAATTCAGACGTTGGTTAAATTCCGTCCAATGTAGGCCTAATATAATTTTAATTTTTAAAAACTTTGTTCCACATTTTTGGGGACTGGTGTCTCAGACTTTTGAATATGAATACTATTCAGATTTTCAAAATAAATATGAACACTATATTCATAATGTGGTTAAATTGTCTTTAATTTGATATTCCCTGCGAGTTTTTGCGATTTTTTAAAAAAGTTTGACACCTTACATTTTACCCCCCCCCCCCATTTTTGGGAGGATCAAAATAAAAAACTAAAGGTCTCTGCAGGGTGAAGGTGTGGACATGCATGCCAAGTTTTACGAAAATCGATTGATGAAGTCAAAAGCTGTCATGAGACTATTGTTTGGTCAGATAGATAGTCAAACAGACAGATAGATGGGCGAGTGTCTGCTTCAGTCTCTTCTCTCCAACGATGAACTTTATTGACTAGTTATTCCCGTTACTTTGGATCTTTCGTTGTGAAATCTCAGACAACTAAACAAGTTATTAAAAACGACAGGCGCTGGACAACCTATTGTTTAAATGTCAAGTAGGTGCTGAAAATAGGTAATGTCAAAATTAATCTAGTATTATTCTTCAAGGATGTTTTCCTTCTATGCGAGCTTGTTTTTTCAAACAATACCGTCTTTCGGCAGTCGAGGTTTTTGTGTAATTTTCACTCGGATAGTTTTCATATAGCCAACTTGGAGAATACGAAGAGAACCAAAACGCTCGACTTGTCCACTTGTAACATCGACGTCATAACTGTTTATGTGTTCGTCTTGGCTACATACGGTAATTCGAGGGGTGTAGAGCGTGAGAAGACGGAACAACGGGAATGGATCGGATCCGTGACACAGCGCACGTAGACCCATGCCGCTTAATTACTTGGGCCGCGTTTTTTGTTTATTCTCTTGCTGTTACTGACGAATTTCTCCTTTTATGGTTTACACAAAGGTTCAATAAAAAAGTACAAAAAGGGACAACATGTAATAGCTTAAAAATTTTAATTAAGTTAAAATTATTATTACAATGTTGCAGTTGTGATCTTAATTATCTCATTATTTATTCTTACGTAATAGTACCTTATAATAATTTTATTCGAGTAGTTTACTTCACGAACGAATATATTAAATTTTTATGTTTTTTTTTAATTAATGATACAATTTTAATATTGTGATACTAATGTTTTTAATAATTGAATGAGCGAAGTGATTTCTCAGTGTTAACTCGACCGTTTAGCATCTGTCTGTCTGTCTATCTGTTTGAGGTATGTCTCATGATTTTTTTTAATACATCACCCGATTTTCACAAAACTTGGTATACCCTATAGAACCCTATCGTCTTTGAGACTGATCCTCCCAAAAAAAATGGGGTGGGAAACAAAAATGTGATAATGGATTCTTGAAGATGTTGCATTAAAAATAAGAGAACAAATTTTCTTTATTAGTTGCTTTATAATTGTCATTGTTAGGTAATTTCTTCAACAATGCCAATAGCGTCCTTTTGTACTGTGAACACAATACGTAACAAAATAACTGCGATAAAAATATTGCTAATTCTGCTGTAGGCCTAGTTGATTTTACAGACGAAAAAGGCTAAACAATCGACAATAAATGATAAAATATATCTTCTTCTTCTCCTTCTCTTCAAGGATTAGGTTATATAAACCTGTTCCGGCACCAATCTCATCCTCGGATGACCCACGTCTCTTCTACCAATGGCTTTATAGTTCTGTGCCGCTTTCGGCAATCGATCATCTGTCATCCTTTCCAGACGATCCCACCATTGTCTTCTGTAAACTGAAATAATTTCATTTATGTCCTTTACTTCGAGTCCTGTTCTGATATCCTTATTCCTTATTCTATCTTACAAGGTATAATATAAAGTACTTCGAAGAAACTGCATTTCAGCACTCTGAATCTTGCCGCATTCCTTTTTTTTCATAACCCACGCCTCACTCGCGTAAATCAATGTGGGTATTGCAGTTGTCTTATAAAATTGATTCCTTGTGCTGTGTCTTGTTTTATTGATAAAACATATGTTATGTAAAATGGACTTATACAGTTTTCAGAAAGTAAAGGAAACACGTCTAAACAACAATCGCAATATTTCAGTTGTTATCTGAAATTTTCAGTTCACTTCAATAAACACAATTAATTCGTGAAGAGTGGTAGTGGCAGAAATAATTTTGACGATATTTTCAGAGGATTTTTTCAGTCTCTCGTACGTTTTTTTCTAAGCCTCGCATTTCTTTTTTACTAGGCTTATTTTTTTACTCCAACAAATATAAGAGATTGCGCCCACACAGCTTTCAGCTGATCAATGGTGCGTAAAATGAGATAAATTTACAAGTTTCAGCTATTTATATAAAACATCACATTGGCTGACAGGTAATTTAATTGGTATTGGTAATTTAACAAAGTCAATTTCCGCCAAACGTAAAAATTGTTTTTCGGTTTCAGTTTTTTAGGCATTAGAACAATTTTCTCGGAAACTACTAGATATACAGTTCTGGGACCAAACTTCTTTTTTAAATTTTCAGGTCACAAAAAATATATATAAAACATTAAGTTTACCCAAAAGTTTGTGTACCGAGAATTTTTTCGGTGCTGAAAGTAGAGTGAAATGTTTAACTTGAAAACTAATCGTTGCCGGACCTACATTTAAATAAACTTTTTCTTTATTTTTATGAGTAGAACATAATGTTCTGAAACAATTTCCATTTCTTCGTGAAATACTCTGTATACACGGGTAGGAAAATAAATCGTGATAGGCATATTAGCCCAATCGACATACACACGAGCATGCGACACTCTATGGCGTCATGTATTATGTAGAAACCACACACACACACACACACACACACACACACTCTCTCTCTCTCTCTCTCTCTCTCTCTCTCTCTCTCTCATTTTTTTATTTATACATAAATATTAAATGGCTAAATAAAACAAGTACTCATGGTATTAACATTTTATTCACAATGTATAATTCGAAGTCACGCTTCGTATGCGCATGCATGTAATCCTCCGCTTGTACACAGTCACGAACTGAATTAAACGGATTAAACTAAAACACTGCGCTTTATTGATTGTTCCTTATTTGTTTTTATTTACATAATATTAATAATAATCATTACATAAAATGCTTTTCATTGACGAGTATTGTTTACTAAAAATAGTTTTTATTTACAGCTTAGCTTATCTTTAACTGCAAAGGTTACACGTAAATAATATCCTGTTTATATCTGCCGGATCCAAATATGGCCAAGTGGCACACGTACCACTGGTCGGTTTCACCTTCTGCCCCATGTTCCGACTGGTTTTCTGGATTTCCCCGTAGCTCGTTAATACCTCGCTTCGGTATAAAATGTTTTATTTATAGGTTATACGAATTGTAAGCACTAATGGATTTATTTAATTACTTGTAACAGACGACGTTTTCCTGAGTATTTCATTTTCCTTCCGATTAGTTGGATATGATCCTTATTGTGACGAGCCAAAAATTAATGGAGCAAGTCGTTATTACTGGATTACGGACGTATTAAAGTTCTTCAACAACGAATTCGTTTTACAATAAATTCAACAATTTTTGAACGATTTGCAATAAGTTAAGAGCAAACGTCATTGTGAGAGTAGCGGGGTAACGAAGCCGTGGATTTCATGTCGCTGCCGGCCACCGGATTTTTCCCTGTGACTATTATTCTATAGGACGACGTAAAATAAACATACTATACTTTTGTCTGGTAAACACTCTTTCTGCGTAGCCATAATAAACTAACTAGCCTGTAGTTTAGTTCAGTTTATCCACAGTGCGAAGAGTTGAACATAATTTATCATTTAAGAGGAAAATGTAATTTTAAGAGGCTTTAAAACTTGAAAATTAACACTTCTTCTTCTTCGTCTTCTCTTCTCTTCTTCATCAACTGCCAATCACAACCATTTCTGGATTTTTGCCTTCTCAACAATCCTCCTCCGTTCTCCCCTTTACTTGGCCATTTCTCTCCAGTCTCGTACTCTATTTCCTTTGGATCGTTCTCCACGCCTCCCTTCTATCTCTTCCTAAGTCTACCCTTCATTCTTTTCTGCGAAGGTTTCCACTCAAAAGTCCATTTTACAATACTACTCTCATCCACACTCGATACGATACGCAGTGTTTTAGTGTAGGTACCTCACTATGTCAGCTCCTTCTACAATTTTGTCGAGGTCATGATTCATCCGGACCCTCCACGGGCCATCAACATTTCTTATTGCTCCTTAAATCTTTCCTAACAACTTTTGTTCAAATATTCTAAGTACGTATTCGTCATTATCTGTCATGGTCCATACCATACACCATAAGTACCATAGTTTACTACCACAAGTTAATAGTGGGCTTGACATTAACATATAAGGAGAACTTTATTTTTCAATCAACATTTTCGGTCATTTCACGCCAAGTACTGAATACTGAATATTTCTGCTTTTGGAATAACTACGACTACAACTACAACTACAACTACGACTGGCCCATGGACACACGTATATAAGCTTTCCTCTCATTCGGGACCCAGTAGCCAATAACTACGACAACTACAACTACAACTACGACTGGCCCATGGAAATACGTATATAAGCTTTCCTCTCATTCGGGACGCAGTAGCCAATAACTACGACTACGACAACTACAACTACAACTACGACTGGCCCATGGACACACGTATATAAGCTTTCCTCTCATTCGGGACGCAGTAGCCAATAACTACGACAACTACAACTACAACTACGACTGGCCCATGGACATACGTATATAAGCTTTCCTCTCATTCGGGACGCAGTAGCCAATAACTACAACTACAACTATATAACGCCAAAATCAGAAATTTTGGAAAAATTTCTTATTTTGAGTGTAGATGTATCATTAAGCGCCGTAACAGGGAATTGTTGTGTGAAACGCAGAGGTGATTGACAGGCAATAAAATCATATAACGGCCCCAACGCGCTCACGGCAAGCAGGCAGAGTTCATCGCTCTCCATACTAAGAAACGTTAAAGTTTGACAACTACCTCTAATCCTTAGAAAAAATTGTACAAATGTAAACGAACTCATTTGAAGAGCAGCTGTATGTATTAACAATAGACCAAAATACGTATACACGCCAGCTGCATATAGCGAAACAAAAAAGGGTATATATTACTGAAAGACTCAAACGGTCAGCGACAGGACTTCGACCTTGCTGAGAAGAGAGAAAGCTCGGGGTAATGTCCGAACTCAAGGAAGATGTATTGATGGAAACAGAGACAAAGAAACGGACATACAAAGGAAGTTTGGTGAGGCCTTTAAGTAACAATAGTTGATGCCATTAGAACAACCAAGTGCACGAAAACAATACTTTGACGAGAAAGTTAAGGGTTGCTTTGTATACTCCAAAAAAGTGACAGGCACGAATTTATTGCTACAGTATCTAGCAGCGATAACGACCTCAGTGTAGTGACCTAGGGAAGGAATTTGGTGGGAATCGAAAAGCCTATCAGAGAGGATCTTTCGGAAAAATAGGTGGTCTCTAGAGCTGAAGAGTTGTAATGTAGAACCAATTAGAAAACAGCGTAAGAAAAATCAGAATTAAGTGGGAGAAATACGGAATTCGATATAGGGACGCGAGAAAGGCGCGCTCAGGGACTTTTAACTAAAAATTTTGACGGAAACGGGAGTGTAAGTCCGCGACCGAGATTCCATAGTTATTGGACTTAGAGAAATTCGGTACGATGGTTAGAAAAGTAAGTTCGTACTAAAACAATTTCGGTAAAAGAACTGTAATTTTATTAGTGACATACAAGTGAATTAGTACAACACGAATGATAATTAAATAACGCTGTAATTTAGTTTTGCAAATACGCAACAATAACTTTATCATCGAGTAACATTACGAGACGAACTAAACTCGTAAATAACAGTAGTTCAAACCATAACGCAGTTGATAAATAATAATCAATAATGCCTGTGGAAGCGAATAACTATAATAACAATTAACGCGAACTAATTCCGAGTGAGTGAAGTTTGGTGTTGTGCTGTGTCTTGTGTGACTCCACGGGAGACCACGTTACAATCTGCTAATCCAGAGGGAATTATCGCAGTTACGCCAGACGATCAACATGCGAACCACACCATATGAACCTCTACCAGATTTGGATACATACCACAAGTAAAATTTTCATGCCATAATTAGTATTAGGTCCACTGTCTGTTCACTTAAAGAACTCATAAGAATTAATTAAAGGATTAAGATAAAATTTTACTTAAAAACAAAATTAAATAATATTAGGAAACTATGGAAATTAAATTTATTTATGAACACCGATTTTAAATGAATCCAGATCAGTAATTAACTATGTCATAGTATTTAAAATTTAAGAGAATTATTATCAAAAGTTTTTGTCTTTGAATAAGAATTACAATATTTAAATTATTAGAGCTATAAATATGAGTAATGAAATAAGATTTATGAAAATGAATATGTTTATATTTTGATTAGAAATTGCATAATTCATGTGTCAATGATAAATTATGATAATCAATCATAACTAATTGTAATAAATCGAAGAACTATTTATAAGAAGAAGTCTGCACTTTATTTTATAAACCCTGAGATAAGAGAAAATACACATAAATTAAAATATGTCAATTAATTTATGCTGAATGAAATAAGCAGCATAAAATCAAGTTATAAAATTGGCGCTCCAGAACTTGGGGCACAGCATAAAGTTATAAAATTGGCGTCCACCGCTGGGCGTAAACGGGTATAACTCGTTTAAGTGTAAAACTGGCACCACAACAACGTGGGGCATTAAGTAATAAAAAAAAGCTGTAACAGCAATAAGTGTAAAAACTACAACTACGACTGGCCCATGGACATACGTATATAAGCTTTCCTCTCATTCGGGACGCAGTAGCCAATAACTACGACTACGACAACTACAACTACAACTACAACTACGACTGGCCCATGGACACACGTATATAAGCTTTCCTCTCATTCGGGACGCAGTAGCCAATAACTACGACAACTACAACTACAACTACGACTGGCCCATGAACATACGTATATAAGGTTTCCTCTCATTCGGGACGCAGTAGCCAATAACTACGACTACGACAACTACAACTACAACTACGACTGGCCCATGGACATACGTATATAAGCTTTCCTCTCATTCGGGACGCAGTAGCCAATAGAGTAGCATTCCCCCACCACATTCATTTCTATCCCGATACCTATTTCCATGCGCTGAATCGACCTGTGGCCAAAACGATGTTGATTTTTATGGTATTATCTGGGTGGATTGTATCTAATAAGTTAGGAAATATCACACAAAATGTTACAATTTTGAACACCTCATGTGCGAAGTAACGTATCAATCGAATTGCCAGCATTGTTGGTGTAGGTATCGGTTCCACGTTGACGTGATAAATTGCATTTTCTCCACAGCCTACGTACCGTATCTCCCAGTATATTTACATATCAGTATTTCACTTGTACGTCTCCATTAACGAACGGCCGTCATTTGTCATCCGCCCGCAAACACGATATTCTTGCGCGTTTGCCGCCCTCAATGACACCCACGTACCGAGTTACATGTCTCTAAGTGCGTGTGCGCGCGCGCGTTTGCGGGGGAGCTACACCTGTACATACTGTACACAACATGATTATTATCTGTTTTTCGCCCGTTCAATGAACACAAGCGGAACTACAACTGTATGAGAAATCATTAGTTTGGGATGTTACGAAAATTATTGTATAACACACGTCATTAGTCCTTTCCAACGATACAGTATTTTCTCAGTGACAGTAAAACAAATGTGATATTCATAAAAATATTTGTATTCATATAGGCCTAATAATAACAACAATGGGAAATTACAATACTTTTCCTAAGCTACTTTGCCGGCTGAGAACAGGGCCGCCACTAGGGTGCTTGCCGCCCGTGTGCAGTTTTACCTTTGCCGCCCTCCTGAATATACTTTTCATATCCTTACTTTGCCACAGTGTTTAATATTATTTTAATTAAAAAATGATACAGACATAAATAGTAGAACTGACAAAAAATAAATATATTTTTCAAAAATTTATTTAGCTGAGTACTTACATGATATAAGTGGAAGACGTGCTCGTAGAAGTGTTGAATACAATTTCAAAAATATAAATCGTGTATTTGCGCGGTCGTCTTTTCAGAGTTTTTATAACACTATAGTTTATTAAAAGATCAGATATTAAAAGTTTCTGCAATATCTGCTGATGAATTTGGAAGTCTATGGCCGCCCGTGTGCGGTGCACATATAGTAGCGGCGGCCCTGGCTGAGGAACTATTTGTTACAGGCTATTCTTCTGACGTAATGAAACTTTTCCAGTGAGAACTAGACGTCAGGTCTACTGGCAAATTCCTTTCTAGTCTTCTAGTGTGATGATCACAAATGACTGGGTGTGACAATTGGCGTGCATTTATGAACTATCATAATGTTTCCTGCTTAGTGTTTATGATGAACTTTTCGACGGTTAGTATACGGAGACCTGGATGTAACATCTGGTTTGTAACACTCCGTGACGCATCAGTTACTATTCGATGAATTTTCGACTGAGCACGGTGAATTATGGTAATGCTGTAGCCCTACTTACTAGGAACTCCATAATTATATTCTGTATGTCCAGATGAAAGTAATTACGGCATTGTACAAAAGGATTTTATTTCTAACGACATTTTTTTTTTACATTATTCTTTGTTTCTCATGTCAATTTCCTAATTTTTTCTGTATGTTTCCTCCAAGCTCCCAATCGGGTTTACAATCAAGACGGACTCGTAAGTACTTCAAGTATGATGTTCTCGTAATTTCTACATTATTTACAAAAACTGGCGAACATTGTGCATTTGTAAAAGTTACATGGAACCACTTTTTTCATACAAAACGTAAATAAAATTCTTCTTCTTCTTTTTAATCGAAAATTGTGAAATAGTGACTTTCTTTTGACTTTCTTCACTCTTCTCTTCTCGAAACTCGGCCATTTTGACAGCCCGTGTTGAATTCTTCCCTGTGACTTTTATTGCGACAATGAAACATATTTATTAAGATATGCTGTCATGTTGTGTCCTCTATAGTGTTTTTCAAAGCCATTTCTCGCTATTACGTGTCCTAAAAAATTCGTAATTCTTTCAGCCACCAGCGCGCAGTCTTCTGTTGAAGTTGCTCAGTGAATGACTGGCTATTTTTACAGATTAATGTCATCATTACGGCAATAGAAATTACGTTGTAGCACATCACTATATAAAAAATTCCCGATAATAGCTTTCTAGCTTCATAGCTAATCATCAGATCGGAAATATTATCTGCGTTATATCGCATCAGATCATATTTCCGGTCTGACGAGGAGCTGTGAGGCTTGAAAGCTCTAACAGGAATTTTTTACACAGTAGTGTGAAACAGCGTAATATCTGTTTGTGATTATAACGATTGACACAACTTTATTATAATTAAATTACGCCAATAGTTCGTTTTAGAAACTTCGATTTTCTTTTCTCCTAACTGTTTCTGCTTTAATTATCGGCAATTTTATTAAGCAATGTTATACTCTTTTCTGCGATTTTTATGTAAAATCGTGTACCTTGAGGGGCCGTCCTTTTTTACCAATTAATATGTCAGCAGTAGTGAATTTCTCTGTTTAAAGTAACAAACAAATTCCGAGATTCTTTCAGCTATCAGTATAAGCAATCTTTTCTTTAAGTTGTTAGCGGTTAGACTCATTAGAACCATTTGACGCTTCATGTCTATCCAGATCAGTCTTGACAATGTCTGTCATCGATTTAAAAACTGATTTTCTTATTATCGAAACGTTTCGGTACCAAACATCATAATCCACACAGTAATATTAAGAAGCCAAGGTTTCTTACTACTCTCATTTTCGTGATGAAATGACATTTTCCTATCTTTTCTTTGAGAAAAAAAAGAATGCAAAGATATGAGAAGAGTTCAGAACTATTAGTTTGATATTGCATGCAGCCAAAGTATTGTTAAGAGTGCTGAATAGAAGAATATATGGGATACTGGAAGCCACGTTAGAGAAAGAGCAGTTCGGTTTCAGGAAAGGTAAAGGGACTAGGGATGCAATAGGGCTGCTAAGAACAATTGGAGAAAGATGCATAGAAAAAGAGAAAGAGCTGCATGTTGTTTATATAGACGTTGAAAAAGCATTTGTCAGGGTACAGTGGGGAAGACTATTAGATATTGTGAGGGACAAGGGGGTGGATTGGAAGGAGGACGGTTAATTCGCAATCTGTACCTTGGACAGAAAGTGAGTGTGCAAATCGGAAAGGAGAGTTCAGAAGGAATTAAAATTGGTAGAAGAGTAAGGCAAGGCTACTGTATGTCACCAAATTTATTTAACATATATCTTGATGACTTGACTAGGAGGTACTTTGACAAAACACGAGGTGTGAATGTCGGTGGAAGAAGAACTGAATGTATAAGTTTGCTGATGGCATGGCTGTTTTACCCGAAAAGAAAGAGACAATGACTGAAATGATAAGAGATTTGAATTTAATATGCGAGGAATATGGAATGAGGATTAATAAGGAAAAACTAATTGTATGGTGATTAGCAGAGGAGGAAAAAGGGCAAACATAAAGATAGGGCAAGACGAAATACAACAGGTCGAGTTGTTTAAATGTCTCGGCAGCTTGACAAGTGAAGATATGTCCTGCACTCGTGAAAATAGAGCAAGAATTGCTATAGCGAAAGAGACATTTAATGGGAAGAAAAGACTGGTGTGTGGCAAAATTAATAAGAATTTAAGAAAAAACGTTGGCCAAATGTTATGTGTGGAGCGTTGCTTTATATGGTGCAGAGACATGGACACTGAGGAAGGAGGATGAGAAAATATTAGAAGCATTTGTGATGTGGGTTTGGCGAGCAATGGAAAAAGTGAGGTGGGTTGTTAGAGTAAGGAATGATGAAGTTTTAAGAAGAATCCTGAAGGTAATAGAAAATAGGAAAAGGAATTGGTTAGGCCATTGTTTAAGAAGAGACTGCTTGCTTACATCTGCCATGGACAGTGTCATAGAAGGAGAAAAAAGAAGAAGGCGTAGAAGAATGAAGTTAATAGATAGCATTAAAATCAGAGGGTGTTACGAAGAAACGAAAAGATTGCCATGCGATAGGACAGCTTGGACAGCTTTTACTATTTGAAGACCTGCCTTAGGGCAGAACACAAAAAAAACGTTCTCTTCGTATTCATATTATACGAATACGAATGTATTATATTATATTACACGAATGTATAATATACATTATATTAATGTATTCATAAGGTTGACCTAATCTTCCTTTGCTATTATGGTTCTCTTCTTCCTTTGATTTTCTAGTCAAATCCTCCTTTATTGTTTCAAACAGAGAGCCGACACGTATAAAATTATTTACTGTTTCCATGTCATTTTCTTTACGACAGTTCCATCGTCGTTTTCTTGGTCTATTATTTTGGTATACTTTTTGTTGGCGTATGAACTAACTTCGTTGTTAATTTCCTTAACTCTTTGTTTGACCAACTCTTCTTCAGATGCTGCTACCAGACCAGAATCGTCAGCGAAGCGGAGGAGGTTACTGATCTAAAGCCGCAGTAACATCTCTAGTCTACTCTACTCTATATTACCATTAGACCAGCGTTTCTCAACCATGGGGCCGCGACACACTGCTGGGTCCCGAGGGGGCGTTTGGTGCTTCGCGAAGTCGAGCTCGTAAATGTATTTACTGTGTCTCAAAGACCTGTTACATGTAAATTATGTATAATTTGTTTAATCGTAAAAGGGGTCTTAAAGTACTCGATGTTAGCAAAAATATGATTATAAACTGCGTGCACACCCTACAAGAAATTCTGGCGGCGCCCATGAATATGGGTCCCTTTTCTTTTCTTCTTCTGGCACTACGGTCCCTGTAGAACCCTGGCCTGCTCAATGATTCTCCTCCATTCTTCTCTGTCCAGACCCTTACTCCTCCAACCTGCCAGTTGCATTTCCCCCAAATCCTCTTCCACATCTTCATACCATCTTCTCCTCGGACGTGTCCTTCCTTTTCCAATGCCATTTTTGGGCCTAGATCACTTCTTATTCTCACCACGTGCCCCAACCATCTCAACCTTTGCGCCTTCACTGCCGCAACTATGTCCCCTTCTCCATACAGGTCTCTTAGCTCATGATTCTTTCTTATACTCCACATCTCTCCGTCCCACACTGATCCATAAATTCTTCTCAGAATTTTCCTCTCGAAAACACAAAGGTTTTTTATATCTTCTAACTTCAGTACCCATGTCTCGCTTGCATATACTGCTATAGGTCTGATTACTGTGGTGTATATTTTCTTTTTGACATTTTTTGATACATTCCTAGACTGGAATATATTTTATAATGCGTAGTAGCTTTTTGTTTCCTGCTGCTATTCTTGCTTTGATTTCTTCGCTTGTTTCATTATTCTGATTACGAGTTCCATGAGTTGGGTCGCGGACTTAAAAAAGTTGAGAACCACTGCATCAGACGTTAGTATTGAATAGCGCAGAGTATACAGACTTGCATGATGCAAAGAAGAGCGTATATTTTTCTAACTAAAATAAATGTTAACAATTACACCAGCGCACATTTATTTTAGTCAGACAAATGTATACTCTTTGTTAACTAAACACTGTATGCGAGTACCTGGCACAGCACCAATAAATAAACAATTAAAATACTAAGAGTTTGCCACCTCAGAATACCTTGTGCACAATTACGTTTTAAACGACTAGGTTTGTAAAATGAGTTTTTACTAAGTGTTATTGATTATCACTCGCAAATAACACTCACTGCACGCGCTAGTACGCAGATAAGGAATGAATTCTGCGTTAATGACAGTTATGTATCATCTAATGAAATTGTCCAGAGTTTATCTGAATATATAAACAATTAAAGAAGAAATACAACGGTTGAGTACTAGTTACAAAAAAGTGCATCCCACTATAATCATATTCGACGTACTGAGCGATCCAATGACGGGAGACCAATGAGACTTTCAAAACTGCGAGCTTTTTCAAGTAATTTTGTAAATTTGGTTTTGAATGTAGGTTATGTTTCTTACAACAATTTAATATTGTATATTTGTCACAAGCTGAAGTAGGAGCTTTGGGTATATACATCTGGTGTCCAATGGTCCAAACCTTTTCCAAATACACACCATACGAAATGCTGAATGTCCAAATATAAGTGACAGATTGTTTGTTTAGTGGAAAAATAAAACAACGGATGTACGCTTATTACTAATTACTAAAAAATTTAATAATAAAAGACAGATCAAAAATTGTCCTTGAGGGAGCAGTTTTGGAACAAATCTCTGACTTCAATTACCTGGATTGCACTATCAGTATTGTGAACGACACAGGCCGAGATATCACTACACTACAAAAATCGAGGTTTCAGATTATGTGTGGCGCCATACGTACAATCTTGAGCAAAACGACAAGAAAAGAGACAAGGTTTCAATTTTAAAAAACAATGGCAATACCTGTTTTACTATACGGATGTGAAACATGGGTTCCTACAAAGAGGAATAAAAATCAGATTCAAACTTCGGAAATTTAGTTTCTGAGAAGAACAAAGGATTGCACGAGACAGGATCGTTTGCGCAATGAGGTATTAAAGAAGAGGTACAGATATTCTCCATAAATGATAAAATCCAGACATATCGCAGGGAACGGTTACAGCATCTGGACAGAATGGAGGACGGACGACAACCTAAGGTTGCGTTTCGATAATAGACCCTTTGGTACAAGAGACTAGGAAGACCGAGAACGAGACGGAGAGATACTCTGTGAAAACGGAACAGGCAAAGTGGCTAAAAAATTTAAACAGTCCAACAACATAAAGCGTTATTCATCAGAGGAAATCATTTTGTCTTACGAACTGTGACGGAAATCAAAGAAAGCCTACGCCTTTCATTTATAAATGTTACATTTCGTTATTAGATTTTTTTAAATTATACATTTTTGGATGAATATAATATTACTTTAAATTTCACAAATTATTTGATTTCCTTACTTGAAAACTAACCGCTGGTTACAAAGTAGCGTGTTTAGTTTGTACAGTTAACAAATACTGCAAGGCAAAAACCTTTTAAACATTTTAACCATTGAAAATGTTTATAAGGACTTGTCGCACATTTGAAAACGACCGCTGGTGCGTGATCGAAAATGGGAACCGGTGAGTTTCCATAGAAACTACTTCTTTATTGTCAATAACGTAGTACACATATAAAACTTCGCTTATGAATGCGACTACATTTAACTTATAATCTGTACATTGGTAAATGAAGAATGAATTCATTGATTGGTGAATAAAGAATGAATTCATTGATTGGTGAATGAACATAAATATATATATTTTTTAGATTTATTGAAGGATTTTCAATGCCCTTCTCTGTGCATTGCATTTGTGCAATGCCTGTACATTTTTGTTTCTTGCAATATAAATCATATAAAACCAATTAAAAGCTCACAAAGAGAAAACGGTTGGTACAAAACTGAAATGTGCCAACTTAAGTCGTACAGACTTAAGCTTATATTAGTTTCTGCATATACGAAAGTTCCAATAAATTTTCTTACAATTTACCAAGAAGATAACGTTTCTTTTCAAATATAAATAATAATAATAATACCACACTGATTTCGTTTTAGCAATGCAAAGGGTTTCTCTTGCAAGCTTACAATAAAATTCCTTTGAATGTCCATTAAAAAAATTATATCTAATGATAGTTTTTTTTTGTAGCTTTACATAAAAGTATATATAACATTTATAGCGTCTGTCGTCGCTGTCCGATTTCCAGACTTTCTCTCCAAGATTTTTTGTCCTGACAATGTTCTTCTGTCAGATTCCTCGCACTTAGGGCTTTCTGGATACTCTCTCCCCATTATCGTCTGGGTCTTCCCCTCTTCCTCTTCTCCGGAGGTAACCATTCCATTATCCTTTTTGTCAACCTTTCTCCTCCCATCCCTTTAACATGTCCAAACCAAATTAACTGTCTTCTTTCTATTTCGTCTACTACTGCATGTTTCACATTTATCATTTCTCTAATCTGTTCATTTCTTATTTTCTCTCGCCTGGATACTCTGCATGATCTCCTTAGTGCATCCATCTCTACAGCTAGTGTTGCGTCTTAGACGCTCTCGATGAATATCTTGAGTTAGTCTTAGGAACGCTTATTGAGGTGCTGGTGAAATGAAATAATGAAGTGGACTGTATACGTTATTGAGTTAATCTTTTATTGAAATTATTTGAAGTGAATTGCTGGCGCGTGCAGTTTTAGAGCGGCATGATGCCTAATAATCGAAATAGAATTAAGTACTGAATGACATAATAGTACGTAAAAAGGCTGAGTAAATTAGCGCATGCTGATCATGCTAAGAATTTAGAATACTGAAAATAATGTAGCCGCGGCTGGCGATTGAGACGAGTGGCCTGCTCGGAGTCTTGTGTAGAACTAACTTAATTTTGGCTGCTACAGGCCTGTGTCAAACCGGTAGCAGATAGTAGGGATAAAAATGACGTCACCACACGCGCCCGCAATGCAGCAATTTATAGTACAAAATGTATAGGTACAAAGTTTATCCATACTGCCCGCACAAAATCGGGGCGATTTTGCAACTTAAGTAATTGTGTGAAAAGTACATGGTAATTGACATTACATGATTAACAAATTCAATAATAAATAACAAATGCTAATACAACAACAACGACATAACAATTGGCATGTACAAAAGTAGAGCAACAACACCCAGAAAATTAATAGTAACAATATGATTAACATACCAGATTCATGTAATGACACATAATATATAATGATTTACGCTACATAGTAGTAGAACAATGATAATAAAATTCCCCAACACATAACAACATGGTAATGATACATAATACAATAATCAGGCAGACATAATAATTGGCAGTACATAATAATAAGATAATAATCACAAAAGATTCAATAATCTGTAACAGGTAATAATACAATGACAAAGGTATAATAATTTACATGCATGATATTGGAATAACAATCCCCAAAAAATTCAAAAATACATAACCAAGCATGATACAATAGCAAAGACATAATAACTGATACAATGATATTAAAATAACCATCCCAAAAGTTCAAAAATACATAACCATAAAATAGTACAATAGTAAATGACATATAATTCATATGCATAATATTAGACTCATAATCCCCAAAAACATGATAGTGATACACAATAGTATAATAGACCTAACAATAATGTATTAATCACAACAATGTGAATCATGTGATCGCCCGGGGAATGTCCCGGGCGTGAAACACGATAATGCGATAAAGTTCACATTACCGATACGTGTCGCATGATGCTCATGAGATTAGTCTAAGGCCACCGGAAGTGGGCACAATTTATGAATGGGTCGACGTAGGATACCATATGCGGTGCGAACATCCGCGACGCGCACTATTGAGTCCTGACCCGAATAGACATTCGTGACTACCCCGCGTTTCCACTGAAGGGGGGGGGAATTGTCATCTAGAATAAGGACGAGTTGTCCGAGAGTCAAATTTGTTGACGTCATGCGCCATTTGTTGCGCTGTTGCAACTGGTGCAAATAATCTTTCGACCACCTGTTCCATATCGACTGTGCGAATTTTTGGAGCAGCTGCCATCTGCCCAGACGACTAATATTGACTTGGGAATAGCCCGGTTCCGGGAGCGCAGTGAGCGGAGAACCAACCAGGAAGTGCGCTGTAGTTAAGGGTTCAGGGTCCCTAGAGTCATTGGAGACGGCGAACAGGGGGCGTGAGTTAAGGGAGGACTCCATTTGAGTTAGGATAGTGTAGTACTCCTCGAAAGTAAGAATCGTTCCGCCTACCACGCGCCGCAAGTGAAACTTGACGCTCTTGACTCCGCTTTCCCACAGGCCACCGAAATGAGGTGCTGAGGGTGGAATAAATGACCATTTAATGCCTTGGGCACTGGTAAAATCCTGGGTGGTCTGTTCAAATCCCTTAGACTGCAAAAGTTTGTATAATTCGTGAAGTGTGCTACTAGCACGACGAAAGTTTGTTCCATTGTCGGAGAATATCTGATCAGGGATACCTCTACGCGCTATAAACCGTTTTAAGGCCGCTATGAAGGCGTCTGAGGTAAGATCTGAGACTAGTTCCAGGTGAATGGCCTTAGTGGTCATGCATATAAATAAAGCAATATAAGCCTTTGACGTGGCCTTTGAGCGCTGCCCGCCATGACGTATAAAGACGGGACCGGCATAGTCGACTGCAGATTGGGAAAATGGCTTAGCAGGCGTAACCCGGGAATGGGGTAATTGTCCTAATAATTGAGTTGCGCCCCTAGCACGGAATCGAAAACAAGTGATACATTTATGTATTACTGAGCGTATATAAGATTTATCATTAATTATCCAATATTTCTGCCGTAGAGAGAACTGAGTCAATTGTACACCAGCGTGTAGTAAATGCTCGTTTTCTATGATTAATTTGCTGAGATGGGAGTGCGGGTGTAGTATGATTTGGTGTTTGCTCTCGTAGGTAAGCTGGGAGTGCTGAAGGCGTCCTCCCACGCGTAATATCCCTGTCTTGTCCAGAAACGGGTTAAGTGGAAGAATTTTACTGTTATTAGGGATGCAGCGTTGCGCCTCAAGTTCCTTAACTTTGATGCTAAAGTGCGATTGCTGGGACTGGCGAATAAAAACCAACAGTGTACCATGTAACTCATGGGAATTTAAAAAGGAAGTGTCTCTATCCGCTATAGGGAGCCTAGAGTTCCGAATGAATCGCCGGCAATACGAAAACACGCGAATGAGTTTTGAAAGCGATGAATAGTTTTCAAAGTAACTGGACGTGGCTGAAGCGACAATCAATGAGGTTTGAGCCTGCTTACGTTGTTCCTGCTCGAGATCGGGATGAGTGCAGGTTGAATGGGTATCGAAGGCACTGATGGGCCATGATGATGACTCATGGGACAACCAGGATGGACCATGCCACCATTGTGGGTGGCCGTGTAACACACGAGGGAGACAACCACGCGAGAAAATGTCGGCAAGGTTGTCCAGCGACGAGACATGATGCCAAGTACCCTTTGTAGTGAGACGCTGTATCTCCGCAACACGGTTGGCGACAAACACCTTCCATCTGGAAGATTGCTGATGGATCCAGTGCAAGGTTATCATTGAGTCCGAGTAAAAGTATAAGTCGTCGAATTTGTAATTCACGGCGTCTACAACCTTGGAAGCCAACTGAGCCAATAAGAGACAAGAGCAAAGTTCAAGTCTAGGTAATGTTATCTGCTTCAAGGGAGCGACTCTAGATTTAGAACATAACAGGTTTGATGAGATGGCGTAGTTTGAATAGACCGTACGCCCATAAATACAACACGCGTAACCTCTTGCTGACTCGTCGACAAATCCATGAAGCTGGAATGAAATGATTTGTAAATTGTTTAAACTCTTTACAGACCTTGGAATTTTAAAGTAAGTGTCTGAAATCAGCTGAGAATAAAGTTCTACCCACTGATTAGATAATGAATCTGATAAGGGTTCGTCCCAACTTGTACCTGTTAACCACAATAGCTGCATAAAATGCTTACACCAGAAGGTAACCGGGCCAATGAGTCCCAAAGGGTCGTAAATTCCTGCGATGACTGATAATACCCCTCTCTTGTTGAATACCTTTACATTGACATGTCTTTGGACACTATATACGAAACTATCTTCGTCAATGTTCCACTGAATACCCAACGTGGGCACGGTTTGATTTTTGCTAAGGTCGAGGGAAGAATGAGCGTGCGACTCTATAATGGTCTGATCATTTGAAAACCATTTGTGTAAGGTAAAACCGTATTGGCTTAATAAATCAGTTATGTCGAATTTCATTTTAGATAGGATGTGCAAGTTATCTGAACCGGTCATGAGATCGTCCACGTAAAAATCGTTTGTGATGGCTGAACAAGCTATAGGGTGTTTAGTTTTATTTTCCTGGGCTATTTGAGCCAGACATCTTGTAGCAAGAAATGACGCACTTGCAGTCCATATGTGACTGTCCTCAAGGCATAATGCTGGAGTTCCCTATGGGGGGCGTCGCGCCAGACAATACGCTGCAAATTAGAATCCTTTGGATTGACTAAAATTTGACGATACATCTTCTCAATGTCCAAAATGAGGACATGTCGATGAGTGCGAAACCGAGACATAATAGAGAACAGATCCTGCTGGACCGTGGGACCAACCATCAGCGTGTCGTTCAATGACAAATTATTTATCGTTTTGGCAGAGCCGTCGAAAACAACTCGCAATTTGGTAGTTATACTAGAGCCTTTGAAAACTGAGTGGTGCGGCAAGTAAAAAGTGTCTGACTGGTTAACTGACAAATCGTATGCATCAAGCGAAGACATGTGACCAAGAGTTAAATATTCATGCATGAACGCGCTATAGTCTTTGTGAAGATCAGGGTTCTGCTTGAATTTGAGTTCCAGTGATTGAAACCTGCGGATTGCTCCGTGAAGAGAATCGCCCAAATGAGAATTGTATGACCTGCGAGGTAGGGATACTACAAATCTGCCATCATTATTACGGAAAGTGTTAGATACAAAATGACTTTCGCATTCCGAGTCCTCAACGGAGGGAGCACGAATAGCATCGTCCTCTAACTTCCAGAAGTCCTTTAGTTGCGAAGAAATGGCATTATTATCCTCACATGCTATGAATGATGAGACAGGTTTTGTCATGTCGACATTAAATGGCAAGTTACCCGGGAGAATGAATCCCAATTTTGTGAAAACGTGAGCTACGGATGAATTTGATAGGTTCAATTAATTGTAGGTAATACTGAGCACCCAGCAATAGGTCGATCTGTGAAGAGAAGTTCAGATGTGGGTCGGCCAGGAATACGCCCTTTGGTAAATTTAGGGATGCGATATCGAATGATTCCGCAGGGAGATTATTAGTGATACTGGGAAGCACAGCGCAATGTATGTTTAAACTAAAATTCTTATAACGTGAATGCAACCTTACCCTGGTACTGAAGTCAGCTTGAGATAATGAATTATTTATACCGGTGATGGGTAATTGAGATTTAATTAGTTTTAGACCCATGCGACGTGCGAAATTCATGGTGCAGAAGTTAGTTTGCGAACCTGAGTCTAATAAAATCCTTACTGGGTGTTTCCTACCGGCATAATCAGTTGTCATACAGACAGCGGTGGATAATAATATAGATTTGTTTGTTTGCAGTTTTAGTGCAAACTGATTGTTGCTGCACGGAGCGTTGTTGCCTGATACGTGGATCATTGTGTGATGGCGTTTAGAGCATGTCCTACACGCAAATTTGGAAGGACAGTGTGCGAGATCATGGCCTGGCGTATACAATTTAAACAGAGCTTATTTTTAAATAAAATATTTTTTCGTTCCAGAGGAGACATGGCTAAGAATCGTGGACATTCAGACAGGCGGTGTTTACCTTTGCACAGCTGACATACGTTATTGCCGATATGAGAATGGACTGCAGCTCTAGTGATATTAACCGGTTTAATTGCTTTGCGATAGTGAGTCTTATCGCTAACGTGCATTTTGCTCACTGAGCTGGTCGCTCCGTTTACATTTTGCAATAATTTTCTTCTATTATTTAAAAATTTAATAAAATTCCTGAAGTTAGGAAATCGTTCGTCCGACAAGCTTTCTTTCCAGAGCCGACATGTGTGGTCATCGAGTTTTTGCGTTAAGTATTGAACGAAAATAAGTTCAAATGTATTTACCGTTAAATTCAATGAATTTA
Organism: Magicicada septendecula; assembly: GCA_034769895.1. Classification (NCBI taxonomy): domain Eukaryota; kingdom Metazoa; phylum Arthropoda; class Insecta; order Hemiptera; family Cicadidae; genus Magicicada; species Magicicada septendecula. The sequence goes on from CM068372.1 coordinate 135,234,994, forward strand.
AAGCGTTTATGTTCGCAGTGATCTCGTCAATGAATTTGGAAATGCTAACCATGGATTCTTGTTGAATGGAGTTCACGGCCAGGACATTCCCTATGTGATAGGCTGAGACAATTAATTTGCTGTCGTATCTGGCTTTTAACAGATCAATAGCTACCGCATAATTTTCATGTGTGATTGGAAGAGATTTTATTACTTTTAACGCCTCATCCTTTAATGAAGAGTGCAAATAGTGTAATTTCTGAATGTCAGTCAGGTCAGTTCTGGCGTGTATTAATTCCACAAACATATTATAGTAATGTTGCAAATCAATAATGCTGCCTGAGAAGCAGGGGAGTTTAATCGGCTCTAACTGTATAGGGGGAGTTTTAGCTGGCGTAAGTTCAGCCTGAACAACGGTTTCTTGTTCACCTCTTCTACTTGCTCCAATAAATGGTGTAACTTACATTCACTATTGCAGAGATCATCCTCTGTTTGAACTCTGTCACTGACTGATGCGAAATCGGAATCGTCAGCCTCAATTTGAGTCTGAATTTCGTCATACTTAGCGGACAATTCCATAAAATGGCGGAGTTTAATTTTTAAAGCGTGATGATCGATTGTGTCCGTATTGAAATTGTCAGCAAAAGTATTCACACGGGATATAGACGCCTTAATTGTGCCCCGTTTCTTTATTAACGCCTTCACATCAGCCATGACCGAAATGTAAAATGTGATTTGAAACGGTAATTAGATATAGAGCAGGTGAACAATTGTTGTAATTTTGAATAATTTACTAAAATTTGATATGACGCGGGAACCAGTGATCTGTGTACACCTTAATATATGACTTACTATAATAGGTACTTAATTTGCTTAAAGATAGTTATGAAAGTTATCTAAAATATGAATTGTTCAAATGACAATACACTATAGCCTTATCGCAACACTTAAATTTCTTAATGCGCTATGGTACAGCTGTGTAAATGAGAATTTATGTACATATGAAAATCTAGATAAAATATAAGCTTATGATCACTTGATAATAATATGTGTTTCTGTAAAAATTATTAATGATGTCATATTAAAGGTTATTAAATCTGCTTGAAAATATTAATTAGTTTGCTGTACCCAACAATTATATATGAAAATTATAAAAAATGAAAGTTCATAATCACGTGGATGTTGAATCTCGGCGTCCTGAAGCTGGCTTCGATCCCGTTGTTCGATCCTGTTCGGCGAGGCGATCCTTAGAAGATGGCGCACCGCCTGTTTCTACCGGTCAGATGACGCTCGAAGTTGTAGCTCCCCGTAATTTTAAAGTTGTGGAATTTCGTTGTTGTAGAATAAATGATGCTGTCTTGCCGTGTCTTGTTGTTTCAGAATTGCTGCTCTGCAGAATCTTGCAGTGTCGAGTATGAAGTAATTTGTAGAACCATGAAGGCATGCAACGGCCAACAATCTGATGCTTGAAAATGTTCTGATTTGACCCCAACGTCGTTTGGGCCCATTAAATGAAATATTTTTGAAACGGTAATGGACCAAGATCCGGTCGCGGTGGACCATAAAATGTTGCGTCTTAGACGCTCTCGATGAATATCTTGAGTTAATCTTAGGAACGCTTATTGAGGTGCTGGTGAAATGAAATAATGAAGTGGACTGTATACGTTATTGAGTTAATCTTTTATTGAAATTATTTGAAGTGAATTGCTGGCGCGTGCAGTTTTAGAGCGGCATGATGCCTAATAATTGAAATAGAATTAAGTACTGAATGACATAATAGTGCGTAAAAAGGCTGAGATCGGCTGAGTAAATTAGCGCATGCTGATCATGCTAAGAATTTAGAATACTGAAAATAATGTAGCCGCGGCTGGCGATTGAGACGAGTGGCCTGCTCGGAGTCTTGTGTAGAACTAACTTAATTTTGGCTGCTACAGGCCTGTGTCAAACCGGTAGCAGATAGTAGGGATAAAAATGACGTCACCACACGCGCCCGCAATGCAGCAATTTATAGTACAAAATGTATAGGTACAAAGTTTATCCAGCTAGTATTTTCCTTTTTTCCGCTTGTCATTCTCCAACTCTCAGCACCATACAACAGAATACTCTTTACGATAGTATTGTATATCTGTACTTTCCTTCCTCTAGTTATCTGGTCATGCCACCCCATATACTATTTAGCCTTTTCATAGCCCTCCGTCCCATGCCTACTCTCTCCTTTATTTCATCTGTATCTCTGCCATCCTGCTTTATCTGTAGTCCTAAATATAGTACTTATATGCCTGGCAATTTTCAATTTACATAAAAATTGTATTTTATTTTATTAAGACAAATATGAAGAATTATGTACGACGAAATGGTGTGACTGTATGGAGCTCTGTGGAAACGAGTTGACCAAAACAATATGAACATCAAATGTTTGCAATCTTGATTTCTATTTAATTTAAACGATATAATAGTGGTGACAACTGTCTTTCATAACAACAGTCATTAAGATTATACGTCAATCTATGTTCTTTAAATACTGCTTGTGAACAGACATTTCATATTGTTTGGTAACTCTAAAACTTTTACGAAAACTGAAAAGAAGATATATTTGTTTATGTTTTTGCTGTTCTTCCTGTTCAATTTCCACAGATCAGGCTGTAGACCTCTTCTAACTTCGCATAACTCTTGTTGATTATATACTGTTAGTACCTCTCCTTGTATTGTTATTGGTTACGTATCATGTTTTTATTTAATGGCGGTCCGTAAAAGAAGGCGTTTATCGGAAATCTGATAACATAAATGGGTAATCATCCCATTTCTTCGCGTAGCTGTCAGTAGAAGGTAACGTAAGATACGCTTTTTATAGCCCGATAACATTCGCAGAAACGTCACACCTTAGTCCTGTAAAGATTTGTAATAGGGCCGATGGCACTGTAATAACTTCAGCATTACACGTAAAGTAGCTGCAGCGAAATCCTATAAAACTGGTATAGCGCAATTCTATATTACAGGGTTATGTGTACTATAACCATAATTTAAATAAAAACTACTGGTTCCAAATTTACCGAATTGTTTTCGTGAATTTCACAAGATCTTTTGAACATATGACATTGGCTTGATCAATGAATGGTAATAGAAAGAAAAAAAGTTACACTGGACTAAATACATTAAAAATAAACGTGTGTTTTAAAAGTTCTGAATGTGGATTATATTATTCGTTTCCAACAATTAACACGCTGAAAAAGTCCTGACGGACGTACTGTGTTTAACAGGAAATTATTATCATCATTTACTCAAATCGCCTGGCTTCTTACGGTTTCAAGCTAAAAGCTCGTAAAAAAGAAGTTCCCATTCCCATCTGTTTTGTACCTTGAGGTTACAATGTCGGTAAAGTTACATTACTTTTAGCCGCACGACGCACAAGGACGGCATTCTGTCTGTCTTGACTTTTCTGACGAGACAAAGTCTCCATTACGATTGCTCGGATCCAGCGTCCGACCGAAGATCGTAATAATGCACCACCTTCAGGTAGATTCAACTTAACGATTCGGGCCGGTCCTCGATTCGGAAGCTATACGCCGATCACTACCCCAACTCTTCTGACTCGAAGTTTTGTTACATACTTGACATTTGTATTATAAAATTGAGATTATTATTAAAGTAATGTATCTTGTAGCATCAGTAAAAAAAAGGTCAGCTTTAATAGGCATACACTTTACATAAAGAATAAATCAGTGAATTTACAGAAAACTACCCTTTGTTCACAGAGTGTAATACCGTCGCTGTCCGAAGTGTAGGCCGCACCGTTATGCTGGGATCTCACAGTCCGAATATTAGCTTTTTTATACACGCCTGTGGAACAAGCGTTTTATCGGAGCGGCTCTATTAGACGTTTTACGAGATGTATCGGCCACAAATCTATTAGTGGCTTCCCAACATAAATTCCAATGTAGACGCCGAACAAAGTATAAATCTCGAAAGAATAAATTTGAAAGGACAAAACTACAATACTTTGTGACACAGTGGGAGACCCCACGTTGCGCGGTTCGAGAAACAAATTTCATACGAAAGAACGTGAAGAAAGAACAGAAGAAACATACGCAAAATTTCTACGAGAGCTTGATCTAGGAAGACAGAATTAGAAATATGTATTTTAAAAAGTACTGAATATACCATAACAATCTACACAGAGACAACCGTATCACGAAAATGTAGAAGAAAGTAAATTATAAAAGATTCTAATATTATCTTTTATAATTTTAGAATCTTAATTTTAAGATTATAATCCTTTATAATCTTAGAATATCAACCCAAAGAACAAACGTTATGGCCTTTAAAGGAAAGAATACCATACGTTCCAAAATAATTATAAACAATCAGTCTATAGAACAGTTATCTCATTTCAATTTTCTCGGGTCCGATGTAACTTACGAGTATGACAACGACATCGATATAAAAATAAATAGATTTCAAATGATATGCGGTACTGTACACTGAACACTTGGAAATAAGACAAGGAAAGACTTGGACGATGACGAGAAGTGATGAGCGAAGAATACAAACAAGTGAAATGAAGTTCTTGAGAAAAACCAAAGGTTGTACCTTTAGAGATCAAATACGAAATGAAGATATACGGACCGAGTTAAATGTGTATTCTATGGCCAGCAGCATAAGGGAAGGACAAATAAAATGGAGGCAGCATATCGAAAGAATGGAAGATATGAGACTACCTAAACAAGTAATAAGATACAGACCTCAAGGAAGACGAGATAGGCTATAGGTAGACCAATGAAGAGATGGCTTCAGTGAAGATGGAACAGGCTGTAAGCCTATACCTTGACGTGGAGAAGAGTAAATTATAAAAACGTGACTTATGAGCAATAATGTTATGTCACAGAAAGACGAAAGAAACCTCGAAGAATGACGTTGAAAATAAGGTGCCAAAAAACAAAATGAAACAACGCTCCATTCCGAAATGACCTCGAGCTTTTAAGATTTATGTGGAGGTGGGATAAGGGACATCCCCAAATACTGAAAAAAAAAACGTTTTCTACAATCCTATAGTTGAGAAATTTCTTTGTTTTTTATTTTTGTTTAATTTAATTCTTAAAATAGTAAAACAAATAGTGTAAAACAAACAATAGTGTTAACTATTTTCGAACATTCTATATCGAAAGAAATTCTATAGATAAAATTTTAAAACAGAAAATATTGGTTTGTCTAGTGAAAAATAGTGTCTTTTTTTTAGCTATCTTGGGGTGATATTTTCAAACGAAGGCACAAGTGATGAAAATATCAGCTGAAAAATAAAACAAGAGGAAGCAGAGAATAAATTCTGTGCTTTGGAATTGAAAAATAACCCGCAAAACCAAAAAGATGATTTACTCTGTCATTTTACGGCACCCATGGCTCTGAAAGTTAAATCAAAGAACCTCTCGAAGCCTCCAGTCGGTGGACACGGACTTCTGGAGAAGAGTCTTTAAGGTGTCCAGGTTCTAGTGAGTTAGAAATGAGTAAATGAGCAGGCCTATATCAGGAGGTAACTTCATATTGATAAGACAATTTTAGATACTACAAATACAAAGCGACGCGTATGGTACGGCCACGTGGAGCAGAAACCTGACGATTGTTGACCCAAAAAGTTGTTAGACTAGGTTCCAGTAAGACTACAAAAACGGGAGTGACCCAGGAGACCATGGAAACAGGACCCATTCGACGGCTTGCAAATGAGGAGACGACGCGTTTAGATGGGGGAAATGAGGCGTGCAACATGGTGATTGCTACAACAGAAGCCTCTGGTGTGTGTAGAGACGTCAATAGCCGTAGAAGACTAAAAATGGACGAAAAAATATTGTTTTCTTTATATTATTCCCCTCGCCCGAAAGTCGCCGTTGGATACACGTAATTGCACGACCGTCATCCCGATATCCAATGTCTCAGAGTATAAAAAATTAAAAATTCCTATACAGTTGACTTCAACTGGGTTTAGTAAACACGTCGGACGGAAACGTGTAACAGTAGGCGCGCGCGATCCGCGTGACTGTGATGAATCATTTGCGAAAAACAACACAAGAGGAACAACGTAACTGAGAATAAACAGTGCGGCGTCTAAAGTTAGAAGCGAGAAGCGAGCCAAGTGATGGGGTACGGCCACGTGGAGGGCACACAGCACGGTGCCAAAAATTTCTCATCCCCTTCCACCCTCACTCGCGCGTTACGGTAAATAAACAACGACTACGACTCGTAAAATACGTATTTTAAATTGAAAACAACAAGTACGACCACGACAAGGAGAGGAAAACTCGCAGTACGAGTCCGACCTTGCGACGCGTCGCCGGCAGGGTACCCGGTCGAGACCTGTAACCAAGGTTTGTCTGCTGACTTTATTACATGCTATATTGTTATACATCGATTTCCTCCCAAACTGTTTTACATACTTATTCTGTACCTGACACGAAAAACGGACTGACCAAAAATAGATCTCTGTCTTTATCTCTCTCTCTTTCTCTCTCCCCCCATAATTCTGCTAGTTTGATTTTTTTACCTACAGGTTAATCGTTTTTTCTTTCAATAACTAGGGCCTCATCACGGCCTTTCTTTAGCGGCTCACTACATCACTACATTTCCATCACCTACATTATGTTTAAGTGCTCGTGTCACTGTAAACACCGTTTGTCTTTTTCTTCTTACTCAACGCGTCACTCCCATTTTTGTCCTTATTTTTGCTAGTTTGTAAGTTATCCTCGCGAAGGCATGTAGGATAAATAATACATTTTAATTCTTATACAGTCTACTTTCGGGTTATGTATGATCCCTTCTTTTAGCCTTTCAGTCATATGAAGCAATAGTGAACCTCAGTTGAAATACAGTGTCCTGCGATACACGGAATAAAATGAACTTCTTTTTAAGGAATCCTGAATCATCTGAAAACAGGCATGTCAAGTAATTAGTGAACATTTTTTAATTAAATTTTTGAAGTTTTCATTTCTCGGTGCCGACGTTTCGACATTTATTTTATTGTTGTCATCCAGATGTTTAAAAAATAACATTCTTTGTACGAGGTAATCGAATACGTTTAAAGAAATCCGGAGTAGGGTCTTATTCCGTTCCTGTTCTATTCTACGAAGTGAAGTACTAATACACCACGAAAGCGCTTTGATTGGTGTGGCAATCAAAGCGCTGAGGGGGTGGTGTACCACCAATCAAAGCGCTGAGGGGGTGGTGTACCAAACCAAAGCAATGACTTTCTACCACGACCGCTTCCGGAAAAACAAGAGTCTGAATCATCTATGCCCCAAACGGGTTTGCCTAGTTTCTTCATTACATACCCAAAAAATAAATATACACATTTAATTAACGTCGTCATACTCCCACATCGTACTCTACCACGTTCCACTATCACAGTCACATTAAAAACAAAAGTCATAATTTTATTTTAAGGCTCACGCCAAAGGGTCTATTGCGACTTGCGGATCGGGAACCTGCAGTACACTAGACATAGTCCTTACACGTCGGTCGCCCGTATCGAGCAGCGTGACTTCAAGAATATTCTTTAAGATCTGATCGACTTTTTGCCTTCTAGGTCCTAATCTCCCCCCCCCCTCACCAGGACGCACCGTTAGTGTATCATGATATGTCCGAAATATTTTGTTGTCGAAGCTAACTTGCATGGGCGGGATTCGGGGGTGGCAAGGGGGGTACTTGCCCACCCAATATCTATCAAATAAATTACAAATCAGTGAGCCGTAGCTTTGTGGAGTATTTGACAAGGCGTTGGAAGGCTTTTCAAATCTAGTTTTCTTGCGTAGTTTAACTTATTCAAGCTATGCTATATGTAATGTAACCACTTGGTAAAATAAAGAACTTCCCCGGGAATTATCACATCCAATGATTAACCATCTTGGGAGTCCTTAGACAGTAGTAGAAAAACCGAGGCCCCCTCCAGATTATGTAATTTTTTCATATTTGTGTGCGTGCATGTCTTTACACACGTTTGTGCATGTGTGTTTGTGTTTTTGTGTATGTGTGTCTTTTAATGTGCTAGCAAAAAATATAACCTCCGAATGGGCAGATAGACGAGCATAAAGGCGGACAAGAGAGACTATCTTTCTGTTAGCGTCGAGGAAGTTAGCATTCTCGTCGCTAACACGCCTTTCCGCCCGCTCGGAGGTTAGAATCTTCGCTCACCCCCCTTTCCACCCGTTCGGAGATTAGAATTCGCTAACCTACCTTTCTGCCCGTTCCAGGTTAGAATTGTCTCCAGCGTGTCTTTCTGGGGTAATGCCAACGCCACCGAGTAAGCCCGAACACTGCCATCAATAATTCCTGCCTTTTTTCATATATCCTCAATATGAAGGCAGAACCCTTCACCTCGGTTCGTTAAAAAAAAAAAAATCGGTATGGAGAACCATACATTACTTCCATGTTCTAAGATTTATATTTAAAATCATTTTCGAAATGAAATATTTTCATAGAAACTACTTCTTCCTTCAGCCATAACCACAGTACTGTGGTCACTATCATATACCACCTCACGTTAGCACACTCGATTTTCACTGATGTAGACAGTCGATAGTACTGCCGAAACGTTTGGTTTTGTAGAAAACATTGGACCACGCCAAACAGCCCGGGAAGGAATTTTAACAACAAACTACTTCTTTGTTGCCGATAACGTATAGTACACATGAAATATAAATAAAAATTATCCCCTCCCCCTTCAGCAATTAATTTCATTTATAGAAAATTACCCCCCCTTCATTTATAGAAAATTCCCCCCACCTCTTCATTTATAGATATTTCATCTACGTTTCTACAGTGGATTATTATGATCTGCTTGTCAGGATACTTTATTTATCAAAATTAAGTACTTTACCCTTGTTAAAACATAAAACGTTGCCGGTAAACTACCCCTTTCTCTTAACTGATCTTCACCAAAATCAAAAGGCCTAACGTCCTCTACAATTCAGGACTGTACGCAAAAAATTATTCGATTCTGTTTGAATTTACGGCAGTTATCGTTCGTCATGGAAAAATTTCTCTTGTTACAACATAAAATGTTGCTGGTAAACTACCCTTTCCCTTAACCGATCTTCACCAAAATAAATAAGACTTGAGTCCTCTACACTCAGGCACATATGTAAACAATTATTTGATTCTGTTTAAATTTACGGCAGTTATCGTTCTTCATGAAAAACGTTCACTTGTTACAACATAAAATGTTGCTGGTAAACTACTCCTTTCCTTTAATCGATCTTCAACAAAATCAACAGACCTTGAGTTATCTACAATTGAGGAAGGTATGCACAAAATTATTAGATTCTGTTGAAATGTGCGGCAGTTATCGTTCGTCATATCGTTCGACATTGAGTTCTCTATAGCTCAGAAAGGTATGCAAAACATTATTTTATTCTGATCGAATTTACGGCAGTTATTATTCGTCATAGAAAAAATTACACATGTTAAAACATAAAACGTTGCAGGTAAACTACCCCTTTACCTCAACCGATCTTCAACAAAAACAATAGGTCTTGAGAACTCTACAATTCAGGGCTGTATGCAAAACATTATTTGATTCTGTTTGAATTTGCGGCTGTTATCGTTTGCCATAGAAAATACACTTGTTAAAACAAAAAACGTTGCTGGTAAACTACCGCTTTCCCTTAACCGATCTTCACCAAAAACAATAGGTCTTGAGAACTCTACAATTCACGGCTGTATGCAAAACATTGTTTGATTCTCTTTGAATTTGCGGCTGTTATCGTTTGCCATAAACAAAAATTACCCTTTATTAAAAAAAAACGTTGCTGGTAAACTACCCCTTTCCCTTAACCGATCTTCACAAAAAACAATAGGTCTTGAGTACTCTACAAATCAGGGCTGTATGCAAAAAATTATTTGATTCTGTTTGAATTTGCGGCTGTTATCGTTTGCCATAGAAAAAAATCCACACACACACACACACACACACACACACACACACACACACACACACACACACACACACACACACACACACACACACACACACACACACACACACACACACACACACACACACACACACACACACCGACAGCAGAGTGACGCTGGACTCACTTAGGAGCTCGAGGAATCATAGCTACTTGATAGAAGAAATAAGGAATAAGTTAAGAAGTTTAAAGGCGGTCAACTGGTCAATTGATTTTGGTTGGGTTAAGGCACATGTGGGTATTTATGGTAATGAACTGGCTGACAATCTGGCTAAAGAAGCTGCGTTCAGTAGCAGTATGGTGTGCTATGAACGAATACCAAAAAGGGCAATGATTAACAAATTCCGTGAGGTGAGCCTAATGGAGTGGCAAAGTGAGTGGGAACAAACATTAAATGGAATGGTGACTAAGTTGTTTTTCCCTAGTGTGAAGCACAGACTGTCCTCAAGGTTTGCACTGTCTCCTAATTTTACCACAATGGTGACTGGTCATGGCAAGCTTAGAGCCTACTACTATCGTTTCAAAATAAAACATGATCCAATATGTGTCTGCAACGACGGTGACCAAACAGTGGAACATTTGTTATATGAGTGCAATATGTTGAATGAAGAAAGACGGGTTTTCAAAAATAGTGTACTAAGGAGTGGTGGACGATGGCCTCCGAATAGAAGTGAATTGACATCAAAATATGTTAGACAGTTTATTAAATATGTTAATAACATTGATTTTGATTCTTTGTAGTGTTTATTGTTATTGTGCTTGTCTATCTATTTTGAATCATTGTATGCGTTTGTTATTATGAATTAACTTACATATTGGTCGAACAGCTTTATCATGCATACGATACATACATGCATACAGTTTTAACATGTTAATAATGTAGTACTAATTCATTGTATCATTGTCAATGATTGATTTTTATTTTTCTTGTTTACTTTGAATCTCTGTAATTGTTGTACTACTGGAGTTGTCTTTATATGTATTGAGAATCGGCTTGTAATAAGTTTATATATAGGTTTATATATAGCATGTAGTATTACTTTATTTGTAATAGAGCATGCTGAAAAAAAAAAAAACTTTCGAAAAATGACTTTTTTTCATATTTTGAATGTAGTACAATCAGAATCTGCAATAATCTCGAACACGATTTTTTTTCCATCACCATACTTCCATTTCCTTAAGGAACATGGAAGTAAAATTACCCTTGATAAAAAAAAACGTTGCAGGTAAACTACCCCTTTCCCTTACCGATCTTCACCAAAAACAATAGGTCTTGACAACTCTATAATTCAGGGCTGTATGCGAAACAATATTTGATTCTGTTTGAATTTGCGGCTGTTATCGTTTGCTATAGAAAAATATCGGTATGGAGAACCGTACATGACTTCCATGTTCTAAGATTTATATTTAAAATCATATTCGAAATGAAATATTTCCATAGAAACTACTTCTTTCTACTTATTGCTTCAGCCTTAACCACAGTACTGTGGTCACTAACGTTTACCACCTCACGTTTTCGCACTCGATTTTCACTGATGATGGCAGTCGATGGCACTGCCTAAAGTCTGGTTTTCCAGAAAGCATTGGACTACGGCTAAACAGCCCGGCCGGGATAGAATTTTAACAAAGAACTACTTCTTTGTTGCCGATAACGTAGTACACATATAAAAAATTCTCCGCTCCCCCTTCAACTATAATTTTCATTAATAGAAAATTACCCCCACCTCGTTCACTTAACCTCTTCATTTATAGATATTTCATCTACGTTTCTACAGTGGATTATTATGAGCTTCTTATCAGGATACTTTATTTATCAAAATTAAGTACTTTACTCTTGTTAAAATATAAAACGTTGCAAGTAAACTACCCCTTTTTCTAAACCGATCTTCACCAAAATTAATAGACCTTCAGTCCTGTACTATGCAGGGATGCATGCAAAAAATATTTGATTCTGTTTCAATGTGCGGCAGTTATCGTTCGTCATGAAAACATTTCTCTTGTTACAACATAAAATGTTGCAGGTAAACTACCCCTTTCCCTTAACCGATCTTCACCAAAAACAATAGTTCCTGAGAACTCTACAATTCAGGTCTGTGTGCAAAAAATTATTTGATTCTGTTTGAATTTGCGACTATCGTTTGCCATAAAAAATACCCTTGTTAAAACATAAAACGTTGCAGGTAAACTACCCCTTTCCCTTAACCGATCTTCACCAAAAACAATCGGTCTTGAGAACTCTATAATTCAGGGCTGTATGCGAAACAATATTTGATTCTGTTTGAATTTGCGGCTGTTATCGTTTGGGCATAGAAAAAAAATTACCCTTGTAAAAAAAAAGGTTGCAGGTAAACTACCCCTTTCCCTTAACCGATCTTCACCAAAAACAATAGGTCTTGAGTACTCTACAAATCAGGGCTGTATGCAAAAAATTATTTGATTCTGTTTGAATTTGCTGCTGTTATCGTTTGCCATAGAAAAAAATCTACACACACGCACACGCACACACACACACACACACACACACACACACTTTTCGAAAAATGACCTTTTTTCATGTTTTGAGTGTACTACAATCAGAATCTGCAATAATCTCGAACACGATTTTTTTTGCCATCACCATACTTCCATTTCCTTAAGGAACATGGAAGTAAAATATCGGTATGGAGAACCATACATGACTTCCATATTCTAAGATTTATATTTAAAATCATTTTCAGCCAAACAGCCAGGCTGTGTCTTACCTGCCTTTTTATTGCTGTATTAAATGAAAAATATTATATTACATTAAAATGAAAAAATTATAATTTTATTGCCTGGCAACAAAATTATTTTATTTTTAACAATTACCATTGTTTCAAAAAGTTTAAATAAATTTTCAAGTACTTTACTCTTGTTAAAACGTAGAAGGTTGCAGGTAAACTACCCCTTCCCCTTAACCGATCTTCACCAAAATCGAAAGTCATTGAGACCTCTACAATTCAGGGACGTATGCAAAAAATTATTTGATTCTGTTTGCATTTGCGGCTGTTATCGTTTGCCATAGAAAATACGCTTGATAAAAAAACGTTGCAGGTAAACTACCCCTTCCCCTTAACCGATCTTCACCAAAAACATAAGGTCTTGAGTACTCTACAAATCAGGGCTGTATGCAAAACATTATTTGATTCTGTTTGAATTTGCGGCTGTTATCGTTTGCCATAGAAAATACCCTTGTTAAAAAAACGTTGCAGGTAAACTACCCCTTTCCCTCAACCGATCTTCACCAAAAACAATAGGTCTTGAGAACTCTACAATTTAGGGCTGTATGCAAATAATCTTTTGATTCTGTTTGAATTTGCGGCTGTTATCGTTTGCCATAGAAAATACGCTTGATAAAAAAACGTTGCAGGTAAACTACCCCTTCGCCTTAACCGATCTTCACCAAAAACAATAGGTCTTGAGTACTCTACAAATCAGGGCTGTATGCAAAACATTATTTGATTCTGTTTGAATTTGCGGCTGCTATCGTTTGCCATAAAAAATACCCTTGTTAAAAAAACGTTGCAGGTAAACTACCCCTTTCCCTCAACCGAACTTCACCAAAAACAATAGGTCTTGAGAACTCTACAATTTAGGGCTGCATGCAAAAAATTATTTGATTCTGTATGAATTTGCGGCAGTTATCGTTTGCCATAGAAAAAAAATCTACAGACAGACAGATAGACAGACAGACAGACACACACACAGACACTTTTCGGAAAACGACTTTTTTTCATGTTTTGAGTGTAGTAGAATCAGAATCTGCAATAATCTCGAACACGATTTTTTTTGCCATCACCATACTTCCATTCCTTAAGGAATATGGAAGTAAAAAGGTTGCCGTCGATTCCTGTGCGCCCGAAGGTACTGCCCCCCTTGCCACCCATTTCTGTAGGTGAAATCCCGTCCACGCCAACTTGGTTATTGATTTTTTTCTTCGTTGAAATCTTTCAGCTCTTGCTGAAATAAAAGGAACACATTTTTCTAGTGCGTTTGGACACAACTGTCTTAGTTACTAACACTGTTACTGAAAACTCATTACAAGGATTTTTTCCTTTTGTGTCCACGTATTGTGCCTCTCTGCACATATCTCAGTACCAAAGAGCTCTTGATTTTCTCACGCTTATGGAGAGTATTATGAAGTACTGTCTGAAAATATCTTAATTAGACTAAGGGTTCCCACTTTTAAGTTCCGACGGACGTCTTCTTCTGATAGTTCCTTTCCGTCTCGGATGTTGGATATCATACAGACTATTTTAACATTCTGCACTGCTGCACGGAATAAGTCAGTTGTATTCATGCCAACCCAGGTCCTTGAATTACTCAGCCATGATATTCTCGGTCGCCCAACTCCTCTCTTTCCAAGTACTTTTCCCTGTAGTAAGGACTGCAATAAGTAAAATCTCTGTTCATTTCTCATGAGATGTCCCAGATAGTGAAGCTTTCTTATCTTCACTGTGTTAATAACTTTCTATCTCTCTTCATCTTTCTAAGAACTGACGGAGGTCTAATGTACCAAATGGAACACCGATGGTGCTTCGTGTTTCATTTGTTAACTGTATGACATGAAGATTACTTTGTTTTGTACAGTCCTATAGTACATATGCTCACACGTGGTAGATTAACTATTTCTACATTAAAAGTCTCTCGTACAGCCGATACAGAGACAGAAGTGTTTCTGTATCCTGTGTCTGACACTTGGATTTCTTTCTGATACGCGCTTCCACATGAGCTCGTTGTCTAAATAATTCAGGTGATGTACCTATACGTTCACGTGAACCCATTTACATCTTAGTTCCCGTGGCAGGAGCCCGATTTGTGGCTCGGAACAGGTACCGATCTGGTAACGGTTGTCTCTCGCAGACCACTGATCGACGGGCCCATTCGATACTGATAATTAGTTCTACACATCTATATTGAAAATGCAGTTGTTAGTTTTGTCTAAAAAAATAAAACATTTAAAATAACGAAGAAGCCGCTTTTCGAACAATTAAGGCAACCATTTAAATTAAGATGTCACTTGTCTTCGTTTATACGCATAATTCCTTACATCTACAAATTTTTGAATGTAAATTTGATCTAACATTCTACAAATCTTTACAAATAGAACAAAACCATTGTGTGCTTTTTGATAGCACTGTATACGTTTCAGCTTACAAGCTCGCGCTGCACTGATTATTTATTCTTTGACAGAACAGCGACGTAATGCAGTCAGCACTCAGTCCAATCTAATTACAATGGCACACAGACTGTGACGAGCGGAAACCATCTGCCTTGCTGAGCTATACGGAAAATAAATACTGTACTGTGTCTGCTCGCAAGCGACGCGCCCCGCATATGACTCCCATCTGATATTGTGGGTTGTTTTATTTGTGACACAATTTTTTTAACGTGATAGCAGTTTTGAAACCCGAGGAAACTTCCGCTTTCTATTTTTATTAGGCGTCAATAGTTTTTTTTTCTATTTGTACCGGCCATCTGAGGACCACATACCAATTTCAATTCTATATTCCTTGTTCTCTTCTTTTTCTCTAATATTCTTTCATCTTTTCACTATGTCTCTTCTTCCTGTCTTCAGTCCACTTTGAACCTGGGTTTTTCTCTCTCATACCCTGGACTCCTTCCATTTTCACCACTCTTGCCCGAAAAACTTTTCTTTCAATTGCTTCTTCTGCGTTTATATTATTTTTTCTAAATCCTTTTTGACTTCTTTAATCCAACTTTATGTTGACTTTTTTCCCCACAGATATTTGAAGATTTGCTTGGTCAACCTATTGTCGTCCATTCTATATAAATGTCCAAAAAATATTCTTCTTCTTTTTCTCACTGTTTCTGCTATATTTTCTATACTTTGATATATTTTATCATTACTTCTTAATTTCCAACCTTCTTAGTTTTTCGTGGGCCTAATATTTTCCGAATAATTCGTCTTTCCAATAATTCTAGTTTGTCTACATTTTAATGCAATGCTAGACATTCACTTACATATAGGCATTTTGGCCTCACTACTGTACTGTAATGCCTTATTTTCGCAGTTTTAGATATGCACTTTTTATTGTAAATATCATTAGTTATGCCATGTGCTCTTTCCATTTTATGAATCCTTTCTTCTATAGCAGAGTTTTCTAAACCATTCTCTTGAATTATTTCCTCTGGATACTTAAATTTTCTGACCCTCTCTATTCGACCAATATCTGATAGCAGGAATTTTGGCGCATTTTTAATCTTCGTGAGAAATTTGTTTTTTTTTCTGCAGAAATTCTTTAGCTCTACTGGCTTAATTCTAATTCTGTTCTACTGGCTATGTCCTCTATAAAATTAACTTGCGTTACTGTAGATGTCAGATGTTCAGAAAGTATAACAAAGTCATCCGTGAATGCCAAACTTAATAGTTAATAGTTTTTATTTATTTATTTTTTTTATTCCCAATACCTTCTTTTTTTATTCCAGTGGCTTACTACTAAGCTCCCTGAACTGCAAAACTTGCTCACTATTTTGAACGAAATATACTTATTTTTATACAAATTTCAATATTAGATTATTTTTCAATCATTAGAAAACTTACGAAAACCCCTATTACTTTAATTTTTTAAAGTAAAATAACAACTGTAGATCAAATTTATTTGTAAAATAAATTGTAAGTCACACAATTATACAATGCACATTAAAAATCTCGAACTACTGCAATGGTTTTATTTAAGTTTATAATCATAATGCTTAAATGATAAATAATTTGGTACTAGCTTTTAGGTCTACGTACGTTACACAGACTCATTAGCGTGGCGTGGGTACATAACAGCTGTTGCTGATTGTGATAGGCCTAAAACTTAGCCTAAAAATTAATTCGAATTTTTCTTAGTACCAAGTGTTCTTTTTAGAGCTAAAATATCTTTTTCGAGTATTTTCTACCTTTCGCTGGCAGAAGAAGAGGGTCCCGGTTCAACAGGATCTGACTCCATTATATAATACTTACACAGAATAAATGAGGACACAAATAATCGAATTAATAATAATAAAGACGAACAGAGAAACCCATAACTAAATGAACAAAACACAAATAGGTAGGTAGTAACTGCTGCACGTTGGTTCCGAAACGAACATAGCTGATAACTGACCGTTTTGCCGGTTCATACAGCGGCAACACATTGGGTGGACGAATGTGTCCCCCTCCCGTTTGTACAGTGACAACTACTACGAGGTCAATGGCCATATCCAGTAAAACATTGCCGATGTCTGAGCCGGCAACACAAGACGGTGCAAGTGCACATCAGTTCGAAAGCATGGTATGCTTTCCTTCGAGTTTCCCTACTAATAGGCCTATTGTTCGGATTTCAAATTATTCAATAACTAAACTATCTATTCTGTCATATAATTAACATTATTTTCTTTCGTTTCAAGGACTGTTGCCGCCGGCAACAGCGGTTACATGTACACTACGCTACTGACAGACCTTTTCACAAATATACATAACTGATAACAATATGTAAAGGGTTTTTTTTCAGACACAATAAATGTTTGTTTGATGCGGTGTTGAGCAATATTAATTTTATCAAATTATTAAAAATACCGAGTTTGTATCTTTAATAAAATTCCATCTCCTTTAAAATTTAGGAAAAGAAAAGGATTGAAAATTTGGACGGAAGAACTTGAACAGGCTATAAAAGTTAAAGAGATAGCGTATCATAAATACTTACAAACGCCAAGTGTACAAAATGAGGAAACTTATAAGTCAAAAATAAATACCGCAAAAGCTATAGCCAGGAGAGCCCATCAACTATACGGGGATATATTTGTAAGCAACATAGAACATGACCTGCATGGACGGCAGGAAGTAGCCTATAAAATCATTAAACATCTAAACTCTCAGGAAAGAGACACAGCTAGACTAAACGTGATCGAAGATGAAGAATGGAAAAGGCACTACCAAGAACTATGGTGTCAAGCAGAAGCAAACAGGGACGAAGGAAGTGACATAAGTGCTTGCGTGGATATGATTACTTTAGATGAGCTGCAACAGGCACTAAGAATTTCTAAAAATAGGAAAGCAAGTGGACTGGATAAGATAAACATGGAATTGCTAAAACACGGAGGGCCTCTTTTTGAACTGCGATTTCTTCATTTGATTAATGAATGTTGGAGAGCAAATGATGTGCCATCAGCATGGAACAAAGCGGAGGTAATATCCCTTTTTAAGAAGGGTGACAGACATAGGTGTGATAACTATAGGGGAATCAGTCTACTTAACTCCGCTTATAAGGTCTATTCACGGATAATCAACAATAGATTGAAAATTATTACTGACGCATTGCTATGTGAAGAACAGTCAGGTTTTAGAAAGGGACGCTCTTGCATTGACAATGTTTTTATAATACAGCAACTGATTGAAAAAAGAAGAGAGTTCAACTTGAAACGCACATAGCATTTACAGATTTTAAGAAGGCGTTTGACAAAGTAAATAGACAAAAGCTGTGGGAAATTATGAATATAAGAGGGTACCCTCGACACTTGATCCAGGCATTGAAAGGACTATATAAACGAGCAGAAATAGTGATAAATACGGGACGAAGTATAAGCACATAGCTAATATGAACACAGGGTGTGCGACAGGGTTGTAGCATATCTCCAACTTTGTTTAATATATACATAGATCACATAATCAGGATATGGAAGGAAGAAGTCCGTGGAGGTATTAAAATAAACAGCAACACCACTTTAAATTCGTTACATTTTGCAGATGATTTAGCAATAATTTAAACGACTGAAGATGGCCTGCAAAGATCGGTGTACACATTAGAAAACCATAGCTAACGAATATTCCCTAGAAATATCGGCACAGAAAACTAAAATTATGGCATTTAAAGGGAAGAATCTTTAAATAGCGTACCCCTTCTTTAAGAAGGGGTACGCTAAAAAATAGTGGTCTATGGACATCCTGTAGAACAAGTATCACATTTTTGTTATTTAGGATCGGATGTTAGCTATCTAAAAGGACATGATATAGAAAGAAAACTTCAGAGATTTGAATACATAGGGGGCACGATAAATAGAACGTTGGGAAATAAAACGCGTAAGGAGACAAGATTAAAGTTATATAAAACCATTGTTGTCCCAATTCTGACGTACGGCAGTGAGACCTGGGTTCCTTCAAAGCTAGATAGATCAAAGATCCAGGCAGCTGAAAAGCGCTTTCTGAGAAGAGTCAAGGGCTGTACACGATTAGATAGAATACGTAATGACGAGGTCCGGAATGCGCTAAACATCTACAATTTGAATCATCGAATAGATGATTACAAACGGAAATGGCGGGAACACATCGACCGCATGGACAAGTGTAAACTACCACAACAAATAAGATCTTATAAACTAACGGGCAAGCGTAACGTTGGAAGACCTTTTTCAAGATGGGACCAACTATGACATTGTGGAGACGGAACAGGCATTTCTGCCTATACCATGAAGTGTAGAAGAAGAAGAGAATAAAATTCCACATAACTTGTTGCCCCACATAGACTTACGTTTTCTTAAAAGTTGACTTCTATTTTGATGTCCAAAAAAAAACAAAAAACAAACAAAGTAAAGGTAAATACCCCATACGGACTTTGCGGATTTTGTAATAATTCTGACCCACTTTTTGGGCCCTGGCATCCCAAAATTGAACACTGTATTCACAGTGTTTAGTAAGTTGTGTCACAAGTTGGTAATCATCCACTAACAGTTAACCAACATTATCTAGATAAATCCTCTGGCAATTGTCTTTTGAGTCTGCATTGTAGATCGGTCGATTTTTCATAGGTTGATTTCTGAGGTCCAAATCCCCCTTGATACATTTTGGTATCGATTTCGCAGGTCACTGTGAATGTTTCGACTATGTAGATGTACAATGCAACATTTTGTTACCACGCGAAGAATTTTCGGGTCAACTGTGTCTGTAGGATTTTTGTGTTGCACAGATTGGCGTACGCACTTACGTAAATACCGTACTCCAAACAGGAGCATATATTAACCTGTACAACAGTAACGTTTTTTACAGAATTAGATGGCATCGTCTGCCTGTTATCCAGCAGCTTTTTTTTTTTTTTTTTTTTTTTTTAGGGTTAATTTGCTTTCCTAAGACGGTCTTTGTTTTTGGAAAACGTGAGTATGTTTCCCACACGTTAATACTTGATTTAGAAGTCACAGGCACTTTATTCTCTTTTAAAGGACTTGAAGCAGGGATGACAAAAGCAGTTTTTATTTTACTGGAAGGACCAACCGAGATCGCAGTTCTAACTCGACAGTTTGGTGTTTATGTGTCTATCTATCTATTTGGTGTGTGCATCACGATAACTTTCAAACACACCACCCAATTTTCGTAAAACTTAGCACGCATATTCACACTTTTACCCCACAGACCCCCATTGTGTTTGAGATTGAACCCCCCCCCCCAAATAAAGGTCGGGAGGCAAAATTCTGGAAAACTCGCAAAAATCCATGTGAGGTATCAAATTAAAGATAATTTCAACCAAAATCTGAATATAGCGTTTAGTTTTTTTGGAAATTTCAAATTTTTCGAAACCTGGGCCCAAAAAAAAAGATAACATTTTGAAAACGCTTAAAATCCATGTCTGCTGTCAAACTAACGGGAATTTTATCCCAAATCGGAACTCTTTACCTTGAAAATTTGTTTAACTTTGGGGGCTCCACCGGCCAGGCATTTGTAAGACGATGGCAATCTGTTACAACGCTGTAAGTTTTTTTTGTTTTTTTTGTAGAATAATTTTAAAACTTTTATATTTAGAATTATTTGTAACCTCTTCGCTTGTATACGTATGTATACAAAAACACATAAAAAATACAAAAATTAAAAACAAAAAGCATATAACGTATGAGAAAAGGTATGTAGTTACCTCCTCGTGATGTTTCTCACCTAACGCTAAGAACTGTATACTTAAAAAGAACTTCACTCACAGCTTAAAACAATTTTTAATGTATTAATTTGATTTTATCTAACAATAAACGTACTTATTCAAAATAACGTGTGAGTTCTGCAGCTCAGTTAATTGAGATAGGGTATATAACGCTCAGAATTATCAAATTTAATTTAATACCATTCTACTAGTTTTCGGTCTCTGTCAGTTGCGACGCAACGACGTTTCTACCTGTTCTTACCCGGCCAATTGCGGCTCGCACTTTCACTGATCGAATCCGTTGCAACTAGACATTCCTGGCGTCTTTTTCGATATTACCCCGCATTCGTTAACTTCGGCAATCTGTTCATCTTTCATTGTACTATCTACACTCTATACACTGTCTACAGAGTCGGAAGATTATTAATTATTCTAAATGACTTACCCCAATACACAAAACGTCTGTTGATGATACACATGATACAATTAGTTCAACATTACCATCTACACTTAAACGTAATATTAATACACATTATTCAGTAACTATTGAGGCGGCCGTTACGCAAATATTGTTCAAATTTGTTGAAACAAATTACTGTCTTTGTGGCAACACGTTCCACATGAATTCACAAAGGTACGGATCTACGGATTCACGCTTGTTGCGACGTTTAACGGCCGCCCATAAGGACTCCATCGTCTGCGTGTGTGCCCCACTTACAGGATCCACAAAATTCTGACTACGATTGGCCGTCAAATAGAGAAAATTAATTCCTGGCAAGTTTGGTATTACATCGTACGCTCTCCACAAATCAGGAATAATGGTTGTGCCAGGCCTTCTAATTATGTCAGGCACGGTTTCAGCGGTTCTGTCTGGTAGACCTACAGCATAAAAAAACGTTCTTTATATTCGCGGCAGATACTGCCCAAACACCCACTGTTGTGGATATACACGGTCGACTTCGAATTTCCTGCGAAAGTACCACGACTCATCTACTTCAACAGTTTTCCTCGACCCTCATATTACTACGGGATTACGGAGCAGAGACTGGCGCAAACTTCACGCTTGTAACTCTTCCAGTCCGTAAAAGTACCGCTAAACATATCGAACTCACAGAACCACAGAATTTGGTGCTTGTATACTCCTATGCCAAGGCGTAGATAAAGAATATAACACTATCAAACGGTACTTTCGATTTTTCTAACCAAGTACCCTTGCGAAATGAAATTTCTGTTCGACAGTCTTTTTTACTACACCGCCATCTATCAGTGTATCACACAACAGAATGTGTATATTCTGCGAAAATTCAACAGCATTGCCATCACCAAGTGTCCCAGTTGTTATATAGACAGTTTCATGAAAGATGAGCATTGATGAGTCGTTTGCGGGATATATCGAAAAAGACCCCATTCCTGTTCGAAATTTTGAACTTATAGGTGATTATATGTTGTGTTACGCTGTGAACGCACATGTGGTATCCTCCCAGAAACGGCTCGTTAAAGGGCGAAGTATTACTACATAATTCTTCGATGTCTGTGACACATGAGTGATGTTTTTAGTAACCCGTAAATCGATAGGCTGCCGAAGACCCCTGTTTCGATGTCTATGTAGGGAGAGCGAAGCGAGCGTAGAATTGTCACACATGGGTTCAGTATGTAGAATGTAAGCATTTGTAACTGACAGGACGATGTTTTCGATCGCAACTGGCCGGGACGGACTGAAAGAAAAACATTTATTTGCGAAGAATACAGATATGTTTCCTCCTGTTCATTTAATTTTGATTCTACGTCATACATGAATCTGCCTACACAGTAAAGCTTACGTATAAGGTTTTAACATGTATGAATTTTTATAACTTATTTCTTCACGTAGGAGTTGTCATCATATTGCTTTTACCAACTAACATTACGCAAATGCGTCTACATGTTCCCTTTTAAATTCCTTCTACATGTATCAACTCAACTGTTAATACTGTTGTAAATACGGGTGTAGGCTATTTCAACAGAAAAACAATGGTACGTAAAATATCGTGGACTGTATTGAAAAGTAAGAGTTTTCCTCAATCAGCAGTTTTCCTTATTTTCAGTAACCCACACCGTCCGCGTTCGTTGTAGTGGAACCAACAAAAAGCAGAGACAGCAGCATTGCAACTGATTCTACTTATTCACAAATACATACGTTCAGATGAAATACGCTTTAGTCTCAAGACATAATCCACGGCTTAGTAGGGCTACTTTAAGTCGTGTCATTGCAAAGCGTCGGTGCAAACTCCCCGTCTGCTAATTAAGATGGCATATCTCGACGCTCCCCATCGCGACACGTTTGCCAGCCACGTCATTAGAACTCGGATCTAGTTTCGCGCGCAAGAGAACACGCGTTATGCCTGTAGTTTATTGACTTCGCTGTCAGTAATTTGTCGTCACAGACGTAGCTTACACTCTATCCTAAGTTATGGAAGTGTGAGGTCTACAGAATTGCTTTCTGTTTGCTGACAGTTAAGTTCAATAAACTGCATTAGTTCGGAAACTTCCGTGACTCGAGTAGAATATCACTGTCATCTAGCAGTAAGTTAGTGCTACCGACTTGTTTCCGGTAGCCATAAAACCCTGCGGAACCTTCCTATGTCGACGTTGACAGAACCTAAGTCACGTCTCACACAGTCTAACCATTTGATGGCTGTTAAGCGCGTACACACTAAACGAACGAAAGGTAGCAAAGGCGTTCGTGCCACATATCAACGAAGAAATTGATTGCGGTTGTGACGAACTGGATAGACTTCCTAAAGAAAAATTCAAAAAGATTTACACGTATTTTTAATAAATGAAAGAATAGCGTACACAAACAAAACTGGGGGTAGAATCTCCGACTGATGCCAGAAAGAAGAATTCCAAACACTGCTTTAAATTATAAACCTAATGAGATATTTTGTTCGACTACTGTAGAGTTACCACCAACTTTGTCACTACTTATGGCCACACTGCTAAATACTTCGTTCTTGACGAGGCCTTTCGGTGTCTTCATCATCTTCCGGAAGTGGAGATACCGAAAGGTCTCGTCAAGAACGAAGTATTTAGCAGTGTGGCAATAAGTAGTGACAAAGTTGGTGTTAAGAAGCCTGCTAATAAAACTAACAAAACTGGTACTGAGAGATAGCTGGTTCTAAGACAGGAATAGGTTGATACGCCAAACTCTTGAAATAAGGGAGGAGGAGGAGGAGGAGGAGGAGGAGGAGAAGAAAGAAGAGAGAGAAGAAGAAGACGACGACGAAGAAATTGTTCACCATTTTACTATGAAAATAGCCAATTATGTTGGCGATGCATTTATAAGGGAGAGCTAAGGGAAAAGGGACAGAGACGTTTACATTTTTGTTCTTTCGTAATAGGCCTACATACAACATAATTAGGAACTAGCAGATCAGCACGTGTGGTGCTGGCAGCTACAGAGGTCACACAAGTTCGATGTATTCTGAGTAGAAATTAATGAAGAACAATGCTATAAAATCAAAGTTCGCTTTCCGCCCTCAAGCTGAAAATTACTACCTAGGCTAACAGTGGTGTAGCCTATCCTGAGGTAACCGTTGGGGGGGGGGGGCTGAAACGTCGTGTTAGTCACACCGCCTTCCTTATACACCACAGGAGGTCGACCTCGCCTCTCCTAAACTAAACTACTTCGGTGATACAAAGAAGAGCTATTACAATTAATGCATAAATTTGTATGCTATAAAGTGTCCAGCTTACTATAAATCCAACGATTCGGTGTATGTTACAAAAGTTTGCTGCTGAACGTTACGTCAGCAGTGAGGACACGAAGCCCGACTACGCAGGCTATAAATATGAAGTCAGTATCGTATTCCGTTACGAACAAGAGAACCAGCTTGTCCTTCAAGTGTATGCCTACAATGAGACAAGACAGAGTGGGAAACAACGGCGCTGCTTATGTAATTAATACTGGCTGAGTTTACTTTCTATTGCCAGCTAACCTCCTCGTGTATACGGTTACACAATACAAGGTCTGCTGAACAATCGGCTCAAATTCTGTTCCACGTTTCGTGTGACTCAAGTCTATAAGACATAAGTAAAATTATTAATACATATTAGATTTAAACACGCACTCTATTAATATCAATTACACTTATTCCAGGAAAGCGGCAATGCCACTGTCCTACGATGGTTAAGCGAAACCAGTGTCCTGTAGAGGGAAGGTTTTTCAAAATACCGCTCCAAAAGTCTAATTACCTTTTCACTTTACGGGAACCGCTTTCCACTAAGATATTTCATTCTTGAGGTTTTGAGAACAGGCGGTAGTCTCAGGGAAACTAACCTTTGGACCTAACATCAATCTCTGTCAGCCAATACCTGAACGCCTTCCCTATTTCCATGCACATCTGTTAGATGACGACTTTTCATTCTTATGTTAAACTTGATCTTTTCGAGAATTTTTTCTTCCACTTATTGGTAAACTTCCGGGCCATCGAGGCCATCGCTGATAAAAAACAGGCTAATCAAATCCTCCTTCTAACAGAAAAGAATATAACACTGAATATGATTTCCGCAAGTGAGGTTGAAACGTTTGAACTTTTTATCAGCGGGCTACGGCCAGACAGCCCGGGAATTTAATTAACAAATGATTCCGTTATGAAAACTTTTCATTGCGTCCAAAGTACGCATACAAAATTCTTACTTTCATCTGCTTGCTTTGGGAGAATTTCACCCAAATTTACCACTCGATACAATGTCTCTACCTCATTCTTGATCGCCAACTACACAGCTGCAAGATAAAAATTTAATTACAGTTAATAACAGTGATAACAGGTTTTACGCCGACTGTCATCCTTCTGAGCGAGGGAGCTATAGACGTTACTTCATTCACAAGACATAAATAAACAGAACCGCAGAACACTTTATTTCGCAGTCGGAGACAAAGGTTAGAGGTGAAAGCTCAATACGTGCTGTAGTATCACGGGAAGAACACACTATTTGCTCATTGGTATTATCAAAATAGAATGAAATATGGATTATAAACAAGTCGTATTTATGAGCAATTCTGATGAGGAATTATAAACCGGTATTTATTGAATTCACACTTTTCCTCAGTGCTGAGCGTTTCCTCCCGCCAAAACACCAAGATACATAACTTCCTGCATTACCTTCACATATTCAACGTATTAAACATATCGCATTAAGTATTGTGAACAAAAGAACGGGTGGTATCCAAAGAAAAAGAATTTTCGTCTATTTCAATATTTATAGCTTAAAAATAATGGTTTTCGGGACAAAAGAGTGGCAATAACGGTTTCTTATTTAATAACCACTGTCTTTTAACAGAGAGGCTTATAGCGGTTTGGTTCCCAGCAGTTTTCTATCTAACGGTTGGTTTTACTTAACCGTTGGCTTAATAATCGGTGTCGACTATATTTTTATTCCACTACATCCCATCCAATCCCTGGCTGCGGATACCGCAACTAGCGGCTGGTGGAGCGTTGTACTAGCCATACAACCATATTCTCACGTACGCTTCCGCGGCCGGTGTCCATTATGTTTTTGAAGTCTTCTTTCGGTACGGACCGCGTCAAAAATGTCTTGTATGACTCGAACAAGAGATTTTTGACGCGGTCCGTACCGGAAGAAGACTTCAAAAACATAATAGTCATACAACCACCACATTAAACACAAAAGCCGCGCGGTGCGCCTTGGTTCATAACGGACTATTGAGCAGAGGTATTTATTTATTTTATTTTTGTATCGGCCATCTATGGACACATGCCAATTTCAATTCTTTATTCTTTGTTCTTTTCTTTTTCTCCAGTATTCTTTCATCTTTTCATTGTCTCTTCTTCCTGTCTCTCGTCCAATTTGAACCTGCGTTTTCTCTCTCCTAACCTGGACTCCTTTCATTTTTAACGCTTTTGACCGAAAAACTTCTCTTTCAATTGCTTCTTCTGCGTGTATATTATTTTTTTCTAAATCCTTTTGGACTTCTTTAATCCATCTTGATGTTGACTTCTTCCCCCACAGATAATTGAAGATCCGCTTTGTTAACCTATTGTCGTCCATTCTATATAAATGTCCAAAAAATAATAGTCTTCTTTTTCTCATTGTTTCTGTTATATTTTCTATACTTTGATATAGTTCATCATTACTTCTTAATTTCCAACCTTCTGAAGTTTTTCGTGGGCGTAACATTTTCCTAATAATTCGTCTTTCCAATATTTCTAGTTTGTTTGTCTAAATTATAATTCAATGGTAGACATTCACTTGCATATAGGCATTCTGGCTTCACTATTGTAGGGCTACTGTAATGCCTTATTTTCACATTTTTAGATATGCACATTTCAGTGTAAATATCTTTAGTTATACCGTATGCCCTTTCCACCTTATGAATCCTTTCTTCTATAGCAGATTTTTCTAAACCATTCAGAGGTATTTATTTATTTTATATACCACACAATCTGTAACGTCATGCTGTCTCTAACGTGTTTCGTGTCTTTGCCACCATCATTAATAGTCCCGCCCGTACTCCTTAAGACATCCAACGCACGCATATTTTATTTTCTCGGTACCTAATGTTCACACGTGCACCAATGATGTAAAAAGTAGAATCGCAGAAGCAAAAGGAACATTTTTCGAGAAAAGCTCTCTTCTGGCATGCAAGAACATGTCCCTGGAAATCAGGAAGAAATTCATAAAAGGCTTCATTTGGAGTATGTGTACATATGACTCAGAAAGACGGATCCTCAGAAAATTCGAGAGGCACAAAAACACCCTGAGGCTTTTGACATGTGGTGCTGGAGGACAACATTAATAATACCAGGACAGAGGGAGTGACTAAAGATAAAATGTTGAATAGGGGTGTAAGCGAGTTCCTAGACGGAATTAGGTAATACCGATTTAGACAGGCGAATTGCTATACGACGAAGTACGAGTTCCTGTAAGATGGCATTGCCGAGTTCTTAGACAACTGTAATAAACTTAGAAAGAGGGTCGGAACAGGTGACAGACCGCTTTAGGACAGTCTCACTCAGGGTTTTCCAGATTTATGTAGTAGTCTGAACAAATCTAATTTTTGAATGATTCTCACAAAATAAGAATTAAATCTCTAGTAAAAGAAAGTCAAGGGTATACATTCTAAATATAAGTATATCACTACCGACTCAGAACACAAAGTTTTTTATTGGTAAATTGTAAAAGTTTTACCTTACCAATTTACCAATAAAAAACTTCGTGTTCCGACTCGGTAGAGATACATTTATATTTAGTTAATACACGGACACGTCATGGACAAGAAAATCCAAGGGTATAAATTCGTTGTACAATTTTTTCACCCCCAGTCTTATACCAAGCGTTGATTTTTGGGTTTCGAGGTTTTTAAAGCGATTTTGACAATAACAGATACGTACCTTATAGACAGCGAAAATTGTAAAACTTCGATATTTGTTAACAATTTAAAATTTTATCAGAATCACGTATCCAAAAGAAATGTTACAATTAGGCTCTGTACGAGCGACTCTGTACACCGAAGGGGGACAGTGAATATTTGTGACATAAACAAAACACGTTTAGGTGATAATCACGAAGAAGATGTCAACCTAAAGCGTCAACATGCCAGTAAGGCAAGAGGAAAGCAACGAATCTCCGCATGAAAAGACTACGAAGATCATCCGTAAGGAATTGGCTCACTTCGATGAAGAAAATGAACTCAACGTGGTTGATATCTCACGTATTCGCCGAACATAAACTACAACAAGCTGAGCGTGTACCCTACGTACGCGTGCACCCACTTTCGGCAAAGAAGTGCAACGTTTGAATATAACTTCGACTTGAATTCAAATTTTTATCATCATCATCATCATCCAAATACTTTTCAGTTTCTCGAAACTTCAAAATTTTTTCAAACCACAAAAAAACGTCACATCCGAACAGTATTTTGAGATGAAATGTGAAGTCGTTTGCTAAACAGCTATTTTACTAAAAAACAATTAGAAACGTTTTATGAGCAACGTATTTCAAGATTAGCTTTTAGTAATATCTGTATCATATAGGAACAGGCACATAAACGTGTCTGGATGTTAATTGTAGCTTTTAATTTATTTTGATTTGTATTTAAAAATAAATGTTTCTAGTATCTGGTACGTGGAGATATTTTTTACACATTATTTTCTAGAATATTTACTGCAGAAGTTACAATAACAGTGGGGATCAAACGTATTTAACGTAGAAGTGAATCCAATAAACACTATAGGATAAAGAAATAGTTTGACAAGAGATTAATTAACAATCTAAAAAAAAAAAATTAATGGTGGTCAAAGCAGGTACTCAGCTAGAAATCGTCACATGATCGTCTACTACCAATTCGACCATCTCCGTCTAGGAACTCACCTACTCCATTAACGAGAGTGGATGAAAGAATGATACTGTTACAACCATCGCGGAAAAGAGAAGCAATTTAGTAATCATCTACTGAGTCACTCACAAGTGGTTCACCACCCTGATCAGGGGAATCATTGAGGGGTGTACTGTCAGGGAAGACCCAGACAGGAGAAGACATATGAAATAAAAGGAGGAAGAAAGTATGTGGAGACTAAGAGACCGTCACGGGAAGAGAGGAAGTTGCAAGCCCATCTACTTTTAGGTTGAGGAAAAGAAGAAAAAGAACGTTCACACTGCGTTTCTCATATTCCACTATAATTTCCTGATCATGTACTAACAGTATTTGATCACAAGAAAACTGTAAGGTTTTCACATACTTATCGTCAATTTCAATTATCGATTAAGACGACGGTTGAGGCACTTAATTAGTAACAATAACCATTTCTATGTTATCGGAATACCAGGTTAACGGGAGAAAGCCTAGAAGCAGGCCAAGGAAAACGTTCATGGATGTAGAATCGGGGTTGAAAGGATACACAGGATACAGAGGATTCTAAGCAGACAGCAAACAACAGAATAAACTGATATCCGAATATGCTCATACACCAGACTGAGCAGCGTATGCTTGAGACTGCCACAAAACTTAATAATAAATGAGAAACTGATTAAATGGTGATAAAACGAGAATATCAAACACGAATGCGAGTCATTACCGAGGTCGCCGGACTTCAATTATTTCTTCCTATCAGCCCCGTTAAGTTGTGCATAACATGTGCGAGACTTCGTTCACACAATACGTTTTCAATTTATGTATTCTCCTCGTGTATCGTCTCCTATTTGTTTATTCACATGGTGTTTTCCTAAACGTACAGTAAATACAACGTTCCAACTAATAAAGAAATATATCCGACAATAGACAAACAATAGAGGCAGATGAAAAGAAGACGCTGAAGACACCTGAAATGTTGTGCTATACGAAGTAACTGAAAATACGTTGGACAGAGAATGCGAGCAGTGAAGACGATCCTCACTGAATAGAAGAAGGAAGAGAAATATGGAAAATTAGTGCTAAGCGAACGGCAAGAGGTAAGTATCAAAACAGTTATTTAAAATTACACTGAGAGGTAATTTCTTACTTCCTGGGAGTACTTCATCACGACTTACGTCGTACGACGGTTCCAAACGTTTCCGAATATATCATCGCCAGTATAGTAGTATAGCTACTATTACAGAAGATTCGAAAACATCGCACGCACTGTTAAATACCTTAGAAACACTGAACGCGTTAAAATCGGCAAGTTTACACGGACGTTCTTTACAATCAGTCCGACACATTCTACAACAACCGCTTCGACCAAGTTCCGTTATGGAGTGCAGTGAAAGTGGGAATTACGCCAAACATTCGGAGTGCCGAGGCTGGACGGGAAAGTGAAAGGCCGTCTTTAGTAGTAATTCATACCAAAGAAGTCGTTAATTAAGCCATTATTTAACGTTCCAAGCGCCCGATGCCATGTTTAGAGACTGAAAACGCGCTGTTGCGATCGCTGCTCCTTTCTTTACGTTATTCCTTTGATAGTTTGTTTAACATACTCCAATAATGCGGCCAAGAATGTAGTATAATATTCGGTTGAAAGGT
This sequence comes from Magicicada septendecula, assembly GCA_034769895.1. Lineage (NCBI taxonomy): Eukaryota > Metazoa > Arthropoda > Insecta > Hemiptera > Cicadidae > Magicicada > Magicicada septendecula. The sequence goes on from CM068372.1 coordinate 135,265,830, forward strand.
GAACAACTCTTGCCTCAAGGATTGGTCATTGTATTATTCAATACGGCTCCAAAAGAAGAAACTATAAATTAATAATAGACACACTTTTAAAATTCATTACAAATCCATGCCCAGACGCTTACCCAACGAGGGTCGCGTCGTGTAAACTGTTTCCAATACTTGCCAGCTCGGCTAGACCCGAAAACTAGGCAAAACTAAACGTACTGGATGCAGGTCGTTATCTACGCTGCCTCGGGCTACGAACAAAAAGAAGGTGAAAGCGTTCTCGACACGGCCAAAGAGTCGATTGCCATGGAGTTGTCTCCGTAGCGGATTCTGTGTTCGACGCTTAGGCGACTGCGTGTAACGACTTCCTCGTTAGTTCAATGTGCGAGCAATATGGAGGCGGAAGAATTACAATGTCACTAACACTTGTTTTATAATACTTAAGAGGGTTAGTTGAAAAGTTCGCGGAGCGATATATTATATAGGTCAGTGGTAGAATAAAAAACTTTCTTGTGCTGCAAGACGTATATTTCGAGTGAACATCTGTTAATTTCCAGATAAGTCTGTCAATTTAATAAACTTTTTACCAGGTGTTTAAAATTTTCCTGTCACGCGTGTTTTTAAAATGCATAAAATCCAACATCGTGTTGTGATGAATTCTCTGTTAAAATATCGGTATGGAGAACCATACATGACTTCCATATTCTAAGATTTATATTTAAAATCATTTTCAGCCAAACAGCCAGGCTGTGTCTTACCTGCCTTTTTATTGCTGTATTAAATGAAAAATATTATATTACATTAAAATGAAAAAATTATAATTTTATTGCCTGGCAACAAAATTATTTTATTTTTAACAATTACCATTGTTTCAAAAAGTTTAAATAAATTTTCAAGTACTTTACTCTTGTTAAAACGTAAAAGGTTGCAGGTAAACTACCCCTTTCCCTTAACCGATCTTCACCAAAATCGAAGGTCATTGAGACCTCTACAATTCAGGGACGTATGCAAAAAATTATTTGATTCTGTTTGAATTTGCGGCTGTTATCGTTTGCCATAAGAAATACCCTTGTTAAAACATAAAACGTTACAGGTAAACTACCCCTTTCCCTTCACCGATCTTCACTAAAAACAATAGGTCTTGAGTACTCTACAAATCAGGGCTGTATGCAAAACATTATTTGATTCTGTTTGAATTTGCGGCTGTTATCGTTTGCCATAGAAAATACCCTTGTTAAAAAACGTTGCAGGTAAACTACCCCTTTCCCTCAACCGAACTTCACCAAAAACAATAGGTCTTGAGAACTCTACAATTTAGGGCTGTATGCAAATAATCTTTTGATTCTGTTTGAATTTGCGGCTGTTATCGTTTGCCATAGGAAATACCCTTGTTAAAACATAAAATGTTACAGGTAAACTACCCCTTTTCCTTAACCGATCTTCACCAAAATCAACAGATCTTGAGAACTCTACAATTCAGGGCTGTATGCGAAACATTATTTGATTCTGTTTGAATTTGAGGCTGTTATCGTTTGCCAAACAAACAAAATTACCCTTGCTAAAAAAAAACCGTTGCGGGTAAACTACCCCTTTCCCTCAACCGATCTTCACCAAAAACAATAGGTCGCGAGTACTCTGCAAATCAGGACTGCATGCAAAAAATTATTTGATTCTGTTTGAATTTGCGGCAGTTATCGTTTGCCATAGAAAAAAAATCTACAGACACACACACAGATAGACAGACACACACACAGACACTTTTCGGAAAACGACTTTTTTTCATGTTTTGAGTGTAGTAGAATCAGAATCTGCAATAATCTCGAACACGATTTTTTTTGCCATCACCATACTTCCATTCCTTAAGGAAATATCGGTATGGAGAACCATACATGACTTCCATATTCTAAGATTTATATTTAAATCTTAATATCGCCTCCCAAGCGCGATATATTTTCTCTTATACATGATGTACATTAAAATGAAAAAATTTTAATTTTATTGCTTGGCAACAAAATTATTTTATTTTTAACAATTACCATTGTTTGAAAAAGTTTAAATAAATTTTCAAGTACTTTACTCTTGTTAAAACGTAAAAGGTTGCAGGTAAACTACCCCTTCCACTTAACCGATCTTCACCAAAATCGAAAGTCCTTGAGACCTCTACAATTCAGGGACGTATGCAAAAAATTATTTAATTCTGTTTGAATTTGCGGCAGTTATCGTTTGCCATAGAAAATACGCTTGATAAAAAAAGTTGCAGGTAAACTACCCCTTCCCCTTAACCGATCTTCACCAAAAACAATAGGTCTTGAGTACTCTACAAATCAGGGCTGTATGCAAAACATTATTTGATTCTGTTTGAATTTGCGGCTGTTATCGTTTGCCATAGAAAATACCCTTGTTAAAAAAACGTTGCAGGTAAACTACCCCTTTCCCTCAACCGATCTTCACCAAAAACAACAGGTCTTGAGAACTCTACAATTTAAGGCTGTATGCAAATAATCTTTTGATTCTGTTTGAATTTGCGGCTGTTATCGTTTGCCAAAAAAGAAAAAATTCCCTTGATAAAAAAAACCGTTGCAGGTAAACTACCCCTTTCCCTCAATCGATCTTCACCAAAAACAACAGGTCACGAGTACTCTACAAATCAGGGCTGTATGCAAACAATTATTTGATTCTGTTTGAATTTGCGGCAGTTATCGTTTGCCATAGAGAAAAAATCTACAGACACACAGACACACAGACAGACAGACACACACACAGACACTTTTCGGAAAACGACTTTTTTTCATGTTTTGAGTGTAGTAGAATCAGAATCTGCAATAATCTCGAACACGATTTTTTTTGCCATCACCATACTTCCATTCCTTAAGGAATATGGAAGTAAAACGTTTTAGCGCCAATGGAAAATCAAAACAAAATTGTAAGTGTGTTAGGAGATGTTGCGCCTTCAGAAGGAACGGTAAATGGGGTACACAAAGCACTGAAGACTATCCCATTAGTGGACGTCCAAAAAGTACAACAAAAAACGGCATTATTGAAAAAATTTCATAAGGTGTTGGAAGACCGCAGATTAAGGAGTGGATGACGTTGCTATGAGCATGTGCATCATACTTTAACTCAAGAACTTTGTGTGAAAAAGCGTTGTGCAAGATGGCTGCCGCATCTGGAGTTGTTGCATTTTTAGGCGTCCAGTGCGACCACATTTTCAGTGCTCGTACGACCACGTTTAAACTCAAGTGCCTACTTACAAACCGTTGGTTTTTAAGTCGTAGCATCTCCTGACAAATTTACAATTTCATTTTGAATTTCCGTTGGCGTTAAACAATTTTTAACAAAGAATCACACCACGATGTTTGATTTTGTCCGTTTTTCAAAACACGTATGATATGTCAATTTAATATTCTAACATCCAATATGGACAAACAGACACAGACACTTTTCGAAAAATGATTTTTTCATGTTTTGAGTGTAGTACAATCAGAATCTGCAATAATCTCGAACACGATTTTTTTTGCCATCACCATACTTCCATTTCCTTAAGGAACATGGAAGTAAAAGTCATTTTTCGAAAAGTGTCTGTGTGTGTGTTTGTCTGTCTATAGATTTTTTCTATGGCAAACGATAACAGCCGCAAATTCAAACAGAATCAAATAATTTTTTGCATACAGCCCTGATTTGTAGAGTACTCAAGACCTATTGTTTTTGGTGAAGATCGGTTAATGTAAAGGGGTAGTTTACTTGTAACGTTTTATGTTTAAAAGGGTAATTTTATTTTTATGACGAATGATGACTGCCGCGTATTCAAAGAGAATCAAATAATGTTTTGCATACGTTCTTGAAGTTGAAAGTACTCAAGGTCTGTTCATTTTGGTGAAGATCGGTTATGGGAAAGGGGTAGTTTACCAGCAACGTTTTATGTTTCAACAAGGGTAATTTTTTCTATGACGAACGATAACTGCAGTAAATTCAAAGAGAATCAAATACTTTTTTGCAGACAGCCCCGAATTGTAGAGTTCTCAAGACCTATTGTTTTTGGTGAAAATCGTTTAAGGGAAAGGTGTAGTTTACCTGCAACGCTTTATGTTTTAAAAAGGGTATTTTTTATGGCAAACGATAACACCCGCAAATTCAAACATACACAAATAATTTTTTGCATGCAACATTGAATTGTAGAGTGCTCAAGACTTATTGTTTTCGGTGAAGATCGGGTAAGGGAAAGGGGTAGTTTACCTGCAACGTTTTATGTTTTAACATGGGTAATTTTTTCTATGACGAATGATAACTGCCGTAAATTCAATCAGAATCAAATAATGTTTTGCAAACCTACATAAGCTATAGAGAACTCAATGTTTGTTGATTTTGGTGAAGATCGGTTAAGGGAAAGGGGTAGTTTACCAGCAACATTTTATGTTTTAACAACGGTAATTTTTTTTATGACGAACGATAACTGCCGCACATTCGAACAGAATCAAATATTTTTTTGCATACTTTCCTTAATTGTAAAAGACTGAAGGCCTGTTGATTTTGGTGAAGATCGGTTAAGGGAAAGGGGTAGTTTACCAGCCACATTTTGGTGAAGATCGGTTAAGAGAAAAGGGTAGTTTACCAGCAACGTTTTATGTTTTAAAACGGTAATTACTTCCATGTTCCTTAAGGAAATGGAAGTATGGTGAGGGCAAAAAAAATCGTGTTCGAGATTATTGCAGATCCTGATTGTACTACACTCAAAACATGAATAAAAAGTCATTTTTCGAAAAGCGTCTGTGTGTGTGTGTGTGTGTGTGTGTGTGTGTGTGTGTGTGTGTGTGTGTGTAGATTTTTTCTATGGCAAACGATAAAAGTCGCAAATTCAAACAGAATCAAATAATTTTTTGCATACAGCCCTTATTTGTAGAGCACTCAAGACCTATTGTTTTTGGTGAAGATCGTTATAACGGTCACCAACAAAAGTATCAAATAATTTTTTGCATACAGTCCTGATTTGTAGAGTACTCAAGACCTATTGTTTTTGGTGAAGATCGGTTAAGGGAAAGGGGGTAGTTTACCGGCAAAGGTTTTTTTTAATCAAGGGTAATTTTTTTCTATGGCAACGATAACAGCCGCAAATTCAAACAGAATCAACTACTCTTTTGCATACGGCCCTAAATTGTAGAGTTCTCAAGACCTATTGTTTTTGGTGAAGATCGGTTAATGGAAAGGAGTAGTTTACCTGCAACGTTTTATGTTTTAACAAGGGTATTTTCTATGGCAAACGATAAAAGCCGTAAATTCAAACAGAATCAAATTTCAGTGGTAGAACAAAAATCTTTCGTGTGCTGGAAGACGTATATTTCGAGTGAACATCTGTTAATTTCCAGATAAGTCTGTCAATTTAATAAACTTTTTACCAGGTGTTTAAAATTTTCCTGTCACGCGTGTTTTTAAAATGCATAAAATCCAACATCGTGTTGTGATGAATTCTCTGTTAAAAACGTTTTAGCGCCAATGGAAAATCAAAACAAAATTGTAAGTGTGTTAGGAGATGTTGCGCCTTCAGAAGGAACGGTAAATGGGGTACACAAAGCACTGAAGACTATCCCATTAGTGGACGTCCAAAAAGTACAACAAAAAACGGCATTATTGAAAAAATTTTATAAGGTGTTGGAAGACCGCAGATTAAGGAGTGCATGACGTTGCTATGAGCATGTGCATCATACTTTAACTCAAGAACTTTGTGTGAAAAAGCGTTGTGCAAGATGGCTGCCGCATCCGGAGTTGTTGCATTTTTAGGCGTCCAGTGCGACCACATTTTCAGTGCTCGTACGACCACGTTTAAACTCAAGTGCCTACTTACAAACCGTTGGTTTTTAAGTCGTAGCATCTCCTGACAAATTTACAATTTCATTTTGAATTTCCGTTGGCGTTAAACAATTTTTAACAAAGAATCACACCACGATGTTTGATTTTGTCCGTTTTTCAAAACACGTATGATATGTCAATTTAATATTCTAACATCCAGTATGGACAAACAGACACAGACACTTTTCGAAAAATGACTTTTTTCATGTTTTGAGTGTAGTACAATCAGAATCTGCAATAATCTCGAACACGATTTTTTTTGCCATCACCATACTTCCATTTCCTTAAGGAACATGGAAGTAAAAGTCATTTTTCGAAAAGTGTCTGTGTGTGTGTTTGTCTGTCTATAGATTTTTTCTATGGCAAACGATAACAGCCGCAAATTCAAACAGAATCAAATAATTTTTTGCACACAGCCCTGATTTGTAGAGTACTCAAAACCTATTGTTTTTGGTGAAGATCGGTTAATGTAAAGGGGTAGTTTACTTGCAACGTTTTATGTTTTAAAAAGTTAATTTTATTTTTATGACGAATGATGATTGCCGCGTATTCAAAGAGAATCAAATAATGTTTTGCATACGTTCTTGAAGTTGAAAGTACTCAAGGTCTGTTCATTTTGGTGAAGATTGGTTATGGGAAAGGGGTAGTTTACCTGCAACGTTTTATGTTTCAACAAGGGTAATTTTTTCTATGACGAACGATAACTGCCGTAAATTCAAAGAGAATCAAATACTTTTTTGCAGACAGCCCCAGATTGTTGAGTTCTCAAGACCTATTGTTTTTGGTGAAAATCGTTTAAGGGAAAGGTGTAGTTTACCTGCAACCTTTTATGTCTTAAAAAGGGTATTTTCTATGGCAACCGATAACACCCGCAAATTCAAACATAATCAAATAATTTTTTGCATGCAACACTGAATTGTAGAGTGCTCAAGACTTATTGGTTTTGGTGAAGATCGGTTAAGGGAAAGGGGTAGTTTACCTGCAACGTTTTATGTTTTAACATGGGTAATTTTTACTATGACGAATGATAACTGCCGTAAATTCAATCAGAATCAAATAATGTTTTGCATACCTACATAAGCTAGAGAGAACTCAATGTTTGTTGATTTTGGTGAAGATCGGTTAAGGGAAAGGGGTAGTTTACCAGCAACATTTTTGTTTTAACAACGGTAATTTTTTTATGACGAACGATAACTGCCGCACATTCGAACGGAATCAAATATTTTTTTGCATACTTTCCTTAGTTGTAAAAGACTGAAGGCCTGTTGATTTTGGTGAAGATCGGTTAAGGGAAAGGGGTAGTTTAGCAGCCACATTTTATGTTTTAACAAGAGTAATGTTTCTATGACGAACGATAACTGCCGCACATTTAAACAGAATCAAATACTTTTTTGCACACCTTCCTGAATAGTAGAGTACTCAAGGTCTGTTGATTTTGGTGAAGATCGGTTAAGAGAAAAGGGTAGTTTACCAGCAACGTTTTATGTTTTAAAAGGGTAATTATTTCCATGTTCCTTAAGGAAATGGAAGTATGGTGATGGCAAAAAAAATCGTGTTCGAGATTATTGCAGATTCTGATTGTACTACACTCAAAACGTGAATAAAAAGTCATTTTTCGAAATGTGTGTGTGTGTGTGTGTGTGTGTAGATTTTTTTCTATGGCAAACGATAAAAGTCGCAAATTCAAACAGAATCAAATAATTTTTTGCATACAGCCCTTATTTGTAGAGTACTCAAGACCTATTGTTTTTGGTGAAGTTCGTTATAACGGTCACCAACAACAGAATCAAATAATTTTTTGCATACAGTCCTGATTTGTAGAGTACTCAAGACCTATTGTTTTTGGTGAAGATCGGTTAAGGGAAAGGGATAGTTTACCGGCAAAGGTTTTTTTTTATATAGGGTAATTTTTTTCTATGGCAACGATAACAGCCGCAAATTCAAACAGAATCAACTACTCTTTTGCATACAGCCCTGAATTTTAGAGTTCTCAAGACCTATTGTTTTTGGTGAAGATCGGTTAAGGGAAAGGGGGTAGTTTACTGGCAACATTTTATGTTTTAACAAGGCTATTTTCTATGGCAAACGATAACAGCCGCAAATTCAAACTGAATCAAATAATTTTTAGCATACAGCCTTGATTTGTAGAATATTCAAGACATATTGTTTTTGGTGAAGATCGGTTAAGGGAAAGGGGTAGTTTACCTGCAACATTTTTTTATCAAGGGTAATTTTTTCTATGTTAAACGATAACAGCCGCAAATTCAAACAGAATCAAATAATGTTTTGCATACAGCCCTGTATTGTAGAGTTCTCAAGACCTATTGGTGTTGGTGAAGATCGGTTAAGGGAAAGGGGTCGTTTACCTGCAACATTTTATGTTTTAACAAGGTTAATTTTTTATATGACGAACGATAACTGCCGTAAATTCAAACAGAATCAACTAGTTTTTGCATACCTTATTGAATTAAAGAGAACTCAAGGTCTGTTGATTTTGTTGAAGATCGGTTAAGGGAAAGGGGTAGTTTACCAGCAAGATTTTATGTTTTAAGAAGGGTAATTTTATTGACGAAAGATAACTGCCGTAAATTCAAACAGAACCAAATAATTTTTTACATATGCGCCTGAGTTGTAGAAGACTCAAGGCCTTTTGATTTTGGTGAAGATCGGTTAAGGGTAAGGGGTAGTTTACCAGCAACGTTTTATGTTTTAACAAGAGTAAATTACTTAATTTTGATAAATAAAGTATCCTGATAAGAAGCTCATAATAATCCACTGTAGAAACGTAGATGAAAATATCTATAAATGAAGAGGTTAGGTGAACGGGGTGGGGGTTATTTTCTATTAATGAAAATTATAGTTGAGGTGGGAGGTGAGAATTATTTATGTGTACTACGTTATCGGTAAAAAAGAAGTAGTTCTTAGTTAAAATTCCTACCCTGGGCTGTTTAGCCGTAGTCCAATGCTTTCTGCCAAACCAGACTTTTCGGCAGTGCCATCGACTGCCATCATCAGTGAAAATAGCGTGCGAAAACGTGAGGTGGTATACGTTAGTGACCACAGTACTGTGGGTAAGGCTGAAGCAATAAGTAGAAAGAAGTAGTTTCTATGGATATATTTCATTTCGAATATGATGTTAAATATAAATCTAAGAACATGGAAGTCATGTATGGTTCTCCATACCGATATTTTTATTTTTATGACGAATGCTAACTGCCGCATATTCAAAGAGAATCAAATAATGTTTTGCATACGTTCCTGAATTGTAAATATCTGAAGTCCTGTTGATGGTGGTGAAGATCAGTTAAGAGAAAAGGGTAGTTTACCTGCAACATTTTATGTGATAACAAGGTTAATTTTTTTTATGATGAACGATAACTGCCGTAAATTCAAACATAATCAAATAATTTTTAGCATAAGCCTCTAAATTGTAGAGAACTCAAGGCCAGTTGATTCTGGTAAAGATCGGTTAAGGGAAAGGGATAGTTTACCTGCAACATTTTATGTTGCAACAAGAGACATTTTTTAATGACGAACGATAACTGCCGTAAATTCAAACAGAATCAAATAATTTTTTACATATGTGCCTGAGTTGTAGAAGACTCAAGGCCTTTTGATTTTGGTGAAGATCGGTTACGGGGAAAGGGTAGTTTACCTGAAACATTTTTTGTTGTAACAAGAGTAAAGTACTTAATTTTGATAAATAAAGTATCCTGATAAGAAGATCTTAATAATCCATTGTAGAAACGTAGATGAAATATCTATATATGAAGAGGCTAGTTGAACGGGGTGGGGGTAATTTTCTATAAATGAAAATTATAGTTGAAGGGGGAGGGGATAATTTTTATATGTGTACTACGTTATCGGCAACAAAGTAGTAGTTTGTTGTTAAAATTCCTTCCCGGGCTGTTTGGCCGTAGTCCAAAGTTTTCTGCAAAACCAGACGTTTCGGCAGTGCCATCGACTGCCATCATCAGTGAAAATCGAGTGCGATAACGTGTGGTGGTATACGTTAGTGACCACAGTACTGTGGTTAAGGCTGAAGCAATAAGTGGAAAGAAGTAGTTTCTATGGAAACATTTCATTTCGTAAATGATTTTAAATATAAATCTTAGAACATGGAAGTCATGTATGGTTCTCCATACCGATATTTTGTTAATGTGATTTCGGAGATAATTTTAACTTCACTGCACATCACCATAAATTTTGTTGACATTCTTTGTTGTGCTATTACGTGCACTCTAAATTGCATTGCCTGGGTTTCGCAACTGACTTGTCTAACCACAATGAAATCAATAATTTAATATTAAATCTATGTCAGTTTATTTACTCCGAGTGAAAACTTAAATTAGTATTCCCAAAGGGAGATAGGCCTATAAATTCTCTTGTTTCTTATTTTCTTTTAAACAGTAACAGCTTAATAAAGTCACAGTGTAAAGCAACACTGTTAATACTTTTAGTTTCAATTTATATCTTATAACAAATTATAAAAGACAGGTATAGGCCTATGTGTAATAGGTATAAAATAACAGGTATTTGTAAGTGTTATTTTTTGGAACGGTTTCGTTCGTACCTGTTATTTTCAAATACCAGTTTAGCACAGCTCTAGTAGTAACTATAACTAGTAGTATAACTAGTAGTAACTACACAACTCATGTGCACAAACTGGAGAACGTCACGGTTGCGCATGCGCATTGAAGTCGGTGTCGACAGCGAATCTACAAAGACGATTCAGCTCCACAAGTGATAATGTTCACAAATTTCTGCGACCCTCAAGTTTAAGGAACAATTTTATCGGTACAAGCACACGTTCCAATGAAAAATAAATTTTTTTTGTATGTCACTTTACGTTATTTCCTATTAAAACGCAGTGTCTCACTGGGCTGTAATTTTGTCCTTTTCGCCTACTTAGGACATTCGCTTGTATACAAACACGAATTTGTCTTGGAAGTAGTGGATAATATAAACAAACGAGAGTAAAATTGCAACGGACTCCAGCTAATTACAAACACGCACAACCAGATGACTACGCATGTATCTGGTACAAAAAACGACAGAAAAATTAGCTGGCTTTACACACAAGCGCTTTCAGTCACGCTTTCCCGTACGCGAAAGAGCGTAAAGGTTTGCGTTTGGTAAAACCAATCGAGTATTCACGCACGAATAATCGAGTGCACGCGCAAATTGTAAAAAATGCACTCACGCTCTTTCGCGCAAAAAATCGCACCAACTTATAAGTACACGCAAAAGAATGTGTGTTGAAACGACAATCGCGCACGCTTTACTTGGCGAAAGCTAATCTCGTGAATCGTCTGCAAGTTGCACGGTTTCCTTTGTACTATAAGGTTTTAGAACGGACTTCCGACGAAGAAATGTCTTACTGGTCACTGTTTGTTTTTGGTGTGACTATCCCGTTAACAAAAAAGAGACGAAACCGGAGTATGTGACTTATAGATTATAGACACTGTTATAGTCGCCTACCCCTGTTAGAGACTGCGTGAAAATCATTGAATAACAAAACAACTAACTGTTATAAAAATCGAACGAACGACTACAACACACTAGGTGATAGGTAAAGCGTTTGGTAAAGCGCGTTGTTGTAAACTCTACCTCTCCAGAACTGTGCACAAGAAAATGCTTAAGTGATTACCGACACGCTTTCATTTTTCCCTTGTACCCCTTCAGACACACAATCTTTCCCGCGCACAAGCTTCTACTGTACCCAATCATGCAAGAAAGCGTTTGCGTATAAAGCCAGCTATAAGTAAAGTTTCAACATAATCTGACTTTTATAAATTTAAACTTACATTTTTTTGCGTATAAACTGTATTTCCCTACTGGTTTTACCAACAAATTTCAAATAAATATTCGTCTAACTAAAACTCTAAGTAACAAATAAAGTGAAACGTAATAAGTACCAAAATAAAATCTAACCTATATACGTTTTCTTTTAAATTCCTTCTTAATGTATGACAGCAACTGCTATTATATCCTACTGATGCAAATACGGCTCTATTACAACGTAAAAACAAAGATACGTAAAATATGAAAGAATGAGTTAAAAGGCGGAGTTTTCCTCGACCACCGGTTTCCTTATTTGCAGCGTCTGCGTTCAATGTATTGGAAACAACAACATTGCAACTAACTCTACCTAATCATAGAAACATACAGTCAGAGACGAAATACGTTTTAGTCTCAGACGTAATCCGCGCGTTAGTACTTTAATTCGTGTCAGCGAAGCATCAGTGCAAACTCCCCCCTGTCTGCTAATTAAGATCGTGTATCTCGACGCTCCCCACTGCGACACGTTTGTTAGCGGCGGCGTCATTAGGAGGAGACTAAGCTGTGTAGTTTCGTGTACACGAAAACACGTAAACATTATACGTAGACTGCACACATACCGATACAATTAGCTGTAATTACTTAATGAAGTTAATAATCCGCAACTTTGTCTTTAACATTACACATTGTCTTCTGATAAAAACGCGATCTTTCTCGTCTCTGGTCGTTCCTCGTAATGAACAGCCGTTTGCTCTAATTAACAGTTAAAATTTTCAGAAATATAGAATACCAACCACCAACCACTTATTGCACTGTACTGTTATCAAAGATATTCGACAAGCGCTTTCGAGCGTTCTCATTCGTCTGCAGATTGCAACAAAAAGCACACTGCACACACTATTTTTGAATCTGTGCTATCGTATTTTTGAATCTACAGTCCACTAACAAAAGGTTGTGAGGGTAATGTTTTTCAACCCTCCCTTCCCCATCGAGTGGTATCCCTGTCATACAGTATCTCATGAACTGAACGTTCAGTGTTGGTGTTTAACTATTTATTGGTTACACAACGCACAGGCAGAAGGTAGACACAGACAGACGCGCGCGCGCGCGATATTAAGCCAACGCACTACACACTTACAATGTAAGCAGAAAAATTGGGGAGGAGAGAGAGAGAGAGAGAGAGAGACAGAGAGAGTTTCAATAATAATTAAACTATCTTCGTGTATTACTCCCTAATTCAAACCGTTAACGTCGGCAAACGAAGGGGCTGATATCAGTAATTAATTTTTAAACTTGCCAGTGTAGTTACGTTGTTGACATGTTTCTGCACATCATTCAACAACGGTTACACCAACACCAGATGACGACGATACGACGGGTGATAAGCTGCGGTTGATGAATACTACTTGTAGCAACATCCAGTCAACGTGGACTCAAAACGATAATATCATCTTACTAACGGTACAATCTGATTAGTGTACAGAGTCAGCGTCGGGACAGCGCTGAACTTTTAAGAGCATATCAATACATCAAAAGCATCCGGCTGTCATCCCTTAGCCTGTTAATCACTGCGTAAACAATCATCTTCTGTACTACCCAATGCTTTATAACCTGATAGTAAACTGGTGTAAACTATTGTAAAATTGATAACAAAGTCTCTCACTGGGACTTATTTAGTTTTATTATTTCGTACAATTACGGCATGTAATGATTCTTTCCAGTGTGACAATGATTTGTCAGATAATGACATAAAATGACCCTACACAGACTCCACAAAAAAATCGTTGTCGTCGGAATGGAGGTGGCCTCTGGGTTGTATGTGATTCACGATCCATCTAGTTCTTGGATGTCCAACACGCCTCTTTGTTTGAGGTTGTGTTGGAGAGTCATTTTTGGTATTCCGATGCTTTACATTCGGTACAAATGTCCCACCCACCGATACTCTTTAACCTGCGAGTACTCAGAGTTCTCTAGCCTCATATCCATCTTTCCTTTCATCGTCTTTAGCAATGTCACCTCTGGCTATTCATCTACTTTCTTGATGACTGAACTTTCGCTGCCACTGTTTTATAAAATTCTAGTTACGCCTCTCTTCTTCAAAATTGGCCTAGTATTCGACAGAGAAATTTCATTATAATCTCTGACCGCATCAATCACTGATTGTCAATCGTATTTTAGAATGGTCAGATTGAATAATCTGTAAAAAATCCTTCATTTAACACATACACACATATCGTTATGAAAAGGAAAATTATTGTAGAGATTTTATCATAGCCATCGTCCTTGTTTACATTTCAAGAAGGCTTTTCGGAAATTATTCGTTTCGTATTCTTAGTCAAGCTGTTTTCTCTCTTTCATCATTTATTCGGCAACCTATTCGATCTGAACAAGCTGCTCGTAAATCATCGTTACAGTACTCCATCCTGCCTTGAATTCCCATGTAGTGTTCGAAATAGTTACAATTTTGCCACAAATCAATCTGTCTTGCTACCCATGGTGTAACCACAGCCATACCGTTGAAGAATCGGATCTATCAGAACAGTTAAAAGAAAAGGTGTGAGCGTCCGGTTATGTCAGAGTACTGTTATCTTTTTATTATTATTTCTACGATCAGCCGCTGAAGACAATAGTCTTTGACATAACGTCAGAGAAGTAAGATAGTATTCTGACCAATAGTCTTCGTAATGATAATTAACTTTTAGAACTTTTATCTCGCTACGTTTAGGTTTTAAGCAGATGATGATAGATCGTTACTGGAATGTTAATACCGTCGACTCGTACGTCGAAATCTTTTCTCTTCGTGACCTGACGGTGGCAAAACTCAAATATCGCCTCAACTAAAATATGTAGTTGATGTATCATTTTTCTACGCCTTTCTAACAAAGACGTAAGAAGTAAATATACTCTTTTCCAAGAGAAAACTGTTTCATTTCATCAGGTGTAGAGCGTACGGTATGAGGCATTTTATGCTGGCCAGGTCAACAACCAGAAGGGGACACACAAGGCACCACCACACTGAACACCGACGTCTGGGTCACGGGAAACTACGCTCGGCCGTAATTTGGATTTTTAAAATTTAATGCTACGCCTCTGCTTACTCTCGGTAGTCATTCTCCCTCTTTCTCTACCCCGTAACTCATTTTCTCTCTCCCGCCCCTCCGATCTGAGTGGGCACCAGATATAGAGGGTCATATCAGACATTTTTTTCACAACTTTTATGGAAATCACATTTAATTAAACAATAAAAAAATTCTACACAAATGTATACCGTTCAATTAAAATACAGTTTTCTGATGATAAAACATTGTATTATTCAAACATACAGTGAGAAGAGTAAACATTATACGCACAATGAAACTGAGTATCGGTGCACATTTATATGCTCACACATATATGCAAATTGGAATGGGGATTCAAAAGCAAATATAGAAGTAAAATACTTTTACCGCAATTGTTAGAAATAATTTAAATTCGCTATTTAATAATATTGTGTGAACACAAATTGTACCCCTGATTATTATTACAAGGGGGAAATTTTCATGTGTGTAATTATCTGTTACACGATTACTCTCATCAATATGTACGAAAAAGATTTTTGTAAAATTCAACTATTAAATCAAAAACTGAGTTCTGTTACACAATGGGAGTCCTGTATAGTAACGTCCAAGAGATGGGCCCATGAGCCACCACGCCTTACTTAGAGTTGTTTTTTTTGCGAATTGTAAAATACAAAGTGCTCTTTTCAAGAGTATTAGTTTGTGTGCATTCTTTCAGTTTGCGTGTTAAATTTAAACCATGTTTTCCTGACAGTAACACACGTTCTTTTCTCTTCCTTCATACTTGAGACATTTCTTCCTGTAGCAGCTACATTTAGGCTACAATTGATCCGCCCATCGTCTCCTCAGACGGCCGACACTTCTTATCACCACTGGCCGATAGTGTCTATAAATATATTTATGTTTTAATGGTTCCATCCTCTGAATGTGAGATATTCGTTTGCTTCTCTTCTCCACGACTCTTCTCTTTAAATCAAATATTTGTAATTCTTCTCGAATGTCAGCATTCCTTTTCTTATCCGATATATTATACTCCGCTACCAGCTTAATAAATTTATTTTTGTTCGCCTGCAAGCTCAGTGTGTTCCTTTTGTTAAACGTCGATGTTTCACTTACGAACATTAATGGTGGATCAGACATGACATTATAAAACTTTAATGTTGTTTCCTTTCCGATTTTTACTGTATAATACACTTTTAGATAGGCCTTTTATTATTACTATTTCTCGTTACTACTTTGCATACTACTTGGCCTACGACCATGTATAAAGTAAGGGTTTATCAAATTAAATTATTCACTGACAAAATTAATATTTATCACATACCAAATTTTAACAACAAGATATCACACTTACTTTCGTGTACCGACTCTTTAGAATTATCCCAGGGCGCCAGTAATAAATAAACACAATTTGATTGTTATTAATTAAGTTTTTAATAACGATTTGCATTCAAATATTTCAAAATTTATAATTCAGTACTTCAATCGTTTACTATAAAATTTGTTAGTGTTTATTTCTTAGCAATGGATTCTTAGACTGATTGAGTCACCAAAACAAGATTGACATATAATTGAAATTAATAAGCAATATGAAAATGATTGTTCATTTTTGTTATTTACGTGAATGTTGAATTACTCTGCGATGCGATGTCATCAATGCTGCGGGTTCCAGGCTGGTGATCCGAAGTTATCCGTTGGATAGTTATCCTTGTCAAGTTGCACTATTTACACCGGTTTCACAAGTATTACACAATTCACTCAATTTACTTAGTGATTATTACACAGGTGCCGTATACTAATATACTTGTAGAAGAACACAGTATATCCTTATCAAAGCTAAGTGCGTCTAACACCGGATTGATAACCGACAGTCCCGTACAATGACGTTTGACACATTTAAAATCGCTAGGTAACTCGACTTTTTAACGGTTGATGTTGTATTAATTAAAAACTTAGATATATTACTCGGTTTTAATTTGATCTTCTTTAGTTTCACTAGAATTCTTCTTATTAACATTTATTAAGTGTTTACGATGTGTAACTTCCACATGGATTACTATCGCGTTAGCGTAACTGATTTACGTTGCGATTGAAATATACTTATTAATATTACTGACAAATTTTCGTTACATCTAATACGAGTCTCAGTATTGTAATCTCTCCGTAGACTAACTTAACTTCTTACTCTACGTATTTTTTATACTTTGCTACAAACTACCCTCACCAACTATCGACAAAATACACGCCGATTGGTCTGACTTGCCGCTAATTTTAAATCTACCCAATCTGTCTAACGAAGCAACCCGCGTAAAAAATGACGCTATCCGTTATTCGTCAACTATTTGCGCGTGAACACGTGGTAGGAAACTTCGCGTCACTCTCCATCTCGCTCTATACGCTCTCTTTCTAACATAACGGTTCGTTTTGTTAGATGCACTTAACTTTTACAATCTTGGTGAATGTTTCTTACAACCTAGCAAATAATACAGTTTTATGACGGTATGTCCGCTACGTGACTTTTCATAATTTTTTAGCCGACTTACGGGCGTCAACGCAAGGTCGTCTGTATGAATATCTACCGCTCCCTACTACATATTTTAATGTTTTCTTACTTTGAAAAACCACCGCTTTCTATAAATTTATATTTCTCCCTGGGTATCACATGACTTTGTCCCCGTAAAATTGTTGAGAATGCAATTTTCCGCTATATCGTCTCCCGATAGAATTATATCAAATTTTTATTAAAATTTGGAATTGATTCTATTGATGCGTCCCTAATCCCCTGCTAATTTTATATTACTAGCAATAATTTGTTTAACATTTGCTATAATCTATATTTGTTTATACATCACATTATATTAATTACTTTTAATTCATTTAACACAACATTGTAATATTAGCTACTTTACTATCTGTTGTTGTACCCTAAGTGTCAACGGAATTCCAATGTTTGTTTACAAACAGACTCTCCGTCCCTCCCTTGACAAACTGGTCAAACAACTACTTTTAAATATTCTGCTCCACTCTCCCTTTCATCTCAACACAATGTTATACAATGACATTTCGCCCTAAAATTTGTTTACGTTCTACTTCCCTTAACTTATTTTACAATGTAGTACATTTATAACAACTACGCTAGTATCTTTTGGAATTCTTATACAATTTAGTAATTAACAATGATTATCTTATTTATTACCCCAGTATTCTAATCTTACACTTATTACAGGTATAGGCGTTTGTGTGCTATTACAATCTGTTTAGTATCTATGTAGTGTCAGTGTTCGTGTGTGTAGTAATGGGTCATTGCTCATCCGAAATTCCTGAATGGCTCATCCTGAATGGCTCTAATTTTATCCGGTGCGGCGGTAATATCCTCTGTTGTTAAGCGATACCCACATAATCAATCTCTTTCTTGTCCACTGAATTCTTCGATATCTTCATCGGTATATGAGAGTTCTACTAGTATTATCTCTGCTGTAGTTTCTTCCTGGTTTTGATCTCCACGAATGATTAATCGTTTGTTGTTCAGGTCGATCACGCACCCATTTTCTTCCAATAACCCCACGCCTAAGATACAATCTTTTATTAATTCTGGGACAACTACGAAGACACTATCGACTCTTAAACCTTCGATCTGGACAGTTAACAGGATTTGTTGTGTGACCCTTTTTGACTTACTGCCGGTTGTACCCTTAATTACGGTATTCGACAATTTTAACATTTCTAGATCACCCAACTCCCTTTTATTGTCTTTAAACCACTGTTCTGAGACAGCGTTTACCTGGCTTCCAGTGTCTATCAAAGCACATGTAGACACTCCATTCAACGTGACTCTGACTTCCGGACATTTCTTAACTTTATATATTATGTTGAAATTATCATTATCCATTAAATCATCTCTTAAATCTAGAAAAGTAGTGTTAATATATTTACTAATATTACTTAAGTCTACTTCATATTTACATAACTTAGCTAGTTTTTTGGCATAACGGTATTAATTTTATTACTGTTCGCACTGATCGTCGATGGAATAGGTTCGTTTTCATTTTTAAACCTGTTTGGTCGTTTGGGGTAGTGTGACGTAGATGGCCTACTTTCACTTCGTTAGCGCGTCCGTGCTCAGCTGGTCGCTCTCTCTCCTCTTCACCCCTCGTCCATGGTTTACGATCTCGCTTTCCTTCATAATACCCTCGGCTCGCCTCCCTCGTGTCAATTCTCAGACTCATAAATTCCAGTAAGACCTGCTCGAATTCATTGATTGTCACTACGCCACGAGTAATTATCGCAACTTGTATTTCATGCGGATAATGTTTAGTAATTTTCCTAATTAAATACTTATCAGGTATTGGCGGAATTAATTGTCGGTTTTCTAACAGCTTACGCTCTAAGTATTGGATCATGTTCATTCCATTCTCTGCGTGATACCTTCCGAATTCCAGTTCATTGCGTACTCACTCTTGGATGACGTCATTCCAATATTTATTTATAAATGCGTCAGTGAAATCCATGAAATTGTTAATGCTATCTTTTACTAACCTCCACCATACTGCTGCCTCTCCTTCAAGATGTCTTGCTATCCACTTGATGTTTCCAGCATCTTGATAATGTTCTCTGAAGATTTCCTTCAATTCTTTAATAAATTCCATCGGGAAATCACCCGTACCATTACATTTTATGTCCTTAACTTGTTCAGTTGTCATGCCCCGATTACATGGTGTGTTGCTTATTGACGCTAGTTTAGTTCTGACTTCCCGTTGTATTTGTTGTAATTTAAGATATGTCTCGTCAGACTTGCTGTCAATTTTAGTTTCCACCTCTTTTAGTTTTTCGACCTTCAATTCATTTATAGCTGCCGTGTTATCTGCACATCTTTGATTGCTTCCACTTAATGTTTCAGTAATTATTTTAAAATTATTATTGTATTTTTTGTCAAGTTCTTTAATTTGTTGTTTTGTATTGGCACTAATCTCGGTAATAATCTTATCACAATTTTCTTGGATCTTATTATCAGTGTCTACTCTAAACTCCTGGAGAACCTTTTGGTTATTTACTTTTCTTGATTGAGTTGCGCGATTACTTCGTTTCTTAGTTCCATATTTTGTTTGTGTATCTGCTCTGATATTTGCTGTATTTGTTGTTTTTGTAGTGTCGCTTGTTGTGCTAGCTGTCGTGCTGTTTTTCCGCCTGTTGTTTTATTTGTTCTTTTGTTTCTCTCATTTTTTCTCTTGTTTCTTTCGATTGTTGTAATAGTTGTTGGAGTATTGTATGTATATCGGTGTCTTTGTCTTTCTCTGGTAATGTCTGATATGCCGGTCTCTCTCTAACCTCTACTAGTGTTTCTTGTGTAATCTGTTGTGTCTCTGCATTTTCGTCGTTCGGTCCCCGCGTCCCTGACTCTTGATTCCCCCATTGAAATGTATGCGAGCGTCTGCGAATCTCCTAGCTGATTGTTTATATCGAAGTCCATTTCGTTATCCTGGGATGTTGTTTCTGTATTCATGTTATTGTTTACTCCGTGCGTGTTGTTCTGTGTGTTTATGTTTTTCCTACTCTTACTCCGCGTAATCATACAACTATATCTTATATTATTGTTATTCTTAATTCTATTTTATTCTTATTTTACTATTCTATTAGTGACTCAATAGTCCCACGTTCCGGGCGACAGAATGTAATACACTTTTAGATAGGCCTTTTATTATTACTATTTCTCGTTACTACTTTGCATACTACTTGGCCTACGACCATGTATAAAGTAAGGGTTTATCAAATTAAATTATTCACTGACAAAATTAATATTTATCACATACCAAATTTTAACAACAAGATATCACACTTACTTTCGTGTACCGACTCTTTAGAATTATCCCAGGGCGCCAGTAATAAATAAACACAATTTGATTGTTATTAATTAAGTTTTTAATAACGATTTGCATTCAAATATTTCAAAATTTATAATTCAGTACTTCAATCGTTTACTATAAAATTTGTTAGTGTTTATTTCTTAGCAATGGATTCTTAGACTGATTGAGTCACCAAAACAAGATTGACATATAATTGAAATTAATAAGCAATATGAAAATGATTGTTCATTTTTGTTATTTACGTGAATGTTGAATTACTCTGCGATGCGATGTCATCAATGCTGCGGGTTCCAGGCTGGTGATCCGAAGTTATCCGTTGGATAGTTATCCTTGTCAAGTTGCACTATTTACACTGGTTTCACAAGTATTACACAATTCACTCAATTTACTTAGTGATTATTACACAGGTGCCGTATACTAATATACTTGTAGAAGAACACAGTATATCCTTATCAAAGCTAAGTGCGTCTAACACCGGATTGATAACCGACAGTCCCGTACAATGACGTTTGACACATTTAAAATCGCTAGGTAACTCGACTTTTTAACGGTTGATGTTGTATTAATTAAAAACTTAGATATATTACTCGGTTTTAATTTGATCTTCTTTAGTTTCACTAGAATTCTTCTTATTAACATTTATTAAGTGTTTACGATGTGTAACTTCCACATGGATTACTATCGCGTTAGCGTAACTGATTTACGTTGCGATTGAAATATACTTATTAATATTACTGACAAATTTTCGTTACATCTAATACGAGTCTCAGTATTGTAATCTCTCCGTAGACTAACTTAACTTCTTACTCTACGTATTTTTTATACTTTGCTACAAACTACCCTCACCAACTATCGACAAAATACACGCCGATTGGTCTGACTTGCCGCTAATTTTAAATCTACCCAATCTGTCTAACGAAGCAACCCGCGTAAAAAATGACGCTATCCGTTATTCGTCAACTATTTGCGCGTGAACACGTGGTAGGAAACTTCGCGTCACTCTCCATCTCGCTCTATACGCTCTCTTTCTAACATAACGGTTCGTTTTGTTAGATGCACTTAACTTTTACAATCTTGGTGAATGTTTCTTACAACCTAGCAAATAATACAGTTTTATGACGGTATGTCCGCTACGTGACTTTTCATAATTTTTTAGCCGACTTACGGGCGTCAACGCAAGGTCGTCTGTATGAATATCTACCGCTCCCTACTACATATTTTAATGTTTTCTTACTTTGAAAAACCACCGCTTTCTATAAATTTATATTTCTCCCTGGGTATCACATGACTTTGTCCCCGTAAAATTGTTGAGAATGCAATTTTCCGCTATATCGTCCCCCGATAGAATTATATCAAATTTTTATTAAAATTTGGAATTGATTCTATTGATGCGTCCCTAATCCCCTGCTAATTTTATATTACTAGCAATAATTTGTTTAACATTTGCTATAATCTATATTTGTTTATACATCACATTATATTAATTACTTTTAATTCATTTAACACAACATTGTAATATTAGCTACTTTACTATCTGTTGTTGTACCCTAAGTGTCAACGGAATTCCAATGTTTGTTTACAAACAGACTCTCCGTCCCTCCCTTGACAAACTGGTCAAACAACTACTTTTAAATATTCTGCTCCATTCTCCCTTTCATCTCAACACAATGTTATACAATGACATTTCGCCCTAAAATTTGTTTACGTTCTACTTCCCTTAACTTATTTTACAATGTAGTACATTTATAACAACTACGCTAGTATCTTTTGGAATTCTTATACAATTTAGTAATTAACAATGATTATCTTATTTATTACCCCAGTATTCTAATCTTACACTTATTACAGGTATAGGCGTTTGTGTGCTATTACAATCTGTTTAGTATCTATGTAGTGTCAGTGTTCGTGTGTGTAGTAATGGGTCATTGCTCATCCGAAATTCCTGAATGGCTCATCCTGAATGGCTCTAATTTTATCCGGTGCGGCGGTAATATCCTCTGTTGTTAAGCGATACCCACATAATCAATCTCTTTCTTGTCCACTGAATTCTTCGATATCTTCATCGGTATATGAGAGTTCTACTAGTATTATCTCTGCTGTAGTTTCTTCCTGGTTTTGATCTCCACGAATGATTAATCGTTTGTTGTTCAGGTCGATCACGCACCCATTTTCTTCCAATAACCCCACGCCTAAGATACAATCTTTTATTAATTCTGGGACAACTACGAAGACACTATCGACTCTTAAACCTTCGATCTGGACAGTTAACAGGATTTGTTGTGTGACCCTTTTTGACTTACTGCCGGTTGTACCCTTAATTACGGTATTCGACAATTTTAACATTTCTAGATCACCCAACTCCCTTTTATTGTCTTTAAACCACTGTTCTGAGACAGCGTTTACCTGGCTTCCAGTGTCTATCAAAGCACATGTAGACACTCCATTCAACGTGACTCTGACTTCCGGACATTTCTTAACTTTATATATTATGTTGAAATTATCATTATCCATTAAATCATCTCTTAAATCTAGAAAAGTAGTGTTAATATATTTACTAATATTACTTAAGTCTACTTCATATTTACATAACTTAGCTAGTTTTTTGGCATAACGGTATTAATTTTATTACTGTTCGCACTGATCGTCGATGGAATAGGTTCGTTTTCATTTTTAAACCTGTTTGGTCGTTTGGGGTAGTGTGACGTAGATGGCCTACTTTCACTTCGTTAGCGCGTCCGTGCTCAGCTGGTCGCTCTCTCTCCTCTTCACCCCTCGTCCATGGTTTACGATCTCGCTTTCCTTCATAATACCCTCGGCTCGCCTCCCTCGTGTCAATTCTCAGACTCATAAATTCCAGTAAGACCTGCTCGAATTCATTGATTGTCACTACGCCACGAGTAATTATCGCAACTTGTATTTCATGCGGATAATGTTTAGTAATTTTCCTAATTAAATACTTATCAGGTATTGGCGGAATTAATTGTCGGTTTTCTAACAGCTTACGCTCTAAGTATTGGATCATGTTCATTCCATTCTCTGCGTGATACCTTCCGAATTCCAGTTCATTGCGTACTCTCTCTTGGATGACGTCATTCCAATATTTATTTATAAATGCGTCAGTGAAATCCATGAAATTGTTAATGCTATCTTTTACTAACCTCCACCATACTGCTGCCTCTCCTTCAAGATGTCTTGCTATCCACTTGATGTTTCCAGCATCTTGATAATGTTCTCTGAAGATTTCCTTCAATTCTTTAATAAATTCCATCGGGAAATCACCCGTACCATTACATTTTATGTCCTTAACTTGTTCAGTTGTCATGCCCCGATTACATGGTGTGTTGCTTATTGACGCTAGTTTAGTTCTGACTTCCCGTTGTATTTGTTGTAATTTAAGATATGTCTCGTCAGACTTGCTGTCAATTTTAGTTTCCACCTCTTTTAGTTTTTCGACCTTCAATTCATTTATAGCTGCCGTGTTATCTGCACATCTTTGATTGCTTCCACTTAATGTTTCAGTAATTATTTTAAAATTATTATTGTATTTTTTGTCAAGTTCTTTAATTTGTTGTTTTGTATTGGCACTAATCTCGGTAATAATCTTATCACAATTTTCTTGGATCTTATTATCAGTGTCTACTCTAAACTCCTGGAGAACCTTTTGGTTATTTGCTTTTTCTTGATTGAGTTGCGCGATTACTTCGTTTCTTAGTTCCATATTTTGTTTGTGTATCTGCTCTGATATTTGCTGTATTTGTTGTTTTTGTAGTGTCGCTTGTTGTGCTAGCTGTCGTGCTGTTTTTCCGCCTGTTGTTTTATTTGTTCTTTTGTTTCTCTCATTTTTTCTCTTGTTTCTTTCGATTGTTGTAATAGTTGTTGGAGTATTGTATGTATATCGGTGTCTTTGTCTTTCTCTGGTAATGTCTGATATGCCGGTCTCTCTCTAACCTCTACTAGTGTTTCTTGTGTAATCTGTTGTGTCTCTGCATTTTCGTCGTTCGGTCCCCGCGTCCCTGACTCTTGATTCCCCCATTGAAATGTATGCGAGCGTCTGCGAATCTCCTAGCTGATTGTTTATATCGAAGTCCATTTCGTTATCCTGGGATGTTGTTTCTGTATTCATGTTATTGTTTACTCCGTGCGTGTTGTTCTGTGTGTTTATGTTTTTCCTACTCTTACTCCGCGTAATCATACAACTATATCTTATATTATTGTTATTCTTAATTCTATTTTATTCTTATTTTACTATTCTATTAGTGACTCAATAGTCCCACGTTCCGGGCGACAGAATGTAATCCACTTTTAGATAGGCCTTTTATTATTACTATTTCTCGTTACTACTTTGCATACTACTTGGCCTACGACCATGTATAAAGTAAGGGTTTATCAAATTAAATTATTCACTGACAAAATTAATATTTATCACATACCAAATTTTAACAACAAGATATCACACTTACTTTCGTGTACCGACTCTTTAGAATTATCCCAGGGCGCCAGTAATAAATAAACACAATTTGATTGTTATTAATTAAGTTTTTAATAACGATTTGCATTCAAATATTTCAAAATTTATAATTCAGTACTTCAATCGTTTACTATAAAATTTGTTAGTGTTTATTTCTTAGCAATGGATTCTTAGACTGATTGAGTCACCAAAACAAGATTGACATATAATTGAAATTAATAAGCAATATGAAAATGATTGTTCATTTTTGTTATTTACGTGAATGTTGAATTACTCTGCGATGCGATGTCATCAATGCTGCGGGTTCCAGGCTGGTGATCCGAAGTTATCCGTTGGATAGTTATCCTTGTCAAGTTGCACTATTTACACTGGTTTCACAAGTATTACACAACTCACTCAATTTACTTAGTGATTATTACACAGGTGCCGTATACTAATATACTTGTAGAAGAACACAGTATATCCTTATCAAAGCTAAGTGCGTCTAACACCGGATTGATAACCGACAGTCCCGTACAATGACGTTTGACACATTTAAAATCGCTAGGTAACTCGACTTTTTAACGGTTGATGTTGTATTAATTAAAAACTTAGATATATTACTCGGTTTTAATTTGATCTTCTTTAGTTTCACTAGAATTCTTCTTATTAACATTTATTAAGTGTTTACAATGTGTACCTTCCACACGGATTACTATCGCGTTACCGTAACTGATTTACGTTGCGATTGAAATATACTTATTAATATTACTGACAAATTTTCGTTACATCTAATACGAGTCTCAGTATTGTAATCTCTCCGTAGACTAACTTAACTTCTTACTCTACGTATTTTTTATACTTTGCTACAAACTACCCTCACCAACTATCGACAAAATACACGCCGATTGGTCTGACTTGCCGCTAATTTTAAATCTACCCAATCTGTCTAACGAAGCAACCTGCGTAAAAAATGACGCTATCCGTTATTCGTCAACTATTTGCGCGTGAACACGTGGTAGGAAACTTCGCGTCACTCTCCATCTCGCTCTATACGCTCTCTTTCTAACATAACGGTTCGTTTTGTTAGATGCACTTAACTTTTACAATCTTGGTGAATGTTTCTTACAACCTAGCAAATAATACAGTTTTATGACGGTATGTCCGCTACGTGACTTTTCATAATTTTTTAGCCGACTTACGGGCGTCAACGCAAGGTCGTCTGTATGAATATCTACCGCTCCCTACTACATATTTTAATGTTTTCTTACTTTGAAAAACCACCGCTTTCTATAAATTTATATTTCTCCCTGGGTATCACATGACTTTGTCCCCGTAAAATTGTTGAGAATGCAATTTTCCGCTATATCGTCCCCCGATAGAATTATATCAAATTTTTATTAAAATTTGGAATTGATTCTATTGATGCGTCCCTAATCCCCTGCTAATTTTATATTACTAGCAATAATTTGTTTAACATTTGCTATAATCTATATTTGTTTATACATCACATTATATTAATTACTTTTAATTCATTTAACACAACATTGTAATATTAGCTACTTTACTATCTGTTGTTGTACCCTAAGTGTCAACGGAATTCCAATGTTTGTTTACAAACAGACTCTCCGTCCCTCCCTTGACAAACTGGTCAAACAACTACTTTTAAATATTCTGCTCCATTCTCCCTTTCATCTCAACACAATGTTATACAATGACATTTCGCCCTAAAATTGTTTACGTTCTACTTCCCTTAACTTATTTTACAATGTAGTACATTTATAACAACTACGCTAGTATCTTTTGGAATTCTTATACAATTTAGTAATTAACAATGATTATCTTATTTATTACCCCAGTATTCTAATCTTACACTTATTACAGGTATAGGCGTTTGTGTGCTATTACAATCTGTTTAGTATCTATGTAGTGTCAGTGTTCGTGTGTGTAGTAATGGGTCATTGCTCATCCGAAATTCCTGAATGGCTCATCCTGAATGGCTCTAATTTTATCCGGTGCGGCGGTAATATCCTCTGTTGTTAAGCGATACCCACATAATCAATCTCTTTCTTGTCCACTGAATTCTTCGATATCTTCATCGGTATATGAGAGTTCTACTAGTATTATCTCTGCTGTAGTTTCTTCCTGGTTTTGATCTCCACGAATGATTAATCGTTTGTTGTTCAGGTCGATCACGCACCCATTTTCTTCCAATAACCCCACGCCTAAGATACAATCTTTTATTAATTCTGGGACAACTACGAAGACACTATCGACTCTTAAACCTTCGATCTGGACAGTTAACAGGATTTGTTGTGTGACCCTTTTTGACTTACTGCCGGTTGTACCCTTAATTACGGTATTCGACAATTTTAACATTTCTAGATCACCCAACTCCCTTTTATTGTCTTTAAACCACTGTTCTGAGACAGCGTTTACCTGGCTTCCAGTGTCTATCAAAGCACATGTAGACACTCCATTCAACGTGACTCTGACTTCCGGACATTTCTTAACTTTATATATTATGTTGAAATTATCATTATCCATTAAATCATCTCTTAAATCTAGAAAAGTAGTGTTAATATATTTACTAATATTACTTAAGTCTACTTCATATTTACATAACTTAGCTAGTTTTTTGGCATAACGGTATTAATTTTATTACTGTTCGCACTGATCGTCGATGGAATAGGTTCGTTTTCATTTTTAAACCTGTTTGGTCGTTTGGGGTAGTGTGACGTAGATGGCCTACTTTCACTTCGTTAGCGCGTCCGTGCTCAGCTGGTCGCTCTCTCTCCTCTACACCCCTCGTCCATGGTTTACGATCTCGCTTTCCTTCATAATACCCTCGGCTCGCCTCCCTCGTGTCAATTCTCAGACTCATCAATTCCAGTAAGACCTGCTCGAATTCATTGATTGTCACTACGCCACGAGTAATTATCGCAACTTGTATTTCATGCGGATAATGTTCAGTAATTTTCCTAATTAAATACTTATCAGGTATTGGCGGAATTAATTGTCGGTTTTCTAACAGCTTACGCTCTAAGTATTGGATCATGTTCATTCCATTCTCTGCGTGATACCTTCCGAATTCCAGTTCATTGCGTACTCTCTCTTGGATGACGTCATTCCAATATTTATTTATAAATGCGTCAGTGAAATCCATGAAATTGTTAATGCTATCTTTTACTAACCTCCACCATACTGCTGCCTCTCCTTCAAGATGTCTTGCTATCCACTTGATGTTTCCAGCATCTTGATAATGTTCTCTGAAGATTTCCTTCAATTCTTTAATAAATTCCATCGGGAAATCACCCGTACCATTACATTTTATGTCCTTAACTTGTTCAGTTGTCATGCCCCGATTACATGGTGTGTTGCTTATTGACGCTAGTTTAGTTCTGACTTCCCGTTGTATTTGTTGTAATTTAAGATATGTCTCGTCAGACTTGCTGTCAATTTTAGTTTCCACCTCTTTCAGTTTTTCGACCTTCAATTCATTTATAGCTGCCGTGTTATCTGCACATCTTTGATTGCTTCCACTTAATGTTTCAGTTATTATTTTAAAATTATTATTGTATTTTTTGTCAAGTTCTTTAATTTGTTGTTTTGTATTGGCACTAATCTTATCACAATTTTCTTGGATCTTATTATCAGTGTCTACTCTAAACTCCTGGAGAACCTTTTGGTTATTTGCTTTTTCTTGATTGAGTTGCGCGATTACTTCGTTTCTTAGTTCCATATTTTGTTTGTGTATCTGCTCTGATATTTGCTGTATTTGTTGTTTTTGTAGTGTCGCTTGTTGTGCTAGCTGTCGTGCTGTTTTTTCCGCCTGTTGTTTTATTTGTTCTTTTGTTTCTCTCATTTTTTCTCTTGTTTCTTTCGATTGTTGTAATAGTTGTTGGAGTATTGTATGTATATCGGTGTCTTTGTCTTTCTCTGGTAATGTCTGATATGCCGGTCTCTCTCTAACCTCTACTAGTGTTTCTTGTGTAATCTGTTGTGTCTCTGCATTTTCGTCGTTCGGTCCCCGCGTCCCTGACTCTTGATTCCCCCATTGAAATGTATGCGAGCGTCTGCGAATCTCCTAGCTGATTGTTTATATCGAAGTCCATTTCGTTATCCTGGGATGTTGTTTCTGTATTCATGTTATTGTTTACTCCGTGCGTGTTGTTCTGTGTGTTTATGTTTTTCCTACTCTTACTCCGCGTAATCATACAACTATATCTTATATTATTGTTATTCTTAATTCTATTTTATTCTTATTTTACTATTCTATTAGTGACTCAATAGTCCCACGTTCCGGGCGACAGAATGTAATCCACTTTTAGATAGGCCTTTTATTATTACTATTTCTCGTTACTACTTTGCATACTACTTGGCCTACGACCATGTATAAAGTAAGGGTTTATCAAATTAAATTATTCACTGACAAAATTAATATTTATCACATACCAAATTTTAACAACAAGATATCACACTTACTTTCGTGTACCGACTCTTTAGAATTATCCCAGGGCGCCAGTAATAAATAAACACAATTTGATTGTTATTAATTAAGTTTTTAATAACGATTTGCATTCAAATATTTCAAAATTTATAATTCAGTACTTCAATCGTTTACTATAAAATTTGTTAGTGTTTATTTCTTAGCAATGGATTCTTAGACTGATTGAGTCACCAAAACAAGATTGACATATAATTGAAATTAATAAGCAATATGAAAATGATTGTTCATTTTTGTTATTTACGTGAATGTTGAATTACTCTGCGATGCGATGTCATCAATGCTGCGGGTTCCAGGCTGGTGATCCGAAGTTATCCGTTGGATAGTTATCCTTGTCAAGTTGCACTATTTACACTGGTTTCACAAGTATTACACAATTCACTCAATTTACTTAGTGATTATTACACAGGTGCCGTATACTAATATACTTGTAGAAGAACACAGTATATCCTTATCAAAGCTAAGTGCGTCTAACACCGGATTGATAACCGACAGTCCCGTACAATGACGTTTGACACATTTAAAATCGCTAGGTAACTCGACTTTTTAACGGTTGATGTTGTATTAATTAAAAACTTAGATATATTACTCGGTTTTAATTTGATCTTCTTTAGTTTCACTAGAATTCTTATTAACATTTATTAAGTGTTTACAATGTGTACCTTCCACACGGATTACTATCGCGTTACCGTAACTGATTTACGTTGCGATTGAAATATACTTATTAATATTACTGACAAATTTTCGTTACATCTAATACGAGTCTCAGTATTGTAATCTCTCCGTAGACTAACTTAACTTCTTACTCTACGTATTTTTTATACTTTGCTACAAACTACCCTCACCAACTATCGACAAAATACACGCCGATTGGTCTGACTTGCCGCTAATTTCAAATCTACCCAATCTGTCTAACGAAACAACCCGCGTAATAAATGACGCTATCCGTTATTCGTCAACTATTTGCGCGTGAACACGTGGTAGGAAACTTCGCGTCGCTCTCCATCTCGCTCTATACGCTCTCTTTCTAACATAACGGTTCCTTTTGTTAGATGCACTTAACTTTTACAATCTTGGTGAATGTTTCTTACACCCTAGCTAATAATACAGTTTTATGACGGTATGTCCGCTACGTGACTTTTCATAGTTTTTTAGCCGACTTACGGGCGTCAACGCAAGGTCGTCTGTATGAATATCTACCGCTGCCTACTACATATTTTATGTTTTCTTACTTTGAAAAACCACCGCTTTCTATAAATTTATATTTCTCCCTGGGCATCACATGACTTTGTCCCCGTAAAATTGCTGAGAATGCAATTTTCCGCTATAACTGTATAAAGCGCTCCCAATGATGCCGTTTACAGAGTTGAACCTGTACATTGTTTTCCATTTCATCATAATTTCCTAAACGCGATACAATACACCATGAGTACCTGAATTTCTCAACTTGCTCAGTATTATCATCAATTTCAATTTTAGACATTATACTATGCTTTCCTGAAATGCCATTACTTTACTTTTAATAGAAGATATTTTGGTATTAAATTTTTTCGCTTCATTATTTAACTCGTATATGAATCTTTCGAGATTATCCCCACAGATCGAGACCAGAATACTTGGTCATCAGCAAAGATGAGCGTCATTATAAAATTCATTTGTATCGCAGGTTTTAACCTATAAGATTGTTAGAACGCTTGCCATAGTAATTACATGAAATAAAAAGCTATTATGGTAAAAAAACAAACTATTTAATTGGATAAAACAATCTGTTAATACGCTCTATATTATTTTACTAAACGTATTCACCGACTGTGCGCAATGGAAATATGGGAAGTTAATGCAGTTACGGTTGTTGGAAAAATACCGTCCAAACATCCATCCATGTCATCACGTCTTAAGGGCACTCGTAACCAGCTATGTTTACCATGTTAAATTCATCAAGTTTGAGACACTTGAAGGTTTTGAAGGTCTCAGAACCTGTAAAAGATCGTCTGATAGTTCCTATCCGTTTCGGATGTTGGATATCATACAGACTATTTTAACTTTCAGTACTGCTGCACGGAATGTGTCAGTTGTATTCATGCCAAACCAGATCCTTAAATTTCTCAGTCATGAGATTCTCGGTCGCCCAACCCCTCTTTTTCCAAGTACTTTTCCCTGTAGTATGGACTGGAATAAGTAAAATCTCTGTTCATATGTCACGAGATGTCCCAGATACTGAAGCTTTCTTATCTTCACTGTGTTAATAACTTCCCTTTCTTTCTTCGTCTTTCTAAAAACTTCAACATTAGTTATACGTGCTGTCCATAAAATGCTCAGTATTCTACGTTATAGCCAAATTTAGAAAGATTCCAATTTTTTAGTTGTGGCCTCAGTCAAAGTCCAAAATTCTACACCATAGAAGAGGACCGAGAATATGTAGCAGCGTAAAAGTCTCATCTTTGTGTTTATTGTTAAATCGTGACTTTTGAATAAACTGCTCACTTAAAAGATAGAAGTCTGTAATTTGAACACGTAGGTAAGCACATTATACACTATAAACGCTGCTACAATTATAAAGTTATCTCAATTTCCCGATTTTTATAATTTTGTTGTTTTGCTGTAAACATTTGCATAAAAAACCATACTTGATATTTTTTTACGTTTTAATTTTTCAGTGAAACTGTATAGGTCTAGTGGTGTAGTTATAGCTCCATTAACCCAATAGCCATAAAAATCTTCAGCTGGATTTCATAAATAATGGGTCAGTCATCTAAAAAAATGGATTTACAGAAAAACACATTTGAAGTTGTTAAAATTTATTTGTATCGTTTTAACTGACTTAAAGTAGTCCAGCACCATACTCTGGGTTTTCATTTGGTCCTCTAGTTTTCTCTTCAAATTTCTCTTTCACACTGACTGTCCGACCTTTTTTATCAATTCATCTACCTCAAGGATGCCCTCTAGGATTCGTTGGAAGTTAATTTTTTTTTTCACTACCTTTACCATATTTGATCCTAGTGTGGTCCCTAATTTTTGTACGATTTAACACTTACTTATATTACCTTCATTGAAGGTCAACACAGCATCATGTACACCCAAAACCAAAGTATCCATTCCAACAAATATATTTTTCGGCAATCTATTCCAAATCAAATGGTTCAGGGACTCGTTTACGAATTCGTTCAGCGAACGTTTATGAATCAAATGGTTCATGCATTCTGTGTACTACCATGAAGTCATTTCTTTAACAAATTAGGATGCCTCAGATCAGCAAATATTGGCTTTATGAAAGACATTACATACAATGGTAGTGAATGTTTATTGAAATTCCCTGTTCAATGATAAAAAACAGCATGTCTCTACTATCTGTTATACGGTAGTTACATTTTTGTAAAAACTATGACCAATTTTATATTCCTACGATCTCAATTTGTTTCTAAAACCATAAAAAATGTATTAGTAGGCTTACTCACAAAAATTTGGTATCAATTTACTCAGAAAATATTGATGATTAAGTCAAGAAACGAAACCTGGATTTTTCGTCGATTTACCGGTTAAAAGTACCCTTAAAGGCGACTTGTCTCCGTGTATCAGATCTGCTTAATAGTAGGCCTACACTTGACTGCCGAGTAAGTTGTCATCCGAGAATTTGACGCCGTCACACTTTGAGTTCCTGTATGCGAACAACCGTCAGCAAACTCCCCCGCCGCTAATGTATTCTCCACACTACACCTGAGTGCAGACCAAGACGTTCTTCATTCTTGGTAACTGAGTACGTACACGATGGTTCGGACGGAAGAGTCGAGACAGAACAGAGTTCACTGGTCGGGAAGACGTGCATACGCTACAGTACAAGTGGTTATTTATTATCTGCCCATAAAGTAGCCAACTATGTGTCGCAGTATGACGCTCGGAAACCAGTTTCCCTCGCACAGCGATTTATCATTTCTACATATACGATACTTACCGGTAACTCGTAATACCCACGATACAACACACGATCTACGGTCTTGTAGCGCAGCGATCCGTAAACTGGTTTACAAAGGGGTGTGTCACGGTTCGCATCCGACTTCATTTGCTGGCTTGGTTACAACTCGCAACAATATGTATCCAACTGAAACAGTTACATAACGTTAACTCCTCTACCAGGTAAACCTACTTGTAGCCTATTATTATTCGCAGATTTTGGCACACCTTGTAACCCCTCTTTCCTTTTATTTTTATATTTATTTATTTTTTTTTTGAAAGAGAGGCCACAAGTTAATTAGAACTAGGCAAGAGCCTAGAGAAGCCAAAACTGTGCTGGGTCCAGTATGATGGGACTTGCAAATGAAACTCTGCTCTGATAACAATAACAGGATTTATTGTATTCCGCTTTTGTACAATATATGCGCCCCTGAAAAGCAAGATAATTACAAGTATTTTACAATCAAGAATAGCTCACTTCCAAAAACCCCCAATTGTTATTATAAATCCATGAACATATGCATCGCCAAATAGTTGCTTGAATATTAATGGCGCATAAATAATAATAATAATAATGTGAAATGGCGCATAGTCTCGACCCTCCCCGTAATTACACAGATCATAACACGATATAAATTATTATATACATAATCACGTATAATAATGTAACAATCACATAAGGCATAACACATAACATATAATTAACATAGAAACACATTTACATATAAATGGCACATCACATGTTCACCCGGTCAGCAGCGTATCTTTTGTCATCATGCACCCTCAACCCTCCTATTCAGACCAAGTATCCGGCCCACCTTAATTTTCAATTAAAAAAACTAAACCCCAAAACTTCAATTAATACATCCCCAAAGAGTAGAGTAGACATGCCCCAAAATTATAAGTATACGCACAGCCAAAGTCAATTTAGCTAAATCGCCCGAACGGCGCACCCATACCCAGCAAAAGTTTAATTATTAATCTCGGATCTCAATAATGATAATGATAATAAGTGCCATCACGAGGTCAACATGGATGCCCGGGTGCCTAACTGCATTTCTCATTTCTTTTATTTTCCTGACAAAATTTAATAAAATAGTGGAACGTAACCACCCATAAATACTCATAACTGATACTGATTAGTCTTGTATTCTTTAACATTAATTAACTGGTATTGTGAGCAATAAAAGGTTAACAGTTACAAAATTTAAACTATGGCAAAATATAAACTGTGACAAAATTTAAACTGGCTATGGCAAAATTTAAGGGTTACAAAATTAACTGAACAGTAGAATTGAATCTCGCAACTCAGAATCTATGTAATGAATGTACTGAAACATGCTTAAAGTGTTCATAAAAAACTTGACCTCAGGCATGGTCATGCGTCCGGACGGGATCCAGCAAAATATGACATGATACAGTCCTGTAGCAAACGGCACCTACGGGTGTCGTCCACCTGTTAGAACACCTCCCCGATCCTTAAATTAATAATACAATACACAACGCCCATTAACTGAAAAATTAATTAACCGTAAAATTTCCCAACTGGCACAGATACATCTTGCACATGCCTGCTCAACACAGAAACAATTTAGTTCTGACCCCCTTTACAGAAAACTCAGCTCAACCCGGGTGCTGCATGACCCTGGCCGAGTTACAATTCTCAGAATGAGACAGACATTAATATATTAATGAGGCGTAAGCCTTACTAAGGAAAATTACAAGGTAACATATAACCCCAATTGTTCGAACTAAGTCTCCAAACTGGAGCGTCTGCACAAGTGTCTCAAAAGAGTTTATCGGCCACCAACATTTTGTTCAAAAAGCTTAAATGTCACCTGGTTAGCAGCATATGGGCAGAGGGTCCGGTTGAGTGTGTGTGTGTGTCCATCCTGGCTGACAGCTGACGGAAGTGTCCGAATCTATATCATGGAAAGCAGGTGTTCGGCCATCCTCCGGAGCGGGACAGATTCCCGTCTACATCGGAAACCCTGCACAATTATATCTGTGATTACTTATAGGTTTAATAAACCACACTACCACATTTACCAGCTGACACTGCATGACATGCCCAGTTTACAATCTCCGAAAATTCACTATGTATAGAACCCCCACTGAATCTAATAAATCGCTACAAAATAACACTTTTAAATATAATAACATATAATGTATCCAAATGTAGTCATTCCACATAATAATCATTTCAATTAAATAGCTAGTCACAAGTTTTCATGAAGCACTTAACTCCCCCTAACAGGAATTAGCAAACTTTAACAAGTTCGTGATGTACAATGATTTCAGAAAAATAACTGACTTACGCCCCATTCTGGTTTAATAAATTGAGTATTATTATTATAACACATTATTATTTTATTACTACTAATCTTTGTTAGCCAGCGTGAAGATTGAAACATACATAAAACAAATCTACCCTGTTGCCGGCCACGTGCGGACAAATTACTGCAATATCTATCGCAACGCATCAGCGTTAATCTTAAGCAAATACAATTTATTTTTATGAATTATTACTTTACATATCTTAACACACTTACCGGTAGGTCGTGTAGACTTCTACTTATCCATAGGAGCAGCAAGAAGACGAAAACCTTTACACTGACTCTGTCAGCCGGATATAGATACGGCTATGCTGAATGACCAAATTGAACTGACGAAACCAGCTACTGAAAAAACGGTACGAAGCATCGGGCATAGAGCGCGCGCGGATCGGCCGGGAGGGAGATAATTCATACGACAGCAAAGTCCGATAATACGTACTTAGATCCCTACGTAAACCCTCACGTCAATAAATACGTAAATTAATAGCTCAACTATACAAAAGAACACCGCCGCGTTTTTCCCCAAAACACGGCACAACCTTTCATTTTCACCGTTGTGGAAGAAATGTTTTGATCTTCTTGCACCGTCAGTTCGAAGACTGGCGGTGGTCGTGTCATGAAACGTCGCCTCTGTTTGAAGTCCTTGTAATAAATTGTTCAAATTAGCGTTGGCCTTAAATAAATTACGTTCAGAATGCAACAGTGCCAATCAGCTTATTTAGAAAGAAACACGTTAACACAAATAGTTTCTTACGATCACAAGTGTTTTTTTTTCTTACTGCCGTCGTCTGGTATTTTATGATCTTAGACTCGAAACGGGCTTCCAGTTCACAACAATCTTAACAACCTCAATGCCTGTGTTTCGCACAAGTGTTATCGAAACTTGGCCAAATACACATCATTAAACGTTAATGGAAACTAAGTATGGTAGCGGTAATACGAACAAGCACTATCAGATCATTTTGTTTTACGTTTTTTGGACAAGCATTTACATAAAATTAAAAAAAAATTGTATGCTTGCAATCTTTGCATTGCAAACTTTACAAAATGCGTATCGTAATATTATTGGAGTGTCACTGGAGACTAAACTAGTAACCTCGCTGTCTCTTTTGAACGAAATATATTTATTACTAGATAGAATCAAATTGATAAAAACTAATTTTTATTTTTGAATGCTGTGAGTAAATTTACTCGGACGTATGATTCTTAGTTTTAGTCGAGAAACACCATGTTGTGTAACAACCATACGTCGTTACCATGGTTACAGGAGGGTTTGCTGTACCTTAACAAGTAAACAGAAAAACATGTTTGAATAGGTATCCAAGTCACTTATTGACAAAATATGTATAATGTTAACCGTATTTCTTACGTAGTGTGACTTCGTATTGCGTTCGTTTGATTTACGCGTTTCAAAACATGTTTCGTCTTCAGAAATAAAAACTTACACAAAGTGAGGTCGTTAAATATTAAAATTTGCAATATTTGCAATTTGAGATTTTAAAATTTGAAATATTTGCAATTTTAATATTTAACGACTTCACTTTGATTGATTTTTTATCTGAAGACGAAACATATGTTTCGAAACGCGTAACAATCAATCGAATGCAACACCAAGTTACACGACGGAAGAAATACGGTAAATATTATATATATTTAGTAAAAAGAAGTTAGACAAAAATTACGATAATCCAACTACACTACTATTATATAATTTAAAAAAACATTTCAAAGAAGACAATCATTGTTACTCTTTTAGTGTTATGGGTACAATACGTACTAAATTTTTTAACACAGTATTGTTTTTTTTTTAGTTAATTTTATGGCCGTCACAATAAAAAATAATTTGTCCCAGCTTTTGTTCATGTACGTTACCATAGATAAGTTATCCAGCCTATATGTAAAGTTTTTTTTTTGGAAACAGGTTAGAATTTTTTTAAGGAGGCCCAAATTTGCAAGGGGTATTGACATACATTAATTTTGTTAAATTATTAAATACAACGAGTTCGTATTTTGTAAAAAATTCGTCATAACTTTGTACCAAGCACGGACTTCTGCAATTTGTGTCAAATTAAAGGTTGTAATTAGTAATTTCATTGGCGTCAGTTATTCTGTTTCCACTGTACCCACGACGATCTGTGTGTTATCTAATAGTTTTAATAGAAATATTTGAAAATATCACCAAAAGATAGGAAATGCGGACAACCGTGTTGTATCCGTACGTTGTTTACATAATATACATATACAGGTGCAGCTTATTATTGTGTGTTTTGTAATACCCCTTACATACTCACACGTGCACACATGTAACTAAGCACGTGGGAGTCACTGAGGGCGGCAAACGCGCAAGAGTATCGTGTTTGCGAGCGGATGATAAATGGCTGGCCCGTTCGTTAATGGAGACGTACAAGTGAAATACTGATATGTAAATATACTGGGTGATACGGTACCGGTACGCAGGCTGTGGAGAAAATGCAATTTATCACGTCAACGTGGAACCGATACCTACACCAACGACTGTCGGTTTGTACGGTGTTGACTGAACGTTGCTTTGAAAAAAGCAGACGTTCAAAGTTGAAAAACTCTGTCTGGAATCTTTTAACGACTCAAACGCAATGGAGTGCGCGGATGAACGTACGCAGAATATTAAAGATGTATAACGAACAAACATAGAAAAGAGCCAGGGACAAATTTCTAGTCAACGTTACCAAATTTAAACCGATATTAAGCAGACCATTAGACTATCAAAAATTAAGAGCAGAAGATATAAATGTAATTCTTCCGAAGCGAAGCTCTTTACTATCTGCGATACAGAAAAAATGATAATTAGTTAATCAACTTCGAAGAAATCACTGAAATTAAAAATATACAATAACATGTGCATGTTAAACCTGGGTATTAACAGAAAAAGACAACCATTATCTAGTAATATTTGAACGAAAGATACTGAGAAAATTTTTTTGGACCAGTACAAAATAACGTCGGCGCATGGATAACACGAAGGAATCATGAAATAAGTACTCAAATACACGGAGCTGACATAGTAAGGTTTATAAAGAGTAAAAGGACAGTCTGGCTGGGGCACACAATGAGGATGGAACAACACAGAATTCCCAGAAAAATTCTAGGATGAAGACCAGCAGGTAGGAAGGCCAAGGAAGAGATGGATGTTGAGGAGGATCTGAGTAATATGGGAATAAGAAGATGGAAAAGACTATGTAATGAGAGGGCTGAATGGAGAAAAATCTTTGAAGAGGCTAAAACCCATGCTGGGTTGCATGGCCCCCACATCCTGAAGGGGGCCCCCCTACCTACCGCTAAGTTTAAGGGCAGCGTAATGTTCTACAGGATTTAGGATAAAATAAGTCAGTTTAAATGATGACACAAAAGTAATATTTATATTTATTTAAAAAAACTCTATGGATTTACATAATAAAAACTTACAATAATATAAAAAATTATCTCAAAGTATATTTTCTAGCTTTTGTCGATGCAAATTTTTCAATAACTTCAGTAAAATCAACTTGCTTAGCTAAATCATTTTCGATGCACAATATTGCTAGATGATTAAGTCGCTATTGACTAGTTGTGCTTCTTTGCCATGTTTTCAATGAATTTGCCAGTCTGCTGAACAATCTTTCAGCTGAAGAAACAGTAACTGGTACTGTACAAAACAGTTTAATGGCGAGACAGACACTGGCAAATATACCTTGCAGTTTTTTGTCGTAAATTGCATTCAGAAGTCTAATTGGGGTTCTTTCAGTACCGAAAACTGTCTTGTGAATACTTTTAAGGTGAAAGATTTCGTGCAGAAAGTCTTCTGACAAATCTTTCTCATATGTATTTACAAGGTTTGCTGCTTTTGCGGTAAGTTGACCGTCTAAGTTCTGGAAGCTCAAAATGGGTGAGAATAATTCACATATGGTATCTGCTGCTTCAAATCGTGTCATTAAATCATTGATAATAAAATCCAATACTGGGTAAACTACGGAAATTCTGAAATCTTGTTCAGGTTCTATAGAAATTTTTCGGTTTTCGGGAAATTGAGGTTGCACTCCTACTGCTTCAGCAACTACTTTTGTTTCTTGAACAACACTTTCCCACGAGTCACGTAAGTGCTGCATCTCTTGCACTAAGTCTCTTATAAGTGCGGTCTCGACATCAAGAGATATTCCTTTACTTTGTATGACAACGTTCTTGTTGTCAATACTTGCTAATATTTTGTGCCAAAACACTGTCATTAGCAGACCTTTATAAGATCTGAAATATTTTTTTAGGCCTTTAGTTGTGTTCAGTGCTGAAGGAGTTAATCCTGTAGCCATCTCTCCAAAAATGACATCTAACACAGCAAGTTCCGGTATGCCGGGATAATGTTTAACAATTGGGCGCACAGCTTGAATTCTTTCACTCCACCTTGTTTCTGAAAGACTTTGAAGAGATAATGTTACGTGTTTTTTCAATACTTCCCAGTGTGCAGGACTGTGAACGAACAAAGAGTAGAAGTTTTCTATATTCCCGAAAAACGTTATAACATCTGGGTTGAGCTTTGCAGCGTTGACTCCTACGCGATTCAATGAATGTGCTCTGCAGGGAGAGAACAAGGCACATTTGTTCTTTTCTAAGATGCGGGACTTAACGCCGTTTATTTCGCCACGCATATTTGCGCCATTATCGTAGCCTTGCAAACGCAATCATGGAGAGGTATATTGTTTTTTTCCAGAGTTGCAAGTATTTCTTCAGTTATTTTTTCTCCAGTTTTTCCAGTAAAATTCATGAACTCAATGAAACGTTCATTCACTTCGAATTCGTTTCAGTCTTGGTTTTGGGATATGTGTCTGAGAATTAGGACGTTTTAATCACTGTGAGAAATATCTGGTGTTGCATCTACTATTATTCCGTAGAAAATTGCGTCTCTTCTTTGGTCAAGAATGGTTTGGAGAACTTCGTCTGCACAAAGGCCAATAAACTCATTTTGAGAATACCACGACAAATAATGTGCATGTCCTTTCATACTTTTACCTTCCACCTGATTTTGTTGAACTTTGGCGAGATGTTGTCGTGTCACTTCATCGTACTTTCCAATCAACTCTAAAATTTCTAAAAAATTCCCATTATGAACATCTCCAATCTTTGTGTTCTCTCCTTGAAAAGCTAAACCTCTAGATGATAAAAATAATGTTACGTCTACAAAAATTAAAAATTAAAAATCGCAAGAGTAAAGTGGCACTTCCGATTACCCGATTTTAGGATGGACGAAAAAATGTATGCGGTTCCAAGAAAAAAACGAAGTAAACATACCTGTAAAAACTTTTGTCGCGCCGGCGAACAAAACAATGAAGTAATACACTAACCACGTGGCAGATCACTTTCAAACTGAACATAAACATTCAGCAGAGCTTATCCCACAGATATTCACATACCGTAAACATTCGTAAGTAAACGCGCATTGTATAGGCAAACATCAGCTGTTTTTGTTACTTTTCAAGGCTTCCAGAGAGGGCAGCACTAATCACAAAGCATTTCTAACGATGTCATACCATACGGACAATGTTGTCGAATACCGCAGCAAACGGAGACGTTTTCTAAACGATGTGGACTATAGGCAAATTGCTCAGCGAACGGAGACAAATTTATTCGACTACAGTCGAATTACGCGGCGAAAGGGTTATTAATTCTTCCACTGACAATAATGAAATTAAAGCGTATTCATGTCCACGTGGGTGAAGCCGCGGGAAAAAGCTAGTATTTTATAAAGAAGTCGCTTTTTGTCTTCTGTTCATCTGACTTAGCTATCCGACCCACCACGCCGGGCCCCCCCTAATCCCGGCCCCCAGGCTAGAGCCCCCTTGTGGGGCCATGCTGGGTTGTAACGCCAGTAGAACCACCATTTATTACGAGGGAGACTTGAAAAGTTCGCGGCCTACCATAGAAACGAATGTGTGGCGTTTCTGTTTTTTACCGCATCGTGGCGCCACGTTCGCCCCACAAACAGCAGTGAAACGTCAAGTCATTACCCTGTCACTTACCCCGTTGAGGAAGTCCGATTCTTCTAGGTCCTCAAAATAACCGTTTACTACCGCTTTCAGCTCGTCATCTGAGGAAAATCGCTTCCCCCCGAAAATTGTTTGAGGTTTCGGAAAAGATGAAAGTCAGATGGCGCTAAATCAGGCGAATAAGGCGGATGGTGCAACAGATCGTACTTCAACTCGGCGATTTTTGCCACAGACACAACGCATATGTGAGGGCGTGCATTATCCTGATGGAAAATGATCTTCTTCATTGCTAAACCTGGTCTTTTTTCTCGAGTTTTTACATTTAATTGGCCCAAAAGATTAGCGTAATACTCTCCATTTATCGGTTGACTCTTTTCAAGGCAAGCTAGTAACAATATCCCCTTAGCATCCCAGAAAAAAAGGTTACATACACTTTCCAGCCGACAAAACTGATTTTACCGTTTTTGGAGGCGGCGAATCACTATGCATCCATTGTTTCGACTGTTGTTTTATTTCTAGAGTGAAGTAATGGACCCAAGTTTCATCAGTTGCTACAAATCTACGAAAAAAATCTTTCGGATTTTTCTTAAAACGGTCCAAACATTCCTGAGAAGCTTGCATTCGCATGCGTTTTTGGTCACTTGTCAACAAACACGCCATCTTGCAGACAGCTTTTTCACACCTTTCCTCGGTAAGAATGTGATGTACCCTTTCATCTGAGATGCCCACAGGCTTAACAATTTCAGACACCTTCAAACGGAAACCTTCCAAAACAATATAGTGCACGTTATTGATGATTTCTGGTGTAGTGGCATGGCACTTTACGGACGGTTCATCTTCCAAACTTGCACGACCACGTTTAAATTCAGTAGCCCTTTTTTTCACTGTAGTAAATGAAGGTCCAGCATCACCCAACACATTCTTCATCTCATTAATAATTTCTGTTGGCGTTAAACCTTTCTTAACAAAAAATTTGATGTTTAGTTTTCTCCATTTTCAGCGTTGTTGTGAGATAACCTTATTTATACAGCTGTTTCTCCGCAACAATGACTTGAACCGACTTGACACTTCACAACTGTTCGTGGGGCGAACGTGGCGCCACAACGCGGTATAAAACAGAAACGCCACACATTCGTTTATATGGTAGGCCGCGAATTTTTCAAATCGCCCTCGTAGTTTATAGATTCTTCATATAGAACGCTTATTATTGCTCTCCGCTATTTTACCGACTCCAGATAAACGTTTTCGACACATTCGGTTCATCACCAGATCGGAATAGAAGTCACTTTTATCAAAAAGTCACAGCGTTAATTTACAGACTGTTATCAAAACTGGTTTCCACAGAGTTTAATTAGTTTTGGTAACCACCAGAACCTCTGAGTCGTACAATTAACTAGTCTCTACATTTTTTTTTTCAAACTGCCTGTTTCGTTTTGTTACTGATTTCTTACTGGTTTGATTTTCTTATTCTGTTCATTATAAACATGTCATCTGAACCCATATTACAAATACGAATGTACCATTCTTAGTTAAATCCTGATGTAAACAAACCACATGGACAATCTGAAACGCTATTGGTCAGGGGCGTTGTCACTGTTGACACAGTAATGTGTTACGCGCATGTGGAGAAGGTCTGTATAGTCATGTGAGAGTCATCTTACCGTTTAAATAGGGGCAGTCGTTTTTATGACTTTCTCCTTATCACTGTATTCTGAATTCTCCTGAATTAATATGGAGCCAGTTGAAAGGACAGAGAAGGTGGTAAATGAAAAAACGGCGGACAAGCGGCGTCATTGTATCGAGCATATAATCAAGGAAGAAGATAAGCTATGGCAACTGGTCCACATTACCGACGTCATTGTGGACAATCTTATCAATAATAACGCTGACTCAAGTGATGATACAGGTTTTGATACAAGTATGGAAGGCATTGAATTACTCTATGACAGCAACTGATAATATACAGTACACTGATAATTATCACGACCTCTACTATTGTTTTAAATAAAAATTACTTTTTTGTTGCGATTTTTAAACGGTTAATTAAAAAAACGGTTAACGGGTGATATATAATATTTCACAGTCGCTCTGACACTGTCACACAAATTTTACTTTGGTCAG
This sequence comes from Magicicada septendecula, assembly GCA_034769895.1. Taxonomy (NCBI): domain Eukaryota; kingdom Metazoa; phylum Arthropoda; class Insecta; order Hemiptera; family Cicadidae; genus Magicicada; species Magicicada septendecula. The sequence continues at coordinate 135,309,703 of CM068372.1, forward strand.
TACAAATTATTACAATTTACATGTGTTTATATAGTATCAATAGTACACGTATCCTGTCTGTACTCCTTCTGTCAGAGTGATACGCCTCTAATTCAAGCAGCAAATGACGTTTCAGATGTGCCATGCCTATTTGTTTACCTCAGGATTAAGCTAAGAACGGAAAGAGTTTATATGTTTATTATTCTCCAAGGTGTATAGGACATCACCTGACGGAACAAAGACAGGAGCAGCAAGTGTTATATGTATTCTTTTCTTCATCTGGCGGCCTTCAGGATTGTTGTATTGTTCCTGATACCTTCTTTCTGCTTGGGTTCAGCTATAAACAAATTAACCTAAATCGAAAAAAACGACAGGAAACTCATAGGGTAAGGCTCAGTTTCACTATTAATACTTGTTTGTCAAAATCGCACATACCAGTGGTGGGGAATGCCACGTGAAGCGACATCCTCCTCTCCGTCGAAAGTATTGTCACAGCTATCCACAGTTACAACAATATGGAGATATTAAACCAGAATTTATGTACCCTTGGAACCACACGCACTACGTTGTTGAAATTATTTGGAAAAGATAACTTTGGAAAACTGACCTGTCGGGGAAACTCGCATTCGCTAAGGAAAGCTCTGAAAAAAGGATTTATAAATACAGGTTCGGAAAAAATGCATTCGTAAAAATGACATATCAGATAAATTGATTCGGAAAAATGGAACTGGATAAATGCATGTGGGTATGTATGTTTGTGACATGTATGTATATTCAATGTATGAACGAATATTGTTTGAGAAAGGTATGAATATTCATTTGTTGTTTTGTGGGTGTGAATTTTGGTTGAATGCGTTACAAGTAAAATGTAGACTTCACTTACTTGAGCTAAGACAGGTACAAAAGTCATGAATCCACTCACCTGAAACAGACACAGACCGAAACATCAGTCAATTTATTGTCTCAACTACACACATACTATAACAAAAGTGTTTGTATTTGTTTTACGCTTGCCACACAACACACAGTTTTGTGCGGAAGCGTTTTGTTCAATGGGGAACAAAAGGTTATACCTACTGCGTCAAAGGACGTTTTGTTCGAAGCAACGACACCTTTTAAACGTTTCGTACGCACGTGTTTCCGTTTTCAACCGAACAACTTTCGCTTCTGATACCTAAGACGAGTGAAGACCGGAAGAATGTGAATATTTTCACGACGTCAGCAGCGTAAGTCCACGATATTTTGAGTCTTCCATGTCACAACGTTACGCAATAATTCCACGACGAAGACAGTGATTGATAAAGAACAACGTAACAAAGGAAAATTCCTTTCAGTTTGTTGTTTTATAATCTGGACAACCAAATTGTTTGTCCAACTAGTAACGTCACTAAGAATTTCTTTTTTTCGATTTAACACTCGTCGTTTTATTTCTTTTAAAACCAAACGTTTCGCCCGTATTATAATGAGGCATCATCAGAGGCTAGACCTATTAACACGTCTCAGTCTAACCACTGAGGATGGCTCTCGTAGTATGCGCGAAACGTTTGCTTTTAAGAGAAATAAAACGACGAGTGATAAACCGAAAAACTGTGTTATTTTGAAAACTTACTAGCGAGATTGTAGTACCTTCACTCACAGGTTTGTCAATTGAATCAGATGTTAAAGAAAGCAACAAAGTTTTGAGTGCGTGAACGCGCGCGCGCGCGCGTGTGTGTCCATTTACATATGAATGTGTTTAAATTACACACAATTGATGGTTTCCTTACATTTTACACAATATGGCTGCTCTGAGTACTATAAGTATTATATACTGCAGCGTATCAAAATAAATATTGCATAGATAGGTAATAATAATAATATAAAATAGAGTCTTTATCTAGTGGTAGGAAATTTATTAACTAACACAAATTATACTTATGTCTTATTAAGTTTTCAAACACAAAATTATTTATTTAATTATTAACTCTTTTAAATAAAGAGTTTAATGATTACACCTGTGGGTTTACTTGGGTGTAGAATTCCACACTAACGTCGAGGTCCGTCGATCAGCGTTGATGATCAGATGTCCGTTGACTTTGGCGTAGCTGACACTCACGTTTTACACACACGCCCGCGGTTACCTATCAGTTATTGTTTATTAATTAATCTCAGGGTTTCCGTATATGGGTAATTTAATAGATCAGTGTATTTTGCGTACTCAATCCGGACTCTTGAAGTGTTCTCGCGTCAGTCAGTAATACCCCGCTAATGCTAATACTAATGTCCTAAGCGGAAAATCTTGCACTCGCGCGAAAAGCACTTATATTGATCTATTTTTAAATCTTGTTATTGTTTGAGTTCTGCTACTCTAGATATCGTATACGGGAAACTCGTACTGCATATCTAAGTTCTACGTCACTTATAGAATATACACGTCCTGACACGAAAATCTCGCGACGGTCAGTACAACCTTCTATGACGAGATCTCGAAGCAAACTGACCGAAGTGATCACGGCAGAAAACCGACTCGAATAATTTTTAGAACTTCTGATTGGTTAAAATCTTAGATACGTCATAGATTTTCATTATGATAGACTGACTTAAAGTTAAAACTATGTTCAAATCTGCAAAGGCCTGTCTACATTTTATCTTCAATTTTTATTACCCACTTGCAGATAACGAGTTAAAAGAAGAGTTAATTTCATTTTTAAAAATCATATTAAAATTACAGTTCTGCAGTATTGAATATATGAAAAACGTAGCATTCAATATGGTGTATACTCTGTCCAAGTTTCATGAAGAACGTTATTATTAACGAAGTTATTCAATAAAATGTGGATCACACGCGTACCCGCGCACTAACATTACAATGGACATGATAGAGCATAAAATTATGGGTATTTTGACATAACTCACTTTTTTACCCATATCTTAATTCAAATCTTACAAAAAATTAACTAATTAACAAAAAAAGAATAAAATCTATTTACAACTTGTCTATGATCGTCAGAGAATGTGTTACAGCACTAACATCCGGTACTGATGGCTTTCATTTCCCGGTTCCGTTGCAATATAGGTCTAAGTATATTCCACAAAGATAAATAAATTTAGGAATATTTGTGGAACGATTCGTAGAAATCTTAGAAATGAAACAAGACACAAGACAAAGATTAAATTTTATAAAACAAGTGCAATACCCACATTGACATATGCGAGTGAGGCGTGGGTCAAGACAAAAAAGGAATGCGGCAAGATTCAGTATGCTGAAATGCAGTTTCTTCGATGTACTTTAAACTATACCCTACACGATGGAATAAGGAATGAGGATATCAGAGCAGAAGTCGAAGTAATGAACATTAACTAAATTATTTCAAATTGAAGAAGAGAATGGTGGGATCATCTGTAAAGATCCCACTGCCGAAAGCGACACTGAACTATAAAGCATTGGTAGAAGAGACGTGGATCGTACGAGGATGAGATGGGTGCCGGAACAGCATTTCTTGAACTGAAGAAGAAGTACTAGAAGAAGAAGACAATATGGTGTGTAACATCCGCAAATTTGTTTTTCCTAAAATTTCATACTGTCGTTCACACTCCCGGATTAAATACGAGTGATTCGGCACCCCGGTTATAACAGCATTCCCAGTTATGGTCACAATTCTGATAGCTGTAAATTTTGTGACAATTAGAGGTAAGCCCCCCCCCCCCAGTATCTAAAGGATTACCGAAAAGACTTCGTCCATCACAGCAATCCGAGATAATCCCTGTACTTAATAACATTTTAATGCTATTGTTACAAAGTGTAATTAATTAGCAATCGACTCTGCCTTTGACGGAAAATTAAAACTTCAGTGAACTATAAAAACTATGGTAAATAAATATTTAAAGTGTTTGTTAGAACTACTAATTTTTTATTCGTTTATTTGCATTAGTCAACGTGAAATTATGAGTAGTAATTTTTTCCATTAATGTGTAAATCATTGCTTTACAGTTATTTGCAATTCAGCCTAGCTTTTCATATTGCTTCCATCAGTACCAAAATAATTGTGAACCTAAATAATTACAACATGGAATAGTTTACAGATCAACCAAACTGATATCACAGTGCGACAAAAATAGTGCTAGCGTCAGCTTATACAGAGACGGTGATGTTCTCTCCACTATGCAGAGCTGCGAGTTCACATCCTCGATAAACTCGATCCGCTAGACGCTTATTGTTAAAAATTGAAGCAGTAAACAAACAATAAGTGTTGCTAACATTGTCACGGAAAGTTTCCCAAAAATCCAAAAATTTCCATTTCATCCTCACACTCCGCACGAAGCTTTTGAACAGTAGACTAACATTGTTGGGAAGACGGTAAAATAAACGGTAGGCCTACATTGTCAGTATGTCTGCAAACTCGACTAGAACACAACTCGTAGAACAAAATCCTACGAGTTCAAAAGAAATAAAACCGTACCTTCGGTGGGGATATAGGCCTACTCTTGAAAAATATAATTTTGGCGGATCAGCGTTTTGCTTGTTGTACTGTAACATTATGTTCGCAAAGACGATGGTTGTAACAGGTTGCTATTCGCTTGTAATTTATAAGTGCCCTGTTACGTGCCCTATAATGTCGTCTGCCCTGCGTGTTCCCATGTTCGAAACGGGCGATCGTGTCGAGACTAAACCTGTAGCGTTACCGTTTCGCACTCTCTAATTGCTTCCACGTTCTGATGTAATTTGTTAGCCATTACTCACAAAGCCGCTTGTGTTTTGTTAATTATCGTAGACGGACGCTGGATTGGTGTCAGCTGATAGATGTTAATCACTCTGCGTCACGACAGCACTAAGTGTATATACACGTTCCACTCCTTAGCACATCACACAAGACCAACGCTTACTGAAAATCGAAAACGACATTTAACAAATTAATACATTTTCTGTACACTCTTCAGGGAACAAGTTTTTTAAGGCCGTCTTTCAAATTAAGGACGATGTTGCCTGAAAGTCTGCTATGGGTTTACAAATAAGTGTTAAAACCATATTACAAAGTACTGAACTGGGCTAAAGTTCGGAAGAAAAGAAGTCAGAGGTGCTGAAATATATTAGACAACCTCAGGACAAGAAACAACAAGGAAATGAAGAAACGCATATCATATGTAAGCTACAGACAACGAGTATCGAAAAGTTGTGGCAGCGTTAAACTTCACTGGGAGTGAATGACGATAACTATTTACTTAATTATTAATCTGCTAACATCTACATTCAAATTAAAGTTGAATTTAACGGCGTTTTTCTCATTTCGAGACCCTTTCATTTTAATGAACTTTGATAAATTATATTTGAGTACTATGCAATATATTTATTAATTAAGGTATATTATAAAAATTATACGTAAATTATAATATATAATATAAGATGTTAACATACTGTAAATTAATTTTGAAAATATAAGATTATTTGCCATTAAAAATGGAATTACATTATCAGCAAAAGCGTGAAATTTAAAACGGGTTGTTTTTACTGTTTTTAATACTTCTTTCAAATCAATATGCTCAATATATTACTTTACCACGACAGTACTGGCGCTCATTGTACGCTGTGCTGACCTGAATAACCGCTGGACACGCTGTGTGATAACCAGATATTTACAATGATTTTTGTTTTACAGGTATTAGTGTTTACTATGCTAATGAACATAAATTCTATAAAGCAGTGACGAATTCAGAGAAGGGGTTAAGGATTACGTTAGAGAAGAATACCGTTTAGGAAAATTTTAAATACAGTACGTTGAATTTCGAGGACGTTTCTGTTGGTAGTATAAATGCTTCATGTGTGTGTGTGTGTGTGTGTGTGTGCGTGTGTCAATTTCTTCTTGCTACAGTCAATTTCTTGACACGTAAATTATTTAATATTTACTACTATTTTACAATCAATATATTTTGTTTCCTTACTTGGAACATATTTCGGGAATTAGATATTTTCCCATCCTCAGCCATCTTAGTTTAAAAACTACAAATATTAAATAAAATATATATTGTGAGAGCAGGTGGAAAAATTTGCTGGACAAATGCCGGCAGGGTGCGCACTTCCGGAGTGTTTGTGTTTGGGTATTATACCCGACCCTTTAGAAAACCACATCCATGGGATTTCCATGGGTTACGAATATATGCGGCCACTCTCAGTGGTTTAAGAGACATTTGTCGTTTGTACGACGTTACACGCCCGTAACTTACTGAAAAGTAGAACAAAAGTGTTAATAATGTTTGGTGTTTCATTGAAAAGTCGGATTTGAGAAAATGTGTTACACAATCGGAGCCTTCTGTTCATGTAACTTACGATTTTGTGTCTATGTTTAAGTAAGTTTATGTAAGTTTCTGACTGCTTGTTACGTATATTTACGTTACTTTTGTGTTTATGTAAGTGAGGTTAACTTACCAACGAATATGTGGGGTTGAATAGAAAAAAATTCGTCTTCATGACAATGTCTCTCAGACCACTAGCCATAGATGTTTATAATCCTTAGAAAATCCAGGGAAACCTACACAATCCCACAGACCCTTCCTCATAAATCGTCTTCTGACTACTGCCGATGAGCCTCCACCTAGAAATACACGCAAACACAGAAGCAACGAAATAAACACATTACAACATACTCCACCTAGTGACAGCTTGATCTCCTAATTCCATAATTCTTCCTCTCTTCACATCCTATAATCTGCCCTCCTCTCTGTGTCCCCCGCCTATACCTTGACCCCGCTTTGGCGCTCCCCTCCATCTTTAGCGTCCTGCGCTGCTCGACCCCGCCATGGTTGTTTATTAATTTGGCACTCCTATCAAAATCAGCCGATCCCCATTTGGGTGTCCACACTAAGTCACACTTCACACACATACACACTTCAAACTTTCTCTCACTTCTGGGTGCCTCCACCTTCTCCGCCTCCGGCCCGCACCGGCATGCGTCCCCTCTTACCTATTACCATACGGCTGAAGTGGGTCAGTCCCCAAATCAGCCAGAGACTTGTCCTTCGGGACAAGCCTCAAGCAACTAAAAAAAAGGAAACTTAAAACAATGAACTCGTCAATCAACACTAGTACAAAATTATCTTCTGTTGGTTTTACAATTGGGGGCAGGTATGTGCTGACTTCTAATAGTCTACACTCAGCTCGGAAGTTCTGAAAGCAAGCCATGGCATCCAAATGTTTGGAACCATTTCCACTGTAACCACTCACTGCTTGGTATACTCGCGCTCGTGTGTGTGTGTATGGGGGGAGAGGGAGGGGACAGAGAGGGAGAGAGAGAGAGAGAGAGAGAGAGAGAGAGAGAGAGAGAGAAAGTATTACGCAATCGCGCGTGTATGAGCTCGTCTGATGTGAAAGGCGTTTCTATCGTAATCGTTTGCGCTTGTGTAAAACGTTAATATGCATAACGGTAAAGTAATAAAACAAAAATCATAAATGTACGCAATATGACGAAATGTAGCTATTTTTACGCATTCGTCATGAGCGGAGCAGGTAGTGACCGTGGGCGGGCGGACATTCCGAACTTTGTTGTGACCTTGTGTTTACTACAACCGCGGTGGTAATGGTTATTGCTTTGTTACCCCCCGACCGCGCGTTGCGGCCATACACCCCGGCGTTGGCATTGAAACAGAACAACCGGCGTCCGGGCGGACGCGAAGGCCACACACACTTAGCGAGCGAGAGGTTCATGACCACTGTCTCAGTTCCGCACTGCGCCTCAACAATCCAGGATGTTGTTATTGTACGACATTCCCTACTCAATGTTGTATTGTGACATATCCGTTCCTGTATACAATCCTCGTAGCCGGCCTGTCTTTTCAGTTCTACGTAAGGCATGTGAGCCTCCCGTTCAACGCTTCGTAGACGCCAGTTATATTTCTTTTTTCTTCGTCGCTGTCCGTGTCCGTACGTAGAAACCCATTGTATCTTTAAAGAATTCAAGCAAGCTTCCCTAAGGCCCCTTTTATGTATCCGATTTATATCGTACGATAACATGGGACAAAAAATTCCACGACATGTAGAACAACAGAAAGAAGTGGGCCGTTTTATTCACTGTCGTACGATAAATTTATCGTTCCGAACTCAAAAACATTAGTCGTGTCCTAGAAAACGCATCAGATAAAAAAATGGAACGAGTTGTCTAGATACTGTACACGGGTCATAATGGTTCCGTTTGTGCACTCGCGCGAGTTTTGTATCGTGTGACTTTCAGACATCAGTGCTACCAACCTTCCTGCCCTAGCGTAGGCGAGGCAGATCGGTGGTATTCACGTCGTGGTGTGCGTTCCTTAATTTGTTTTTTAAAAATTGAAGACATTAAGACAGAAAACTTATTGACGAAATCCAAAACAGGAGGGCAAGGGCACTATGGGATCCCGCTTCCGAAGATTATAAAAACAGAAACTAGAAGAAGGAACAAATGGATTGAAACGCCGTCTACGTACCGTGCACAATTAAATGGATGACCACCCTATCTGCTTTTCCTTCTTGTCTTCAAAGCGATAAGCGGCATGCAACACGCACGAATCTATTTTCAGTATTGATGATGGCAGCACTGAAAGACTTTGTTTACACCGACTTCCGATATTTTTTGCGTACGACACAAATCGGCGTCAAATCGGATTCAGAACTTAACGAACGATATAAATCGCATGCATAAAAGAGGCCTAAGCTTGTCCTTCCATCCTTATGAGAGTATCCTTTATTCGCAAATTTGTCAGTCCTTTAACTTGATCGACAAATGGAACCGAGGTTCGAAAACTAATCCTCTTTCCATATAAAGTCCCTTAAAACGCGCCATTGTATAGTTGGCATCAACCGATATTTCATGCCCATTTTCACTTCACACAAAATGGAAGTATAATAGTTCTACGGGCAGTCTACGGTATTCTTAAAGTTTTTTTCTGTAGTCAGACGTTCCGAAATCTTAATTTCAAAATAATAATAATAATAATATATTTTTTGAAAGGTTAAAATAGTATCCAATATGCGAAGAGCCTCATCGCACAACGACCGAAAAACGTATTGAACTTGTAGCTTGTTTCTCACAAAGTAGGAAAACTATACTAATAATTAACAAGGACACTGCGCACAGTCACCAAATCACATAACAAAAAATGAAAGCATAATTCTTCTTCGTGAAAAAACGTATCTTCTTTACCATTTCTGTTCATTTTTTTTTTATGGTTGGACAAAATAAAGGATACAGAGTTTAAAAACCATCTGGAATATAAAAGGAATTAAATTCCCTACAACTTTTATTCGATTTGTTTTTGTATAAGCTTCAATTTTTTCAGGAAATCACGTTTTAATATTACGATTGAAGGGGGTAAAAAACAGGTTACACTTCAAAGGCTACAACTCAATCTATGTAGGCCTACATCGTACAAAATAAAATTAAAACAAAAAATCTGAAGAAATTAACTAACTGTTATGAAGAAAATATCTTGAATGCTAAAGAAGAAATTTCTGGAGCAAAGGTGGCCGATCTAGGGGTTGTGTGACCCGAGCGATGCACCTGGTCCTCCATCTTGGGGTTGATGGGTCAGGTGACTCACTTCACTCATTAAAAAATCAACTTGCGAAAATCTCTAGCAAACGCTATCATCAGAAACGGCGAAGACCGAGAAAATTCTGGTTCGAGAAGGATCTCTCCTCGATGAAAATTGTAGTTTACTATCTTCATCTGACCACGAAGTATGTGCCCGAAAGAGGAGGGCCGAGAAACGTTTTCATTCTTGTGTCTGTACTCTGTGTCAGTACTAGGAAATTTGTAATTTTATTTAGATTATGGGTTAAGAGAAAAAAAGACATGAAGAATAGAACTACGCGGATCATAACCGAATTCGAAAATTACTTAGTAGAATATAATTGGCGAACCTTACACACGACAAATGAAGAACTGTAAGGATTTAAGCGGTAGTAATGTAGATTAATTTTATGTACTTATAAAAATTTTAGGAAATAAGAAAATACTTAACAATATTGTAATCTCATAAAAAATAACAACAGAAATGTCAAAAATGCTATAAAAATAAAAAACAAATTCTTAAAAATATTAAGTAACCTTAATCCATTAAATTGAACGATGTAAAACATAAGGCCTCCACACGCAGTTAATGATAATTAGTAATTTTATTTAACGCTTCTATTGAACACTTGTGGTGGTCTGTTGAGTATCCCAGAGTAAGTTACATATCATTTATTATAATTGTTACTATTATTATAACTTCATAAAAAGAAATTTTTAAGCAATAAAACTAACGAAATTCACTCATTCCTCCTCTGTTGGAGGAACTTCTTAAATTAGGGGCAATTTTATAATTAAAATATTAAATTTAAAGAGTGTATTATATTATTATAAATATATAATAAATATTATAAAAGTGGATAAATATTATAAACGCGTTAAGGAGTGTCAGAAACCATAATACTGTCGAAGAAACGTTTACTACATCTACTGTGAAGTATGGTTCTACCTTCCCCCATACAGAAAGAGTGGACCCGGATCATCATGCGCAGAGAAACCTATATCGGCCGACAAATTTGATCGCTATTATCACCACTTTTTCATTTGCACACCATTCCTTGATCGCACGTCTAGAGATGTTTATTAACGTATGCCAAAAATCCTGCCACCAAGTTTACCGGTTTAGAAATTACAATTCGATAGTGCTTCCTGTCAGCTAACTCTAAACCGCTGAAGGTTTTACTCATTAATATACTGTAGTTTCCGATTTTTGGGTGTGTCTTCGCGTGATATTATGACGTGTGTCACACAATTATTGAGACACCAGATACAGATGTTCGTTCTAATCGTTCTATAGATACAGCGTATTGACTCTAAGAAACGATATTTAAATTTGTCGATTCGTGCCATATTCACGACAAAAATATCCTTCCACGAAACGAAGGGGTTCGGCAATGTAGATCTGTGATTTTCCCCTCTTGTTCTCACGATGTATACATATTAATAAATCAACACAGTGACACACTAACAGCTAACCATTTACAAAAGTAAATGTAGGTTACTTCCAGTGAAAATAAATCTCACCGGAGGGAAATTTATTATGAATGTAGCGGCGTCTTGTTTTCCAGAAAACTGTAAAAGAGTGAGCATTTTTTTTTTTTTTTTTTAGTGTATCTTATGTCAACAAAATCTCGTTTTAAAAAATACGTGTATAGTCTATTTTTATGCATAATATTAAATTACGTAGCGTAGAGAGGCAATAAATTCTCGTGTCCCAATTCCCGAGTTAATACGATTTAAGAGACGCTTCACCCGTAGGCGACGTTACGTAGGCGTACTTCAAGTACAGATACTTCTTTGTACACATTGTAACGCTATTTTATACAACGCTGATGTACGACGTATACGTTACAGTGTACTTATGTATACATTTTGTGATCCGCTTTACGAACTGGAAAACATTAACGCAGTTTCCCTTTCTTTATTATCTACAGTAACGCAGTATACAGCAAAAGAGTTTATTAGGTGGGAGATTACGTCAACACGTACGTATGCTACGCCCAGGGGTGCCGACTCCCCCCCCACCCCTATGACGCTTCCCCAATTTTATAAAAAATCCCCCCTTTTTCTCAAAAGACCTTTTCTCTCTTTTACAGTAAAATTTCTTCGAACAGGTTACAGATCGAGTTTAAGGTTTCCCCGTGTGGCAGCGCGTCGACAGTTTGCTGTTCGATGCTCGACAAGAATACGTTGTAAGTTCGTATCTCTCTGGATACCTGCATGAATCAGGCATCACTTCCATGCCGGCCATTGGCTGTGTCGATGAACGGGATTGACTGTAACAAAGTACGTCTGTTATCCCTAACTAGATTCGGCGGCACAATTCTCTTATATGTTCCTCAGCTTCCTTATCGACAAGCATCCTCAGTGCTTGTCATAAGCCGCCACACGGTGACACCTTGCACTCGATCTGTAGCCTGTTTGAAGCATCGATCCTTCAAACATTCGATCCTACAAGCCTGTTTGTAGATGACTAGATCCTTTTTTCCGTGCACACCGCGCCTACAGCCCGCTCGAAAAAGTCAACTGGGTAGATTTATTGTACGTCTGATACGTGTCCGTTATAAGTTTTTTACAGTTTTGTAAAATAGGGGAAGATTTTGCATGCAATAGTAAAAAAAAATCCCCCCCAAAATTTTCTAAATGTCGCCAATGGCGACACGATCCCCCCCCCTGTAAGCACCCCTGGCTACGCGGATGGTGGAGTCTTATTACACTATGCAGCATGAGTTTTGATGATCATATAAATTTAGATGGTTTCAAAGTAGGCCTACTTTTTGTGCTGATTTCACATTTAATATTTATTTTTCTCTATAACCTACAATTTTTTTCCAATTCAAGTGAGTGTAAATAGGCCTAATAGACTATTAAAAACCGAGTAATTTAGATTTCGCAAAGTGAGGAATCTGTTTTTTATGACAAGAGGAATCAGTTGGCAACACATGTTATAGCCCAGCTGGCTTTCTCTTGACGCCAAACAAAGAGTCTTATGAAAATCTCAACGTTATTTTTCGAAAAACTTAACTACGAAAGACATTTTTGGGTGGTTTGTGGAAACTTGAAAGTGATTGGCGTGCTGCTTGGTCAACAATGTGGATATAGAAAAATGCCAAGTTTCCTTTGTGAATGGGGCAGTCGAGCAAAGGACAAACATGCCAAGTTTCCTTTGTGAATGGGGCAGTCGAGCAAAGGACAAACATGCCAAGTTTCCTTTGTGAATGGGGCAGTCGAGCAAAGGACAAACATGCCAAGTTTCCTTTGTGAATGGGGCAGTCGAGCAAAGGACAAACATGCCAAGTTTCCTTTGTGAATGGGGAATGGGGCAGTCGAGCAAAGGACAAACATGCCAAGTTTCCTTTGTGAATGGGGAATGGGGCAGTCGAGCAAAGGACAAACATGCCATGTTTCCTTTGTGAATGGGGAATGGGGCAGTCGAGCAAAGGACAAACATGCCAAGTTTCCTTTGTGAATGGGGCAGTCGAGCAAAGGACAAACATGCCAAGTTTCCTTTGTGAATGGGGAATGGGGCAGTCGAGCAAAGGACAAACATGCCAAGTTTCCTTTGTGAATGGGGAATGGGGCAGTCGAGCAAAGGACAAACATTGCAAGGTAACAGAGGAAATCTCCAACCGGGTTCAAAGAATATTACAAGCAAACCACTTGTACAACGGGAAACAATTCTTCTACCACTTCTTCATATCAAACTTGGTTTGATGAAACAGTTTACTAAAGCACTTGCAAAAGACAGCAGTTATTTCCAAAACCTACAAACAAAGTTTCCAAAAGTATATACTGAAAAGTTAGAAAAGTTAAAAGAACGGATCTTTGCTGGACTGCAAATAAAAAATTCGATGAAGTACGAGGCTTCTGAAAATACTATGAATCCAACAAAAAAATGCTTGGAATTCATTTAAAGAAGTTGTGAAAGACTTCTTGAACAACAAAAAAGATCAAAACTACAAATCTATCGTAAAAACCATCTTACAACATTTTTGGAAATTGGGCTGTAACGTGAGTGTTAACTTCACTATCCCCACTCACACATCGATTTTTCCCTGCGAATCTTGGCGATGTCAGCAAAAAAAGAACATGAAGAATGTTTCCACCAAGATATCATAGAGATTGAAAAGAGATACCAGGGATGCTGGAATGTTAACATGATGACCGACTACTGTTTCATGCTCAAGAGAGACGGCACTGCTGAGGGGAGTAAATCAAGAAAAAGAAACTTGAACCCACCAAAAAAGAAACTTAAAAAAATAAAAACAGCATAGTGAACAGGAAAAGTAAATTGTATGTATATATTTTCTCATATCTTCTCATAGACAACTTTATTATATGTTTTTATTCAATGTAAAATGTTCAAAATGAAATTGAAATAAAGTGTTCAAAATAAATCCATCTTATTTAATTACTAAAACAGGCTTTTGAGTAATATTTCTTTCGTTTGTATCGTCACACGTACTAATACATAGTCATACAGAGTGGTTGATATGAGATATGTGAAATAAGAATGTATTTTTCTGTTAGTGTCATAAATTTCAAAATAACAAACACAGAAACAGTAGGCCTACATAAAAGTAATAAAAATTCAAAAGTAAATAATGAATTTGTAAAAAAAGTCTGACGTGTTAGAAAAAAAAAATAAGATTACATCTGGAATCAGCAGCAAAAGTACTATTAAAAACACCTATTTTCACTAAATCATCATACAAAAATATTTTTTTTTTGCAGCATAGTGTTACCTGACAATGAGTTTAACCTGTAGAAACTCCCGCATCAGTTTAATACACAGTGCAGGAATTACAGCCCCGTCATATCCAGTGTAAAATCAGAGCGCGCGTCTCCCCCGAATCGCCTACGACCAAATTAATAGTAAACGATACAATCATAGAATAAGTTATGAATCATAGAAAACAGTCAGGTAACAAGTGACCTCGTAACCCAGGAATGTAAAGATTTTTCCCCATAGAGGCGAAATTTGAAGGCTCAAAAATCCTATTGGGGATTTACTTTCAACAGTGACTACGTTCAAAACCTCAAACGTTTTGAAGTTTCTTGAAAATTAAAGACATTCAGTCGTTGCTTCAGTAGCCGTATCCTTTGAGAAAAACAATGCAATAGACATTGTAGGCCTAACCAGAGAATGGAGACTCTTTAGGAATACGTATGTTTACGTAGGAGGAGGAGGAGGAGGAGGAGGAGGAGGTAGGGAGGAGGTGGAGATGAAGAAGAAAAAGAAGAAGAAGCGACGACAACAACAACCAGTAATATGCCGATTTATTTTACAGAACTTTCATATTCATCCCGAAAAGAGTGTTGTGTGTCAGTGTTGTATTACACGACACCCTTTGCGTCTTCCTCTTTTTCGGTCCTTTTAACTGCGTGCAGGCTTGGTGGTATGGTAGGCTTCAACACCTGTTTGTCTACCTTGGGGCAAAGGTGAGAAAAGCCTTAAGAGGCTTAAGGGGCGTTTGTAAGCCCTATTTCGCCCATGTTAATTTACTAGATTTCATGATCCGTTTTCTCAAACACTAATTAACTGAGCTATTTGAAACTTTTACCATTGATTGATTGCCCCTCAATAGAAACTTTACAACAGGGGGTTTAGGATATGCTTACGTTGAGCCATTTTAGAAATTTTAATACAACCCATTAACACTTCAGAAAAATCGCATATTATAATTTGTTTCTCGTGACAGGCACATTGTATCAAAAAATCCCTGTGTTAAAAGTTGTACCCTTTTGCCCTACACATATAAAGAAAATGTGAGCTCTGTATCTCTAGTAGTACAAAGGGATAATGGGTCTTTGTGTGAAAAATAAACATTTTCGAAAAACAGCAATTGAAGATTAATAATCATCAATATAATGAATTTGTGTGCATTGCCTAATAAAGTCCTGATGCATATCAAGGTTTATCTGGGTCTTCTGCAGCTTGAAATTCTTCTTCCAGTTTCCTTGTTGCCACTGCTCTCTTCTTCCGGGCTTCTTTCTGTAGTTCTGCAGTTGCTCTCCGCACTCGTTTCATATCAATATCCGACATAATTTCAGCAGAGCTCTTTCCTACTGACATGCCTAATTGTTTCAATACTAAGCGCCTGGTTAAGTAACCTCTATTAAAACATGAAACTGCATCATAAACCCAAAAATTCAATGTTTGTAGGGAAACAAAAACAGGTTTAGGAATGCGCGACCAAATTATGTTGTTTACCAACTCATTGGGGTTTTGACTTTTACACTTTTTTAAAAGTTCTGGGTTAGCCAGTTCTCTAAACATAGGTTTAAGCTCATCTAAACGTGTAGTATAAATACAAAGAGAAATAAGAACGAAAAGCAATAGTTTTAGATGTGTATACAATAACAAACCGAAATATGCATAAGCTCGAATGGGTGACATATTGGACTGAGTTTATCAGTCCATATGTCAGTCCATACCTCTGACATCATCACCTAAAAAAAATCGTAAAAATTGTCTAATTGTCCGATTAATTTAAAATTAATACCACCTGAAAGCAGATATTCCATACAATATTTTGGAACAAAAAAATAATAATAGAATTTTTTGACCAATATGCCTTACCCCTTAACTGAAATTAGGCGGCTTAAAGTACTCAGTTCTTCGACAAGTCCTCTTGCTTCCGACGCACTTCTTCCACTGGTGTAAAACTTCTTTATGCTCTGTAAAAAAAAAGTTTTCGGCTGAGCAACGCACTACACGTACGTCGACTTCTTCAATCCTCAGTCCTACGTTGTTTTGGAATCCGTCTTCAATAAACGTTTGCAAACCAAATTTTTGTTTGCAGATTTCAAACACATAACTATGACTAAGTTGCAGACGGTTCCTATTTAAATATTTCCAAAGTTTAAATATTTAGGCACAGTGATGCCAAGACTGGGAATGTTATTTGACGAAGTTATGGAAAGAATCCCAGTACCTGGAACGCTATTCAACGGTATAAAAATATGTTCCTAGTTAATAAGCACATCTCGAAAGAAACAAGAGCTTAACTTCTCAGAAAAGTAGTTGTCCACATAATTATATATGGGTCAGGACCGTGATTATGGTCACCGACAAGAGACACAGATAATCGGACGTAACTAAAGTGAGACACTTACGAAAAAGGACAACAACAGGCAAAATCAGAAATAACAGAAATAGAGAAAGATCGAAATCAAAATCCATAGACTACGTTACTGAAGAAAACACTGAAATGGTTCCAGCATATCAAGAGATTGCGCGAGGAAACGGTAACTTGAAGAGTAAGGAGGATTAATCCTACGAAAACCCAGGAGGATTATATAAGAAAAGGATTTAAGAAGAGAAGAAAGACCAGTAGACATGCATAAAAAAGTCATCGTTTCGCATTGTACTCATAGCATGATATGAACACTGAACATAAGATTCATAAAATTTTACTCTTTTTACATTTTAACGTGAAAAAATTAACACTTTAAAATCATGTAAAGAAACTTTTTTTTTAATTTTCTAATGGATGTTTTTATTTTAACCCGTAGACAGGGAACGATGAAAAACACGAGAAATTTTTAATAGATCGGTTAAAAACAAGTGTACGTGCTGTTGCAGAGCTGCGAGTGATTACAAATCAATTTCTAGGTCGGAGGCGGCGATGGGGGGGGGGAAGCATCCGATGAGGAAAAGCTTTTTTTTTCTATTCGCAGCCCCAGCAGCGACGGGATACGAGGTTACTGGGACGCGTCCTACTACCCACCCACCGCCGCCTCTGTCTGTTCCACAGACGGTAATGTATAAGATTTAGCCTAATCTGTCCGTCACCGCGCGGGACGTGTTATTCATAATCGGCTCACTGGTTCTGAAGAGTCGCGCTCCGAGGCTAACGGTCGCGCTCGCTGTGACCTAAATCCAGACCACTGTTCGGGATGAATGAAACTATAGTAAACGAATGTGTGCCACTGGTTGGCGTTGTTCTGAACACACAGAACGCTTTACTTGCGTAATCAGATAACTCAGAAGTAGGCGGAACTGCTACCAAGCGGATTTAGTACTGTACGCGCATCAGTTTTGCTGCTGAGACGCCTGAGGAGCGGAGGGTCTATTGAATGACAGTGCGTGCTTGTGTTGGTGGCATATTACTGGTTCTGGTACCGTGTAAGAGACAGTCAAGTCACATCAAAACAGTGTTAAACGTATTTTAAATGTGTAGTATTACAGTGATGCGTGCAGTGGAATGACATACGTCACCGCATTCCTTGCTCGGTAGCAAAGATTCATTCCGGTCTTGTCAACTACAGGCTATACATTACGTAAGTTTATGTTTTCAACGAAGTATAATTAGCTCGGTAGACGACCGAGAAAATCAATCGAATATCCATCCGTACCCTGAAAAAGTACTGGTCATATAAATACGCTTAAAAACGTAGTACTTAAGAACACAATCTGGTCAAAGGTACTTCTGAAAGGCACCTCCCTCGATCAAGTCGGACATTTTAGATATCCTGGGTGTCATGTAACTTGTGGATACAATCGAAACATTGATAACAGGCTGTAGTCTGGGGAAACTTTTGAAAAAAATCATCAACCTTGTGGACTACAGAGTTGACAAACGTGATGCCTTAATGTATTGTCGTGAGACACTGCGAGCCTAACTTAACTCCCCCTCTTTTCCTCACTCTTCGCACCCCCTCACGTTCTCACACTCTCTCTCTCTCTCTCTCGTATTATACAACCATGCAGCAAACTTTGAACACATTCGCACACAGTTTTCATTAACAGAAATGAGCGGTAGTTGTCAATAAGTTGCCCGCGCGTGTGTGTGTGTGTGATCATTTAACAATGAAACAGACATCTGTTTATTTTAAAATCGCTGAAACAGTTAACGTCAGCTATAAAAGTAACTGTTATCAACTTCAATGATTCTTTTTTCTCCGCCTATGTAGCTGTGTTGTTGGCGCATTCGTGTATCACTTAAACAAAGGCCAACACTGATAGGAAAATGCAGACGGCACGACACGGGCCGGATTCATTGGAGTTGATAAGCTGCAGTTGCTGAATAAAAAACTGTCACCCTACCGAACGCGCAAGGCCGTGTATTAGGCTGAATTGATATTACTTATTAGTCACAACTAATGAACGCGGAAAGCCAACATGTCCTAAGTGTGTGTAAAGTGCCAACAAGTGTAAGTGGGCGATAAGTGCTACGTGGCAACAACGCTCATAAGAAATATCATCGCCATTAGACGTAATGCCTTTTTGTAAGGTTTGCACTAGCAACAGCGAACTTTTCAAGATTAAAAAAAAAAAACCTTTCAATAGTATAATAAAAAGAAACTCTTGGCAGGCAGCGTAGAAAAGAAACTTTAATGAAACTGTATAAAATAATGGCAGTGCGAGCTGTCACCCACGGGAAGCAAGCATGAATGCTTAGCAAGAAAGATACAAATAAAATTACAATGTAATTAATTAATCAAAATTAATTAATTAACATTATTTTAATTATAGGAAATTACTGTGATATACGTTGCATATCTTTCATTTAATTACGCGCCACGGTTTGCGCCATGTACAATGTAATTATGCAACGCGTTGGACACCATATACGATGTAATTAATGATGCTGATTTAATTGCATAACTTATTTACTAAATTTATATATTATTTCATCTGTATTTATGAAAATGCTATCTGTACGACTCTGTCGTGTTTCTCAACTTTATTTGTCCCTACAGTTGGATGTCATATACAATGATAATTAATATATATTTCTTTAGTTAATTGCATGAATTAAATTATTGTTTAATTTGTAAACCACAATCAAACTTATTAAACATGAAATTGATTTTGACTTTAACTGCCAAATAAGCTTCTAGTCTGAGTATATTTATAAGCATGGTAATTGATAAACTATATTAAATTGAATCATGAGTTATAGATTCTATTTAATGAGAAGTTATCTTGTGAGTCAGGTCTTACACAAATCAATATAACACGAACGAATCCATTCTAAAATACGTTTATTAAAATATCGAATCTCATCCGTAATCCGTAACATAAATCATAGAATAAGAGCACTTACAAATCTTTCTAAAAGACAATAAAATTCTATACCACATTTAAGTAATTGAAAGAACAAGTTTAAAATAATTAAAAGAACAATCAAATATAGGCACTTATTCGTGCGTAGTGACGTTACTAGCTACCAATGTGGTGTGCTCATAATTTGCATTAAGTGGTTTTACGTCAAAACACATTAAACATTTATAGACGTGAAATACTCATATATTAACAATACACATATTAAGTATATACATAGTTAAAATCATGTTCCTGCAACAGACATATTAGAACACATACATAGTTACAATAAACATATACATACAGTAACAAGAATACATGTGCAATACTCTATACCATAATGATCCCTATCTATGGATTCGTATTCTATCTGACTCTTGTTTATAAAATTCTCAGATGGTTTGGTTCTAAGTGTCAGGTCAGTGGTATTTTGGTAAATTAATAATTATAATAAGAGATTAATTTTGTACGTTACTCGTTCTGTCGTAATGTATCGCTCCCATGGCGTATCCATGCGGGTTCCTTCGTTGACGGTTGATGTTAATCCATATAGCACTTGTGATTCACACTTTCGATTTCTATACGTACATCGTCCGAGAACACTAGTCCGCACTCCGCGACATTCGCTATGAGTTTTCAGATTGCCACAGTGTAAGTTGCGGCATAGCACTTAGAATCTGTCGACTATGCGTATTCGCGTGAGTCTATTGACGCGATCAACAGCTTGATACCGTTACGCACTTAATAGTCTTTCATCTTGCGCGTTTTACTCTCCTGCGACGCCTAGATTGCTTTCAAGTTTATTAGGCAATTATAATCATTGCTATTACTTGACTTTATTACGAAATAGTGTAGTATCACTACTTTATGTAAAGGTTCAGGAATGTCACTGCTAAATATTATCACCTTTATGACAGTGTATTACATATAGTTTATAAAGTTCATTATTCGCGCGTCATCGCGAACACTACCGTTCCTTTTTGGCGTTCTAAGTCTTATTCACGCACTTCCATTAAGTCTGAACAAAGTCTTTATAGTATCTAATGAAATACTGCGAATTACTGGGTTACTGAGATACAGAAAATAACAATGTACTGGAAGAAAACTTTGACTCCCTGAAATTAATGAAGTACCGATATAACTGAAATACTGCGCAAAGTTTTTATGAACTGAGTAAAATTTTGAATGAACTAAGTAAAAATTCGAATGAACTGAGAGCGCGTCCCCTTGTGTATTCAGGTTTTATTCCTTTCGATCTTCCCACTCTTGTAACTCCGATGATCGCTCCAACTTCCCACCAAATCATCTGTGATAGGACTATTGCATGGACCTCCCTGTGTCCTCTCGTCTCCAGTCTGTATTTCTGGCGAATTCTCCACCCAGCGCCGTTTGGAGAGGGATGTTCTTACTCGGGATTTACTCTCTGGTCGCCGGCTTCTGTCAGCACCATCCCTTTCAGTTGCTCCCTTCGGAATTCTCGTTCCTCATTGGCTGGTTGGCTTTCTTAACTTGAGTTTGACGCAGTCCACGTGGACTCGACGAGTTGCTGTCTTTCGTCCGTTGCCCTGTTCTTGGAATCTGTGCTAAGGCCTTGCTTCCGAAGTCACATCTGCTACTCTTGGTGTAGCGTGGCAAATTCCCTTACTGTTGAGACACTATCGACTTCCTTCGATGAACTACGGGTGGCATAACATCTGTGTTCTCCGCAAGCGTCACTCCGTCGCATGCTTCATTGTCTGTGCACTAACTATTGTTTTAATATAAGTCGCACACATGGTTTCGAACAAAACTCTTACCGGTGGCTATGTATTTTTCTCGTTACTGGACAGATGTAAGGGTAGCATTCCTTTGTTATAACTGTGGAGTCAAGCGTTCCCACGCATGGTCCAATTCGTCGCAACGTGTGCTGTACTGCTCATTGTTCGTTAATGGTTTTTACGCCGTTTTAACGGAAAGGAAAGGTTTGTTTCTTTTCGTCGCCCACCTTCGAACAAAGCTAACATGTGTCACATTTGACGGGCTCTAATTGCTGGTGTACTTCTCTCGCAATACTCAAAATTTCAAAAAAAAAATCTCGAAATAATAATTACATTATAAAATACAAGGTGTCACGATACAGTTTCTGAGGAGTTTGGTGGGATATAGAAGACCAAACGTGACTACGAATGCACACATAAGAGACGAACTAAACATATTTTCATAAATAAAAAAATTAAACAATGCCTGGGGCGGACCAAAACTAACAGCTGCTGCCTTGTAGTTGGATATTGCTTTATCAAAAGCTAAAGGCAGTAAATCTTCATTAAAAATTGCCTGGTCCTCCAGGTTGGGGGTTAATGGAATGGTCCAACTCTCCATTCATTGGAAAAAAGAAAATGTTAAAAAACCAAACAGATTGCAGCCGGATGGATTCAATAAAGGTAAACGAGAATTCAATCACTTCTGTATTCGTTGGTTCCGGAAAATGTGTAAACATTGTACAGCCAGAATAATAAGAAAAAGAAATTTAACATTACAGTATCTTCCAAAAGTTTAAGGACACCACTGAAAACCATTACATTGCATTTTGTCCACATACTTTTGCACCAATCTAAATGTTAAACACTCATGTTCGTATGAGGACACACTCTGATGTAATTGTTTTCAGGGGGTCTCTTACACTTTTGCAAGGCACTGTACAGACTTCATTGGAAAGAAATGTCAGCCGTATGGAAAAGCGCAGATTACCGAGATCAGCCTTTGAGTACCATACGAGGGGGTGTTGAGGTATGGTTAAAAATAATTAATAATTTAAGTACAGGAGCAAACACACACTTTATTGAAGAACAGTTTAGTAGCAAGTATACATAAAACGGACACACGAAATACACATTACAAAAGCAGATTTAAAACTGAACTTAACTGGTCGAGTGCATCTCTGTTTATATAGAAAAAGGCTTCCAGATTTTTCCTTTTATTTAAAAACTACCAGAACATTACTTTTGTAGACTTCTCACAGTAAACAAGCATGTGTGTGGGCTGAGGCCCCGCCCAGGTAGCTAGACCTCCCACCGCACAATACAAACTTTCACTTTACAATAACAGGTATACTTACTTAAAATTGAATGTAGAGTTTTCTAGTAAATTCTCAACACCCTCCCTAAAACTCTACATTCTCACAATCACATTAATTTAAAAATTCATTTTTACTCTTAAGTCCAAGTTTAGATCTTAAATAAACAAATTTTGGTTTTGACAAAGCTTTCGTAAGTATATCAGCAACTTGTTCATCACTTTTAACATAATGCACATCAATTTCTCCATTTTGAAAACAATCACGTACATAATTATATTTCACATCAATATGTTTTGTCCTTTGATGGAATTCAGGATTACTTATAAGTTTTAATGCACTCATATTATCTATATATAAATCATATTTATCAGTCTTACAATCGCATTCATTAAATAACTTCTTTAACCACATTATTTCAGTTGTTGCTAATGCTGCACTTACAAATTCTGACTCGGTTGTTGATAATGATACAGATTGTTGCTTCTTACTTCGCCAAATAATTGCAGCATTTGCATACATACAAGCTACGCCAGAAGTTGATTTACGTGTAACTGTATCGCTAGCATAATCAGCATCACTATAAGCTTTAAAGTTGCCATCCTTACAATATAGTAATCCAAAATCAATCGTACCTTTTAGATAACGTAAAATTCGTTTAACAATTGACCAATGAGCTACACTTGGTTTGTCTAAAACTCTAGATACAACATTTACAGCAAAACTTATGTCCGGACGACTTACAGTTTGCAAAAACATCAAATTGCCGACAGCTTCACGATAAGGTACATTACTTACAATAGTTTTTGATAAATATTCATCATGATTACAATCAATTGGCGTGGATACAATATTAGCTTCTGACATATTAAACTTTTCTAAGATTTTGTTAATATAAGTACTTTGATGAATGAAAACAGACCCATCATTCAATCTACAAATTTCCATTCCAAGATAATTAGTAACTTCTTTAGTACTAGTAATTTTAAATTTTTTACTCAAATCATTCAACAATTTATCAATCAAACTTTCATTTGAAGCTGCAATAAGTCCGTCATCAACATAAATTGCTAACAAGATCTTATTATTATTATTGTTATATATGTATAAACATGGGTCACCCGTACTTTGACAAAAATCTAAATTTACAAGAAAATTAGTGAAGTGCTCAGTCCAGCATCTTGGTGCTTGTTTTAAGCCGTATAAACTTTTCATTAATTTACATACGCGTGAGCTTCCATCATCAAAACCTTCAGGTTGTTTCATATATATATCTTCCTTTAAGTCACCGTATAAAAAAGCCGTTTTTATATCAAATTTACCGATATGTAAATTTTCACGAGCAGAAATACTAAGTATCAATCTTATTGTATCAAAGCGAACAACCGGACTAAAAGTTTCTTTATAATCTATATCTTTCTGTTGCGAATAACCTTTAATAACCAACCGCGCTTTATAACGTTCTGTACCATCTGGATTGAGCTTCTTCACAAAAACCCAACGATTGTTAATCACCTTTTTATTTTTTGGCCTTTCTACTAATACCCATGTCTTATTTTCATACAAAGAGTTCATTTCGTCCTGCATTGCAGCTTGCCAACTATCTTTTTCTTTACTTGTAATTGCTTCGTTATAATTGGATGGTAACTTTTCAGCAATAAACGTGATCGGACATCCATAATATTCTGTAGGTTTTAATTTTG
Source organism: Magicicada septendecula (assembly GCA_034769895.1). Classification (NCBI taxonomy): domain Eukaryota; kingdom Metazoa; phylum Arthropoda; class Insecta; order Hemiptera; family Cicadidae; genus Magicicada; species Magicicada septendecula. The sequence continues at coordinate 135,334,006 of CM068372.1, forward strand.
TTCTATCGCGCAATTGTCGTTCAGTTTGATTGTTATCGCTATTTGAAGACTGTAAAGGTTCTCTGTCTTCAAACTCATTTGATTCATTTTTAAGTAAAAGTTCATTATTTTTAGGAGTTATAATTTAATTTTCTTCAGTTTCTTTATTATTATTGTTCAAAGAATTCAAAATAATTGAATCAGCTAATACTCTTTCAGGTTTAAAAAGTACATCTCTACTTATAATGACATCTCGCACTTCCGGAACATATACACGATAACCTTTACAATCCTCATGATATCCGACCAGATAACCTCTCATCGATTTTTTATCAAGTTCCTTACGCTTTTCTTTTGATATATGTACATAACACATGGTTCCAAATATTTTAAATCTATCAACAGTAGCTGTTTTTCCATTCCATAACTCATAAGGAGTTTTATTATTTTGTTTTGTTGGGCCTGTTCTATTAATTACATGTACAGCAGTATTCATTGCTTCTGCCCATAAGAATAGAGGTAAGTTTGAATTTGAATATAACATTGATCGAGCAGCCTCTACAATGATTCGGTTATCGCGCTCTGCAATTGAATTTTGTTCGGGCGTATATGGAGCATTAATCGAATATTTTATACCTTTACTATTTAAAAAAGAGATCACAGCTTTATTATCGTATTCTTTACCACCATCAAAATGAATTTCTTTAATATTTGTTGCAAATTGATTCTCAACCCCGATACAAAATGATTTTAGTTTTTCTATTACTTCAGATTTTTCTCGAATAAAATGAATTTCTCTATAACTTGAAAAATCGTCTTTAAAAGAAACAAAATATAACTTTCTACCGAGAGACTCTACTTCCATAGGACCACAAACGTCAGTATAAATTATTTCGCGAGTTTTAGTGGCACGATCGATCTTTTTGTGAAAAGGCAATCTATGATTTTTGCCATAAGCGCAACCTTCACAAAAGAAATTTTCATCCGTAAATTTTATATTTAGATTTTTCAAAAAATTCTTCACATGTTTTACATTTTGATGACAGAGTCTTTCGTGCCATAATTGTAAAACATTACCGTTGGAAATGCTCGATCTACTCTTTTGTTCTACCACGTTACATCTTTTGGAATTAAAGTTTGAATGTCTAATTTTAGCAAACTACCAGGCTCATATTCGGAACCAGTTACAAGAATTTCATTACCATGCTTTAAAGTACATCTCGTAGCATTATGTGTTATTTCATAATCTATACCCCTTTTACCCGCATATTTAACAGAAAACAGATTATACATTGAATCAGGAACATATAATACATTATAGATAGTACCTTCTACTCGTTCACTATTTTTATAAGTTTCAAAGTCAATATTACCTATACCATATGCAGACATTGTCATACCGTTGCCCATTCTTACACTGGCTGGTGTTGTATATTCTTCGAACGTTGAAAACCATTCTCGATGCTTCGACATATGATCCGTCGCACCCGAATCCACAATCCAGAGATCATCCCGATTGCCACAGCTGCCTTTGTCACCTATTAGTGCTATCCTCGATGTTGATTTCTTCTGTCCAGAAGACGAGTTACTTCTTTCTTGATTATTCGACCATCTTCGCTGTCCATTATTCTTATTCATGAAGCAATTGTTACTTTTATGACATTTTCTTTTGCACGTATAACACCTGAAGCAGTCCCTTTTTAAATGACCTTGTCTTCCACAATTATAACACTGCTCTTGTTTCAAATTATTCTTCTCACATTTATAAGAGTCATTCTTCTGTTCTTTATGACCGATTTTCAGATTAGCTAGCAACGCTGTCGTCTCTTCGTGTACTTCCTTTTGCTCTTGTAATCTAAATTCTTCTGCCATCAAGCGCTCAGTCAAATTTTCGAGATTCTTCTTATCGTCAGACACCGAATCCCAAGCACTGTGAAAATGATTAAACTTTTGTGGCAAAGATGTTAAAACACGAGTCATCACCATAGTCTTTTCAATTTTTCCCCCGAGATTTTTCATTTTTCTAGCCAACTGTTCTATTTTTGAAATATTATACGTAACACTTTCACTCTCTGTCCACTTAAACTCAAAAAATTGTTTTTGAATCATCGTCAGATTTTCATCAGATTTTAGATCATATGCTGTATTCAATTTGTCCCACATCTCCTTGGCAGTAGAACAACCCATTATAAGTTCGAGAGGCTTTCTCTCCACTGTTGTAACAATTAACTTTCTGGCAATTTTGTCCGCCTTCTTGAACTTTTCCAACAACGCGTCACGATCTTCTGCACCTGCAGCTGGCTCGGCTAATCTTCCTTCGCAAACATCCAGCACATCATCATCCTCTTCCATCAACGTGCGTACTACGAAGCGCCATTGATGCCAATTATCTTTGTCTCGAAGTTTTTCAATTTTTATATTCGGTTCCATTTTTGCACTAATATTTTATACTTGCACTCCAATTACACACTGCACTCCGATTTTAAAATGCCACTGGGCCCATAACCTGTTGAGGTATGGTTAAAAATAATTAATAATTTAAGTACAGGAGCAAACACACACTTTATTGAAGAACAGTTTAGTAGCAAGTATACATAAAACGGACACACGAAATACACATTACAAAAGCAGATTTAAAACTGAACTTAACTGGTCGAGTGCATCTCTGTTTATATAGAAAAAGGCTTCCAGATTTTTCCTTTTATTTAAAAACTACCAGAACATTACTTTTGTAGACTTCTCACAGTAAACAAGCATGTGTGTGGGCTGAGGCCCCGCCCAGGTAGCTAGACCTCCCACCGCACAACACAAACTTTCACTTTACAATAACAGGTATACTTACTTAAAATTGAATGTAGAGTTTTCTAGTAAATTCTCAACAGGGGGGAACAGCAAGGACGTCCGAGGAAAAGATAGTCCGTGAAACCGGCACAGGTCACACGGCCTGATGATCATGAATACTTGCATTTCGCTGTCACGAGGGGTTTTTAAATTTTGAGTTTCGCCTTGCCTAACACGTGGAATACTGACATGGGTATTAAATAAAAAATAACGATTAAGATCCACCCAAGCAGCCAGTACCGAAGTATGATGAATACTAAACGGGCACATATAATTAAGAAACATCCTCCTTGTCATTTTTATTCTATGGTACTACACCCCGAGTACAAAGAGCTCCTAGTTAAGGATATAACTCAAGTGACCAATATTTTGGTACTGGTGAAAAGACTAAAATCGAATAGGACACGTCATAATGTTAGGATGGAAGATAACAGGTAAACTACGCTAATTATCTAATGGTGTCCTGCAACCGAGAAAAAGGGTAGACATCATGTCAGGTGGAGAGATGAAAACTGCCAGTTTTGGGATAACTTCGAACCGGCTGGAAGTGACAGAAACCAACCGAGAATAAAGGAAGAGGCATTTGCTAAGAAATGGGCCTAGAACTATGGTTGTACAGGCTATATGCTAACGAACTCTAAATTATGAACTGCACGTACAGGCAACAAGTTATGTAAAGAAAAGAATTATTGGCTAAAAGGAAGTGTGTAGGTGGTAAGCGACAGTTTCTCTCCTTCGTCACACGCTATCTACCTACAACTACTACTCTCACCACAAATATCAGCCTCGTGCAAAAAGTTCGTAATATATACAAAAATTGGCAATATTCTTATATATTCTAATACAATATTTTTATTATTTAAGTGCAACACATATTAACAGAATAAGTAAGAATTAACTATTTACACAAATCATTCAACTATGTTTTTTGTAAAGTATTATATCAGCCTGCTACGTATCAGGATCACAGGTGGGCACTGCGAAATTCATACTTTGAGACGCATGCGCACTAGCGACTTTGGTTTCTGCACACACAGACAACTGACACTTCACATAGTATCTCACAAGTTGTATGTTTTGGATCTAATAATTTATTCATTTAATTACATAATAAATGATTATGTGATACAAAGAGTGGGACAATAGAACACAACAATTTAAAACTACCACAACAGGAAATCTTTTTACATTTTTAAGTCAAATATAGTATATAGATACAAAGGTAATAAGATGCCATTTTACTTAGACGTGTTCATCGTTCGAAAATAACGTCTCTTAAGTGACGCCCATTGATACTGTTACGTAATGCGCAAAAAGTGTTTACCATTACAAAACATTCTACGTGTTTCTCGGATGTTCCAGTGGAATCCGGCTGTAATACTGTGTGCGTACGTGATCTCAACATGCGTTAGCGAGACTTTTCTAGACTTCGCCGGCCGCGCGCAGTGTGTCAAGGCCGCAATCAATTACGTTCTAGTGTAGCGCTGATGGTTCTGGAATTTCAGCGGGGTATAAATATAGACATTCAGCAGCGCTTAGTTCAGTTTTAGTGGCGATTTATTTCAGTGCGGGTCGAAGTATTGTGGCGAAGTGTTATGTGTTTTATAATTGTGCGGGACAATTGTTATACAATTGTGTTTTATATTAGTTGACATTTTTATTGCGTATGAACAATTTTTATTTGATTTGTTGTTAACGTTTGTTTGTTTGATCTTGTTGATTACAAACTGTTTAATTGTGATAATTAGAGCTGGTGATTAGTGACTTAATTGGTGTCTTGTATTTTGTTTTCCACTGTACCATACGACGATCACTAGACCGTCGTAACAATACGCTTACATTCTCCAAGTCGATCAAAAAAGCAACCCATGACTCTCTGTAGCATGGGCTTGCGGAATCGCCAGAATTTCTTCGACGATCCGCTGCCTGACATAATTTAAATCATGTAGTAGTGACTAGAAAACCTTAAAGTTTGACAGCCCCATAAAAAGAAATGACAGGCTGGACGTCGCGCTAGCCAGAGTATTGCACCATGTCTAGAGATCAACCGATCTTCGAACACAGTCCTCAACACATCCATTGTGTTTTGTGCAGTGTGAGCGGTAGCTCCATCCTGTTCCAGACCGAGTCAGTGTCAATCCTTAGATCATTTAACAAAGCAAGAAAAAAGTTGTTCAGCATTTGCACATACCGGTCTGAGTTCTCACTGACTGAATATCCGTTACCGTCTACATAGATATACGGTCCATAAACACGAACGGAGGAAACTTCATACCAAACAGTGACTCGCTGGCTATGAAGAGGTATAGAATGAAGTTCTTAAGGGTTAATGTCACTCCAATAGCGCACGTTTTGTTTATTGGCATCCCCGAAAAGGTGAAAATGTGCTTCGCCTGACATAAATAAGTGTTCATGAAAGTTTTGTTCTTGATTTTTGAATTCCGATATTTTATTACAAAAATCAACTCTTTTAGAATAATCACGTTGAAACAGTTTTTGGGCCACTTGAATTTTGTATGGATGGAAACGGATAATCCTCCGCAGAGACCTACTGGAAATCTGCAGTGCCATACCATGCTTCCCAGCAGACCTCTTTTTTGGACTACGCGTGACAGCAGTTCTTACCCTTTCCACGTTTTCTGGGGTGGGCAATGTTTTTTACTTCCTCCACTTGCTGTGTCGAGGCAGTGGTTCTAAATGGTCTTACCCAGTTCGATACTGTTGAGCGATCTGGAACGCTTCCATGTCTCCCAACTTTGAAATAATTTCTGAACAGTCTTTGTGTAGTTATATACGAATTATTACTTTTAAAAAGCGTTTTACGGCAAACGCGCGATGTTCAACTCGCTATGTTTACTGAAATGGGATAGTTTAATTGAGGTTATAAAACCATCTTATTATTTATTTTTGCCATAGTAACCAAACACGAGCTAACATAAGTTATTGTGTTCTCATTGGCCCAGGATTTATAATAATACCGCGGACTGAAGACAACAGACGGAGCACAGCCAACGACTTACATGGAAATCCCGGGCGAGAAAGAGAATCTGGGGTAGACGAAAACATATGGTGTTACATCCTAAACAGAGCGGCCTAGTTATCGTGCATAAGAGCCGATAAAGAAGAAGATAAGACTATACTTCACCATATTCGTCGCGTGTACACTGTACGTTCGTTGTTGGTATCATAGAGTACTTTGATGTGCCAAAGTTTTTAAAATTTTTTTTACGTTTTCGGTATTACTAACAGAACTGTCTTCCCGTCTGACCGATCCGTGAATTTGGTCTTCTTGGAAATAAACGAAAGTGGCTAACTGCTATAAAGTAGCCTATCTTCTGCCTCCGCTCTTTCTGATCGGAGGAAGCCACTGATCGGCCACCCAGCCAGGTACTGTTTTCGACGGTGTGACAATTACAGTGATAAAATGAAACAACCACACGACTGTACTGACAGGTACAATAAATTTCATAATTTATTGAAAATATCAAGGACCACACGCTTACACGTGTTGCTATGGTATAGTATATTTATTTAACAACCCATATATTGAACTCAGTTTTATTGAACTGGACAATGACAACAGGATCAAAACGCCAGTGCCAGTTAAGGAAAGAACGACCTCCACACACTGTGACGTTTTGATATATTATAAACAGACACAGGGCACTGCTATTCTAATCTAAATTAGTGTTCTTAGTACAGAATTAATTTTTTAAACTTTGAATCTATCACCACTTATTTCATGACGAATTTTACGAAACAGTTTTATTTCGTTTTTTAGAAGGTACTTCCAAGAATAAGTTAATAATGCCTTAGGGAACGACACATTAAGTGATCTGGAGTCCCACATTAGAGTTGGGTCGATATACCTATAACAGGAATTTTGGAACGATTATTTTTGTGGAACGGATATAAGTGTGACTGAAAAGTTGAAATATCTGTTCCGATGACTGATAACTGAAAACTGAAAAGTCGAAATACCCGTTCCGATTACTCGCAGCCTCGCGGTTTGCGGGATCCCCCTACGCAACTAACAAATAAACAAGTAAACGAGTACAAAGCCACTTTTTTGTCCTGAATACTTCATTCTTGCCGATTGCCATACGAGTACGAAACGAAGCAAAACAGCGAGGTTCAGAATATCTCTATGCCAAAGAGACGAAGCTGTTTTTAATAAATGATTTTAACTTCATTTTAATCTCACGTAAATTATTTTGACATTATTTGTTGTGCTATTACGTGCACTCTAATTTTCTCTGAGTTTCGCAACTGATTTGTCTAACCAAAATGGAATCAATATTAATATTAAATCTATGTCAGTTTGTTTATTCCTAGTGAAAACTTAAATTAGTATTCCCAAAGGGAGACAGGCCTATAAATTCTCTTGTTTCTTATTTTCTTTTAAACAGTAACAGTTTAATAAAATCACAATGTAAAGTAACACTGTTAATACTTTTAGTTTCAATTTATTTCTTATAACAAATTATATAATACATGTATATGTATAATAAGTATATAATAACAGGTATTTCTACGTGTTATTTTTTGGAACAATTTCGTTCGCACCTGTTATTTTCAAATACTAGTTTAGCACACCTCTATTCCACATGGTATCCTTTTGGGGCTACTTCTGTATTTCACATCTAGGTACCGCAGAATATCAAAGACAGACAGCACTTTTATTGCCACTTTTGCCGATGAGACGGCAATCTTATCAGAAGACCCAATATCTGCCACTGAAGATCTACAGACACATCTCGATATGCTTTAAGACATTCCACACGTGATAAATTAAAGTAAATAGCAACAAATCCACGCTGATCAGCTTTACCACAACATGAAGTAGACGTCCACAGGTCACAATTAATAATTGATTTCAAACCCCAGTAAATTCTGAAATAAAACACTTCGGTCTTTACCTACACATAAAACGCGCCTGGCATGAATACACAAAAGTTAGAAACATCAATTATCCTTATAACCTAAGCAGGGGACCTCGCTGATTGGTAGAAGATCCCATCGAAACGCGATCCAAACGTTCACATGGAATACTACTACTAGTACTCCACTCCTCTCTATCCTGTGCGACTCCTGACCCCTAGTCTTCATCTACATCGTCCACCCATCTTCTCCTTGGCCTCATTCTTGCTCTTATTCCTTCTGGTCCTCCAATGAATACTTTCTTCACTGCCCTTTCCTCTGTCATTCTTTGTACGTGACCTGCCCACCTAATTCTACCTCGCTTTATTAATGTGACGATATCCGGTTCCTTGTGTAGATCGTACAATTCGGCATTTGTCCTCGTACGCCACATTCCGGGATCTAGTACACCTCCATATATCCTCCTCAGAATCTTTCTTTCCCATCTTCTGATTATATCTTCTTGGGTTGTCATGGTCCAGGCTTCTGAAGCATACGATACTAATGGCCGCAATACGGTTTTGTAAATCTGGACCTTGGGAGGTTCTAGAAATGTTTCTGAACTTTAGAATGGGCAGCAGACAAAACTATCACCTATTTTCCACGGCTAGTTTGCCTTGAATTTCCATTGCCATCTGATTTTTTGACGGCCCGAGGGACCCAAGATATCTAAAAGTTTATACCCTCTCAGATTCACTACCATATATTTTGTCCTTTGGCTGTTCACTAGGCTGGTCGAAGGATGCTCCAGAGAGGTGTACGCCTCTTCCAGTGCCTGTTTGTTTCCTTGTCACGAGAACAATATCGTCAGAATATGCAATGGACTGCGACTTTCTATTCATAATTGTGCCACCAGGGTTTATTGGTAGCTGCCTTACTACTTTCTCTAGGCATATATTGATAAGGAGGGTAGACAAGACATCCCCTTGTTTTACTCCTCTTCGAACTCGGAAATCCGCTGTTAATTCTCCTCCAACATTTACTTTGCATCTTGTATCTTTTAGGGTTATGTGGACCAAATGTATTAATTTGTTGAGTATTCGGAAGCCTTGCAAGATGCGACATATTTCGTTTCTGTCTAAGGAATCGAATGCTTGTTTATGATCTACAAATCCGGAATTCAATAATTTATTCCACTGTTTTACGGTGACGGTCCAGTCGATCCTCGCAACAATAGTTTCTGTTTGCTTCATCATCATCAGTAGCTCCACAGCCCACCGTGAGCCTCAACTTCCCTCAGGATTTTCCTCCAGACTTCCTTATCCTTAGCCAATCTCCATTAATTTTTCACTCCAAGTAATTTCACATCTTCTAGGACTCCATCAATCCATCGTAGCCTAGGCCTTCCACGTTCTATCTTTCCTTCTGGTGTACATTTCATAATCCTCTTAAGAACATCATCCTCATTCATTCTCTGTACATGACCTGCCCACCTTAGCCTAGCCATCCTAATTGATTTCACAATATTTTCTGTTTGCTTACAGGGTAACACTGGAAACAATATCAAAACACAAACAAACAAACTTTCAAACGGAATAGACGATCAAAATTTTTGTTTATTTTTTATACACATGGAAACATCAAAGCATGATATTTCTGACTTCATCGCCGTACTTCCAGTATTTTAGATGATATGGAAATAAGAATACTGCGTTCGAACAATGATTACACAGTACTGTTTCGAGCTACTGTGGTTGGAATATAAACAGACCGCCAGACAATAAGTACCATACCACCGGTCGTCTAATTACACCAGTAACCGGGACAACGGCTAACCATGAACAATTTGTTCAGTACATAGTGTAGTATACTTAGGCCTAAGTCCGTAACGGTCAGCCGCCAACGGTTCTCCGTGCTGCACAATACAATGTAATTCACCCTTATCGTGGTGTGGTAAAAAACCTGTATACCGCTCTTGTGTGTGTGTGTGTGTGGGGGGGGAGGGCCGGCAACAAGTGACTGGCTACAAGTGTTACAGCCCCCCCCACTCTACTCGCACGTAATTCTCCAATGTCTTACACCGCCACTTAACAAACGACGCGACGTTACACAGCGTCGTTTTAAAAATACCAGTTTTCTGTTTTATCGGCAACGGTGTGTTACACTTACTTTGATTACTTTTGTGTCTACCTAATTAAATTTTAATACCTAAATTTAATACGTGTATATAACTTGACATAACTGATAATTTATCGCAAACATGACCGCATATATATTTTTAAAATTTATGATTCCGAAGGTATATCTAAACAGTAGACGTAGAAAAAAAAACGTTCTAAACTTACTGGCTTAGTTCAGTCAGTTCGTTGAGCGATTTTCTTAGTGCGTATCGAGTAGTGGTTGAAGTACTGTGGCGATGTGTTACTGTGCTATAATTAGTGTGGAGCACTATTTTTTCACATTATTATTGCGTGTTGACAAATTTAACTGGAATGATTGTACGAGTTGATTACAAATTGTTAATTGTGATTAATTAAAGCTGGTGATTAGTGACTTCATTGGAGTCTGTAATTTTGTTTTCCACTGTACCATACGTCGATCAGGGAGACCGTCGTACAATATACGCTATTGTTTGGGAGCGGACCCAGTTTTTTGTTACGGAAAGCTCCGCTGTAGTGTTTACTGTTATTTCAGTAGCAGTTATTTGTCATACGAGTAAAATACGGTGTTGTCGTCATCGAGTATTATGTCCCATACAGTGACATATCAGTGGACGGGACAGAAACCTCAAACACTCAGGAAATGACCCAATTATTGATGACAATTTTGCTTGGATTGTTGTTGCTTTAGGATCTGAAAGATGCCACTGATATTCCATTAATCAAGAGGTGAGAGCAGGTATGTACAAACAAAAATGATTCTGACAGGTTGAAGATAATGTACATAAGATTAGCGGAAGCCATACGAGACAAAAAATATACTATTGTTACGACGGTCTCCCTGATCGTCGTACGGTACAGTGGAAAACAAAATACAACACACCAATTAAATCACTAATAATTTAATTAAATAATAATTTGTAATCAACAAGATAGTTTCTTACAACAATTCAAGTAAAAATTTTCCGCACGCAATAATAATGTCAACTATAAAGAATTCCGCATTATACAACACTTCGCTACAAACACTCGATCCGCACTAAAGAAATCGCTCAACACAACTGAACTGACAAACCGGTTGCTATGGCTTTTTATGGGTAGCGCACGCCTAAACGAAGTATACGAAAATAATCTAGTAAGTTGTTCCCTGAGCGGCAGAACTCGCTCAGTGTTTCGACAAAGTACACTTACTTCAACAATCAATATCTAGATAGACTTACATATTTCGATATTAGATCTGTGGGAAAAATTACAAAAGTCTCTATTACCTTACTATTTATTTAGTACTAACTTATAACAATTGTAGAGCACACATCATGAAGTAAACACTAAACACTGGAAACATTCGGATTTGGGTTAAAATTCCTTTTACACCCTGTTGCATTTTCATAATTTTTTCGGGTTGTCGGTACTGGACGGGACCGTCATCATCCGCTTACCCTTCACTTCAAGAAATTTTATTTTTATGGCCACTAAAAAGGTGCATCTATTGTTAAGAGGGTTTTACAGTAAAGTTATTGTGGCGGCCCCATCCAGTGTATTAAGTGGCATTTTAGTCCGTTATATGTAGGCCTAACTTTAGTTGGTTCAAAAACGTTTATTTTATTATTATATAATGATAACAGCGCAACGATATATTATGTAATATAATAATGATAATATTACCGTTATATAATAATAATGGTTATTATTATTCATTTATAGGCCTAATTTAGCACTAAAATAATTATTTCATTTTTTGATAAGAGAAATTTAATTTTTTTCATATAACATTGTTACACAGAGTGCGACATCCTTCAAAGGAACTCACTAGCATCCTTCCTTCCCGTCACCTTTTTTCATTTTTAACGGACTAAAATGCCACTCAATCACCCCGTCCAGTACCGACAATCCTTTTTTCAAATTTCTGATCTCTTTTTCGGACCCTGAGTTCCAAAAAATTTGAAATTTCCAAAACGTAACACTACTTTCAGATGCCAGTTAAAATTATATTTAATTTAATACCACACAAGAATTTTTGCGATTTTATCAAAATTTTCACTCGCATTTTGAGTCCTGACGTCCAACAAACAAATTTTTTTTTAATGCACACTATACGCAGATTGTGGTTAAAATTCCCTTTAATCTGATTCCCTACACAGGCGTTTGCAATTTTTTGCTTTCTCACATGTTTGCCTCCCTCCACCCTATTTTTTGGGGTGGGATCAATCTAAAAAACAATAGGGTTCTGTAGGGTAAAAGCACAGGGAACACACGCAGTTTTACTAAAGTCGGTTGACGCGTTCAAAAGTTACCGTGAGACATACGCCAAACACACAGGCAGATAGGCAAATGCAAACGGTTGAGTTAAAACTGAGACATCGCTTCGCTCATTCAAAAAATCAACATTCTTTTATCGGAAACATATTAACACATTATGCATAGTGTTTAAATATTTAAATATACACTTCTTCTTCTTCTTCTTCTTCTTCTTCTTCTTCTTCTTCTTCTTCTTCTTCTTCTTCTTCTTCTTCTTCTTCTTCTCCTCTTCAATGATTAGGTTATATAAACCTGTTTCGGCACCCATCTCATCCTCAACGCCTCTTCTACCAATGGTATTATACTTCAGTGCCACTTTTGGCAATCGATCCTCTGGCATCCTTTGCAGCTGATCCCACCACTGTCTTCCGTAAATTGAAATAATTTCAATTATGTCCTTTACTTCGAGTTCTGGTCTGATATCTATCTTCATTCCTTATTCTAACTTGCACTGTATAATTTAAAGTATTTCGAAGAAACTGCGTTTCAGCACTCTGAATCTTGCCGCTTTCCTTTTTTGTCATGACCCACGCCTCACTCGCATAAATCAATGTGGGCGTTGCAATTGTTTTATAAAATTTAATCCTTGTGCTGTGTCTTGTTTTATTTCTAAGATTTCTATGAATCGTACCACAAATATACCTAAATTTATTTATCTTAACACACATTTAATTTAAATATAGGCTACACATTTACTGTACATTTTTACGAGTTGGAGAACACTTTCGGGCATCAATTTGGGGAAAACAGGCAGGGTGCCAGGAAATTGAAAATAAAATATTTGAAATATGGAATGGGTCATAAGCCGCTTGACAAGAAATTTATTTTTTGGTAATTTCTGGTGAAGAAACGTTATGTTGACTGTTCAAAATTTCAAGACATTTGTTCGATATTTCGACAAAACTAATTGACATCCTCAGGACTTGTGTAGTGGCAATACAGAAATTATTATTACACATGTAATGAGTATTAGTATGTGTGGAATATAATATTAATACAATAATAATACTTAACACGCATTAATATAAGAAGCCCGATTAACTATTTGTGTATTATCCGTATACATATTCTGATGAAGAGAATAAATTCTGTCGAAACGTTGACATAAATGGTTTAAAATTTGTCTAGTTAGTAACCAAACCTCACAAAACCTGTCATTATATATTAATTTATATCACTGTCAGTGGCGGCTCGTGGTTCTGACAGTCTGGGCTTCAATATCTGAATGTTTCTACTAACATAAGATCAGTTATCCCATTCCAAATAACACTGTTGACAACTTTTAATAGGCCTAATATTAGGTTGTTTTTATGCTATTTGTAATTATTCTGAAAATGTATAGTACAGGAAAAATAGATATTATTCGGGAAAAATATTGCCCCCATACTGTCTTGAGAGAAAAAGGTAGTTTTGGCTTATATTTTAAGAATCTAGAGAGTCCAGAGCGAAATCGTACCTAGGGGTAGTTTTATAAGGGTTGTGAGGGGTGGAAATACGGTTTTGGGGGAACTTTTATGATAAAATAAAAGACAATATGATATAATACCGTATGATATAATACGGTCATGGTTAATTTTATAAAAACAAGTTTCAAACAAAAGTTGTAGCTTATGAAATTCCGCGTATTTTCGTTTTTTGGACGACTTTATACGACGAAAATTGAGGGAGATATGAATTTTTAAAAAGTAGGTATTTTTCGAGATTTTAAAATAGCGCAATTCTGCGCGTGCGCTGTTTGCGTGCCAATTAAAAAATAATTCGTTTATCGAAAAAACAGAAGTACGCTTTCTTTAATTTTTAATTCTAATAAATATACGAAATTATATATATATATATATATATATATATATATATAGAGAGAGAGAGAGAGAGAGAGAGAGAGAGAGAGAGAGAGAGAGAGAGAGAGAGAGAGAGAGAGTTTAAAAGAAGCGCATCGCTGTTCCAGCAATTTGAGAAGTCTGATAACATGATTAACGAGTAAAATATAGTAGGTTTTAGATTATTTTTGCAGATTTATATTTGCCAAATAATAAAAATGTTTACACGAATAGGCTATTTTCACCATTATTGTTAATTAATTGTTATAAATAAACAACAAAATGATAATTCTTATTATTATAAGAAAGTGCATACAATTAGCTGTAAAATGAGCTCAAGGACGTTTCCTTTCAACAAAAACTGTCGATGTTATGAAGGTTTCAATGTTGGTCAAAACCAGGTGAAAAGGGTTTCACCCCTCCCAACCCTTATAAAACTACCCCTAGGTGCGATTTCGCTCTGGACTCTTTAGATTCATAAAATATATGCTAAAGTCTACCTTTTTCAGTCACAAAAGTACCGGGGCAATTTTATTCCCGAAAACACCTTTATTTCGTCTATTGTTCCTGTACAGATAGTTAAATTAAAAGGTTAGTTAAATGTTTCTGTTTAATATTTAAAACGGGAAGCGGGCTACCGAGTTTCTTAATTTTGCATTTATCTTCAGTAGAGAGAGAGAGAGAGAGAGAGAGAGAGAGAGAGAGAGAGAGAGAGAGAGAGAGAGAGAGAGAGAGAGAGGGGGGGGGGGAGGAAAAATTTATTTTAAAAATAGATTGCACACTATTCATTTTATCAAATCAATGAACTGAACACAAAAATAAGAAATACCTAAACGCTTAACACACAAAAAACACCAGCAAGTAATTTGGAGGTTATACACGCTTCGGTCAGCTTAACGTTACTATAATAAATTATTCGATGACTACATTAAACACACTTTATTTTCAGAGTACAAAGACTTCGCTATTTTATATGTTTGTAAGACTTCACTGCACACATTTTCATTGCATACTAAATGAAATAGAGAAATCTGACACAAAACTGAAGATAAACGGACAAATCATGTGGTATAAATCATAATAATGGCGAATGGCGGTATTATGAAAATGTTGAAATTCCCGGTCGGGGCAGTTCGGCCCTCGTCGGAACTATTCGTCTCTGTAGCTAACATTCGGGTTTAGCGACTGCTGAACGTAATTTTTGGTATAATGATTTCCCCCTCCAAAGCTGTCTACACAGTCAAGGAGGTGCTGAGAGCTGCATTGCACCTCAAGCAGTAGTAGCGAGCAATTCGGCTATTGCGCGAATCGATTATTGTTCAGTCAACAAGATCAATCTCACAAATCTCATTATTTAAATGACACAATTCTCTCAACAAATCCTTAAAGATATTTCAATTATTTAGGGCGCTCACTGAACCAGTGAACCTTATGGACGAGCCGCCACTGGTCACTGTCAAAGTAATAATAACTTCTAGTGTCAAACTCTGTATGACTCACTTTGTATTAAAAATATTCTGATTCGGATACCACATCTAAACAGAAGGAATACAGACAAAAATAGTTTTAAAAGAAGTAGCCTACAAGACAAATGAACAAATAGTTCATCTTTTCAAGAGTTCAAAAACAATTTCCAGCATTAACCTGAAAAATTGGGAGCCTGGTGATATTTGAAAAAAAAATTAGAAATAATATGAAAAGTAAACCATTGTAAAATATGGGCCCTTTAAATTGTGACTCCATTACACGACCCGTCAGTTTTGCTCTACTGCTTCAATAACCCGAATTTATTGCTGTTGAATTGTTGTTGCTTTAGGATCTGAAACATGCCGCTGACTCTATTGTACTATATGTATTTATCAGGAGCTGAGACTACACATGTACAAATAAAAATTACGCAGATTGGCTGAAGATAAGGTGCATAAGATTAGCGGAAGCTATACGAGATAAAAAATACATATTGTAAGAATATTGTACAAACCATATACCGAAAAAATGAAAACGAATGTATAAAGAAAATAAAAGAAATCAAGAAATAGGAAATAAATAGCAACAAATGTATGTAGTCCAGTCGCCAGAGTAAAAATAACGGTAATATTTCTTAAAAATTTGAGGCAAAGTGATATTTGGTATAGTTATTGAAAAAGGTCTAAATATCGGTTTAAAATCATCTTTGCATGTTTATAAGGTCAGGCTTTTTTAAAAAAAAAACTTATTTAAGGGCAGCGCGCGGTAAAATAGATAAAAACGTTCAGTGAATTTCTTTCCTTACTACTAAATAAACCATTGGATCATGATAAAGTCTTCATTCTTTTTGTTTAAAATAGTTCAAATTTTAATTGTAATAAAATCAAAATAACGATTTTGTTATTATTTCATCGTTAGGAGTATTAAATCGATAAACGGAATGGTCGATTTTAACAAATCTTCCTCTGTTGAATAATATTATTAAATATGTGTATCTTAATATACATAAAAGTCGTTGTGTGTATTTATATTCCACACCTCCTACTAAACCACTGGACCGATTTCAACAAAACTTAGCACAAATATTTTATGCAACGGGAGAACCAACATAAGATAGGTGTTTTGGGCCCTGGGGATGTCAAAAATGGAAAATATGAAAATACCGCATGTAGGGTATCAAATTAAAGGGAATTTCAATGCAAGTAACTTTTTTTCATGCATATAAGCACTATTGAAAATTCTTGGGCCTGGGGCTTAATAAATGGGTGGTTTTGGGGGAGGTCAAAAATGGAAAATATGAAAAACCACTGGACCGATTTCCACCAAACGTGGCACAAATGTTTTACGCAACGGGAGAACCAACATAAGATAGGTGTTTTGGGCCCGGGGGGGATGTCAAAAATGAAAAATATGAAATATGAAAATACTGTGGAGTATCAAATTAAAGGGAATTTCAATGCAAGTAACAATTTTACATGCATATACGTACTATTGAAAATGTTTGGGCCCTGGGGCTCAATAAATGGGTTGTAATGGAGGGATGTCAAAAATGGAAAATATGAAATACCGTATGTGACATGCATATACGCACTATTAAAAATTTTGGTCTCCGGGGCTCAATAAATTGGTGGAATTGGAGGAGGGGTGATGTCAAAAATGGAAAATATGAAAATACCGCACGTGGGGTATCAAATTAAAGGGAATTTCAATGTAAGTAACAATTTGACGTGCATATTGATTTGGATTATTATAAATGTCCCCCCCCCTGCTTGGTGGATGTGAAAAAAACAGCATAAATGGTATCAAATTAAAGTGAATTTCCTAGCAAGTAAAAATATGACACCACTTTCTCCCAAGCAAACCCGGGCTGTGTCATTTTTAAAGGCGTTAAAATTTCTCCAACATTCCAACCCCAGTCTTTTGGTATTAGATCATTGCCGAGCCATTGCTGGACTTGTAAATATACTCTGTAAAAGTGCTGCTTGGCAGCATCAGAAGTAGGTGGCAGACTTTCTTACTTTACAGGTTTTAAGCTTTTTTTCTTTTTTGAAATCGCTTTAGTAAAACTTGTATGTCTGTATTTATCAACACATGTAATTTTTTTTGGTGCATTATACATATACAGGAGAATTAATAGACCATTTTTATATATAGATGTTTGAGGTTGATTTTCCAGTTTAAATGCTTCGATCGCTTCTTTTAAATCTGAGTTTATTGATTTTTTTTCAATCGAATTAAAAACCGATTTTTTACCTTTACCATAAAAGCATGATGTTGTGTCACAGCCGGTTAGAGCATGCAAAAATAGTATATTCTCTTTGCAAAATTTATGCTTTCTAAAGCTGTTATCAGAAGAAAATAGACTAGCACTCATGGTTCCTCTCGTGGGTTTTAAGAGATAAATTTTCTTATTACTAGGTGTAAGCGCAGTAATGAGCACCAAAATATCTACGTCCTCTGCAACAATAACTGGAGGTTTATCATATAATTCTAAGGCTGTTTTCACAATTAATAAGTCTGCATCATCGTCAGCTTGTTTAACGTTTATGCTTTCTTCTTCCAAATATCTCGTTAGAATTTCAATAAATATAGTTTTATTATTTTTATTCGAAAGAAATTGCTCTTGGGTCACTGTGACACACATATCTTCATGGAATAAAATATCTGGAGAGGAATTTTGATTGGTACGGCGATAACGCTCCATAGCTTTGATGCTGTTAGAATTGTTTGTATAGCCATCAAAAACTACAGTAACTTTTGATCCAAAGTGTCTCTTGACATAATTTACGTAGCTTTGAAAAATACATTTGAACTTGTCATTTTTTGACCATACTACTCTATGCAGTAACATACCACCATCAATGACGTAAATGCAATCTTCAAGGTTAATCTCAGTGCGGTCTACTTCAAACATATCATATAGTTTAGACTTATCTGTTTCCGAAATACACCTTCGTAAAACATAGATGTTGGGTACGGTGCAAGTTCATAACGCATGTAATCTTTTAATTCGTCGTCACTTTTTCTTGCTACACAAATGCGTTGAAATATAAACATTGGATCTATAGGGACAATTTCCTCTTGAATTTTCAGACTACTATTAACACTTTTTAATGACAGTACTCTATTTTTTCGTTTAAACGAAACTTTATGGAAGTTTGTACCAGCAATTTCTTCTAATCCTGCTTTTCCAACCTCAAAAGCATTATGACAGTTAATATTATTACCGCCAGTAACTCCAGTAGATATAGACATTATTGAGTCTTGATAAGGAAATGGCTCGTGACAATCAAACCAGGATTTTATTTTGAGAATATCTTCAGTATCTCGTTTTATTCGAGAATCTCTAGCATCTACATGCTGATCGGAAGTAGAAAATGTTATACCACAAAATTTTTCTACTTCTTCGCAGATATCATGTGTATATGGCATTGCTAAAATCCATTTATTTGCAGTACTGGTAGTTACTCCCCGTCCAATCATACCACCATCAACTTTCATGACTCTCATTAAGTCCTGTTCGATTGTCATATCAGTATGAGTTCCTGACCAGAATTTCTCAGTTCGTCTTACAGTACAAAATCCGTTATTTATAAAATTTTGAAGTTCTTTAATTTTTAAAGCGGTAGTTTCTGGAATTACATCTTGGTTTTGCATTGAGGTAAAAAGTTTTTCAGATTCTTTTATAAATTGATTCATATATTGTACATATAATAAGGCTGATTTCGTATAACTAAAATGTCCAGTTGCATAAAAATATGGCAACATTTGCTGAATAACTTGTAATTGAATTTTTAATAAACCCATTTTTTCAGAGCGCGCAAATGCTTTTGCAATAGAGATCATTCGTATGTATTGTATCCATAATTTTGCAGTTTTACCGCGTTCCTCAATTTCAATCATTTTTTCTAGAAATTTACCATTTAAGATGTTTAAAAAATTATGATCTTGTACTTCTTTGTAAGTAAGATTGTCATCTAAAAATTCTTGTAGTAAAGATTTCATATTTGAATATTCAACTTCTGAAAGATTCATTTCCTCAATAATCTTTTTACACAAAACTATCCAAATTAATGTGTGGCCTCGTACTGCTCTAGCATAAGCATGGCCATCTAACATCTTATCTACAGTTCCTGGCGCATAGCAACAGCTTAATGCTGCTTTTAAACCGCTTCTTGCCATCACATAACCGATTGAACCAAGAAAAGACATAAGCAGATGAAATCCTCCAAGTCGAACAATTACATTATGTATATCATCATCAGGTGAGGATTGGACCATTTCAAACGCTTTATGATACAAAGGTTGATCGAAAGTAACAAAACAATTAAATAGATTTAAGTTTTTCACTAGTTTTACAGCGTATTTTAATACGGTGTATATTGTATTTTTGTCAGTTGGAGGAGAGTGTACAAAAGGCAAGCAAACAATTCTAGATAATGTATAAGTCATATTTTCCAAAAGCTTGGACATAAAGGCATTCCAGCCAGTAATGCCTGGTTTGGTCACTCCATAAATCCAAAGCAAGTCAGCATTAGAAAAATCTATATTATTAAAACTCGGATTATCTACTTTTTCAGAAAAAATGTTTTGGAGTGCATGTGTATATTTTCAAAAATTTGGAATGGTATTTTGTCAGTTTTGCTGATTTCTTTTTCAGTAGGCTTAACTGTCAATCGTTTTAAGGGAACTTTCTTATAATAACAATCTCCCTTATTGTACTATTGGACTTTTCATAATACCTCCCGTACTATGAAAAGTATTTTTCCCGTCTGTAGTATTGATATTAATATCTGAATTGTCAAATGCCAATTGTGCAAAACAACCAGATCTAAATGGAGAACGTGGACTAAGCAATACACTATCCTCATAAAGTGCTGCTTCTTTGTATGATGAACACACTCCCAGATGCGAAAATATATCTATAATTCGTTTTGAAGCAAATTTCCTATGCAACATTACAGACAGACCAACTTGCAATGGTGATAGAAAGGTTCTAGGTCTTATGCAACTCATAATTGAATGCGTAATTGCTGTGCATTTTGTTTCATATGAACTAATATTACCTTTTTTATTTTTTAAAATTATTTCTTCTATCAGAAACTGAAGGGATTCTGGGATATTCTCATTAATATTTTGGAATATATTATCACTTGGAGGATAAAATTCTGTATTACTTTTCTTCAGATTAACATCGTTTCGAATAATTGCTGCTGCAGATTTTAAGATTTTTTCTTTTTTCTTCATTTTCATCTTTTTTTGAGGCTATCCATGCTTGACGCATGACATTGTATTCACGATCTACAAGACATATGAAGGTTGAGCCACCTTTTCTGGATATAATTCTTATGCAATCGCCATAATTTTCTTTTAATTTAGCAATAATGGTATTTGGATGACAAGCATCATGTCCTGTTTAAGAAAATTAGATATTAAATAAAATAAACATGAAAATTTAATTTAAAAAATAGTATAATTATAATTTATAATTAAGCAATATATTTACCTAATAATGCAATTAATTCTGTGAGCGTAAACTGGGTATCATCACTGTCACTTAAATAATCAAAAATCAATTCCATTTGACGTGAGATTTTTACATCCTTGAGTCGACCTTTAGCATCACTTGTGTCACGAGTGTAACTGTTTAAAACTTGTTTGTGACAACTGCGGTGATATCTCGCTTGTACAGCTACCAAATCATCACAAGAAATTCGTCGTAGAATTGCTTTTCCTAATTCGTCATTATGTTCTGCAATCATTTCTGATAATTTTTCTTTAAAAGTAGGACTTTGAATTATAGAAATATTTTTGCGTTGATTAATTCTTAATCTCGTATTACTTTTATCGGCATCTAATCCACAAATTATACAAAGTTTTTTGACATCAAACAATTCTTTACTCTTTCTGACTTTACTCTTGACTGGGCTATATTTACTTTTTTTCGACAAAGTGCCTAAATCCTTATAACACAAAACATCATTCCTTTTTAACGTATATTTTTCTCGACATTTCCTGTGTACTAAAATTGAATCAACTTTTTTTGACATTTCATATTTTCCATCGTTTCTCTCAGAGCTAACTCTTATTAAATTCGGTAGTCCTCGAGTCACTTTTTCTGTATCTTCAATACAAAGATCAGCATTACAAATAAAACATATTTCAGTATCACACTGGTCCATATTTAATACCTAAAAATCAAAAAACCTTATGTAGCACTTATGTTCAGTAAAAGTATTCTTTAAAACTTCACCACTAGTGAAGTCAAAATATCTCTTTTGAAAATTTTTTTTATTTTAAATTTTAAATCCACCGTTTTTACCAAATTTGTTTCTTTAAATATGTGCCTTTTATAAACTTTTAATGTATGTAAAAAATGATCAGTACAAATAATTTTTTTTTTTTAGAAAAAATGCGTTCTTTACGTTTAATTTTTTTAAATGGTCAAAAAATGGTGTCAGAAAGGCCAACAAATTTTGTTAAATAACCACCCGAAAGTATTTTTAATAAGCTTTAATTTAAGCCATCGTACACCTTTGTGCCACAATCTTGCCATACTTTATGAGCACTCAAAGTTTTTTTGTGAATTGCGATTTTTTTGAGGTAATATTCAACATTTCAATATGAAATTTGTGGGGTTTATAGTACTCCACAAAGGTTACCTTTCCCTCAAGTTTTATCAACTTTCATTAATTTGTGTTAAAACAACAGCAATTTGTTTATAAACGCCATCGCCACTTTATTTATTTATTAACAATAATAATAATATCGACTTCCGTATTAAGGCTAAAAATTTTATTCATTTATTATAGAATACTGAAAAAATTTCACATTAAAATTGGTTTGTTAGGTCCAAAGATATTTATAAAAACGCTATTTTGCAACTTAAATTGTTAATAAAAAAATAAACGGGTTGATTTTACACAAAACTTAACTGTTAGCTCAACTTGATCCCATTAACCAATTTAGCATACAAAAAATTACTCCCATAACAATTCACATTTGATTTTTATTTTGACTCCACTACACGTGTTCACAAATAAATAAATATTAGCATGTATAAAAAGTGTAAATAAAAACTTTAAACTGCAATTTTTTTACCTGTTTTATATGATAAAAACAAAAATATTTGTAATGTTTTGATTATAACCTTTGAAGAAATATCAACTTCGTTACTGCTCCGTTCTTGTATAGCAGATGTTTGTATGCCACACCACAACAATGGGTGTTGCACGCGCAGCTACATTTACAGTTGCACACTCGAGGGGAATAGAACGCCGCGCCGTTTAAAAATTTTACCTGTTTTCTAGGGTCTTGTTTTTAGAGTATAGGTATAATCAGGCAAGATAAATAACATGAATAGATAGATTTAGCATTGTAGTAGCTATAACGTTAATTTCAAGTACTCAAATAAACCCACTTAAAAGATACATGTATGTAACGCAAAGGAGGCACCTTTTTTTAGTATACACAATTTTTATTTATTTTTTTTAATTTTGAAAATGATTTTAATTTTCATGAGTGTAGTTTTTGATGCAGAACACTTGCAGCTTTCAAATACAATTTTTTGTATTTCGATATCTCTATTTTTAAGATTAATAAAGGCAGATAAACTCTGAATTTTTTGAGTAAATTTAAAATACGTCGAAATACTCACTTTTGAAAAGGTTTTTTTTTTTAAATAACTACTTCAAAAGTAGTTTTCATTATTATAAAATAAAAAGTTTATCTCTTTTAAAGGTAAATTAGTAAATAACTACTATTTTTTTTAAATTTTATTGTATAGTACTTGTAATTTTGTGGTTTCACTTCTTTTTGTATCTACAGTAAATATTTATACACTATATTCTTTATGGTAAAATAAAATATTTATGTAAAAATCAACAAATTTTGAAAGCTATACTGTTCCCCTTCAAAACTAGCCTTTATTTAACTGGCTACGCTTAGATTAAAGAAAGTTATGATATTTTTTAATAGACGCGCCTGGCTAATTTAGCGAATTACGCAGGATCGGGGGCAAACGCTCTTTTTAAAACGCAGCGCTCATCATTACCAATTTTCAGGAAAACAGTTCCATTAACGTAAAAATATGTAAGGAGACTTTCTGAAGGAAATTGTTTGCTCTTCAATATACACCTTTTTATTTCTTCCAACTGTACATATTTACGGAGTGCTTTAAGAAAATCTGTCTTTACGATTTTTCCAGACCATTTTCAGAAAACCCTAGAAAGGTAAACATGCAAAGATTTTTTTATATTAATTATTAACGTTTATTTAACACGTGCACCAAATATTGCTTTGCCCCAATTTTTTATCAAGTCAAAATCTCTGGCGACTGGACTAATGCTACAAAACGCAGAATTAAAATATACAATGTCTACTGAAGGTCTAAAGCATATTTATATTATATTTTAACGTAACGATGAAATGTGAGTAAACACGAGATGAGATACAGGATAGGGTAATACATAAAAATACTACAGTTTAATATACGTGAAACGTTATGCCTGCTGTCCGGTTGTTAGATTTTTGGCCCCTGTGACTATTCTTAACTCTCAGTAAGCGGCATACAGGCATAATCCGTAGAATAAAAAAAGAACAAGACATAAATGGCGGTGGTGGAGGAAGAAGAAGAAGAAGAAGAAGACGAATAAATATGAAGAGAAAAGATAAGACGAAAAAGTTCCTGCTGCTGATGATGATGACTACTTAAACTGTTAGATAATTTAAACCAACCAACTATTTAAATAGCTTGGACTTAATGAAATCCAATGTCGCCTGCCCCTACCGATCAGTACAAATGTGATAATGCATGATTTATTTTGCGTTAATTCCGGTGGTAACTCCGGGCTAAATTTGCCAAGACCGAGTGCCAGTGGCGTACCGTCAATTTTGCAGCTGAATCGTCAAACCTTTGAGGTGGTACAGGGGCACAAACGTAGCGAAACAAAATTTAATCTATTTCCGCACAACCTGGCAACCTAGGAAACATTTATACCACGAACTCTTGTTACGTTTTTGCGTACTTTTTTAGTTAACAAAGTCGCTCGCTGCTGGTCGTCAGCTGCTGTCGCTGCTCTGTTAAATTACCCAGAGAAAATTCTTTAATTAAATTGAAATTAAATTCTTTAGAAAACTAAGATTTGTTATTTAAACCATACTGAATACAGAAGATTTTTATTTAAGGTTTTTTTCAGTCATACCGAATACTTTGCAAATGACACTGTAGTGACAAAGGACAGCTTTCGCGTATGCGTTTCAACACCGGTCCCACTGGAGTACAGCGTGCACTGTATACACTAAGCAGGTCTGGCGTACAGAGCGGCTGAACACCGTAGTATAAACTTTCTGGACCTAACAATTAACAAAACTAACAATACACACACTATAAAATATACAGAAAACCAACCACAACCGACATGGTTATACACAACACATCAAACCACCCAACACAACATAAACATGCGGCCTTCAACCATATGCTCCATAGACTAACTAAAATACCATTAAGTAAACAGGACTATAATGACTCAGCACAATCAAATACATAGCAATAAAAAACGGATACAACCCTAATTTAATAAACAAACTACACAAACACATCATAAACAAAAACAACAAAACACAAAATACCAACAACACACTACAAACTAAATACAACACACTCACATACCATAACTCCAACACACACAAACTTGCCAACACATTCAGAAAACACAAGTACAAAATAGCATACAGAACAAACAATACCATCAAAAAACACATCAGTGATACAAACACGGACAAATACAACAAAACAGGTGTTTACAAATTAAATTGTAATGACTGCAATAGTTTCTACATAAGCCAGACGGGAAGATCTTTTTCATCTCGTTACTCTGAACACCTAAAAGCTTTAGCCAACAAGAATATACATTCCGCGTTTGCCACACACATACACACAAAAAACCACAGCTACACCAACATAGATACTAATCTTGAAATATTATACTACTTACCCAAAGGTCGAAAACTTAACACAGCAGAACAATATGAAATATACAAACACCACACAACACAGCCAAACAACATACTTAACGACCAATTACAATATAAATCACACACACTTTTTGACACAATTATACATAACAATAATTTGTATCCCCGCGCCAATCCCCTTCCACCACACACCACCCCCACTATACCTTTCAAAATAAAAACCGTTACAAGTTAATGGCAGTCTGTCTCAAAGCTGACGAAGGCGAACACCACGCCGAAACGCGAACGAGAAGAAAAGACAAGTAAGTTTCACAAGTTGAAAGTTTCAATATTCTATAAAGTTTAGTGCTGTGAAAAAAAAGTGATGAAAAATCAAAACAACTATAATTTTTGTAGTAAAATAACTGTAGAACTGACAATCTATATATTATATAAAACTCAAAGTCTGAGGATTGATGGGTACTGAATACAATCCACACCGTTACACCGATTGCCACCAAATCTTGCACAGGTAACCTTTGACACAAGGCGAAAAATACTGTCTAACTTAGAATTTAATATTCTACCCCGTTCGCACGATTTAGGCCCTTTTAATTATGCCCTTTCTTTGACGCGTATAAAGATGTCAACAAATGATATTTAGCGGCATCAGAACTGTACTTTTATCCATTCCTGCAGTTTTTAATATTTTTAATATGCGATTGTATCGATATATTTTGTATACAGACATGTCTATATATTTTTCAATTGTCTTAAACGATTATAAAATTTATGTTTATACGTATGTTTGATGATGCAATGAATAAGTAATGAAATATATTAAATACTACTACTAAAG
This sequence comes from Magicicada septendecula, assembly GCA_034769895.1. Classification (NCBI taxonomy): domain Eukaryota; kingdom Metazoa; phylum Arthropoda; class Insecta; order Hemiptera; family Cicadidae; genus Magicicada; species Magicicada septendecula. Next base: position 135,360,243 of record CM068372.1, read on the forward strand.
ATGTCAACAACACCATGAAGACCAGAATTAATTACCATTGTAACAAGTAAATAAACAAAAGCTATTTAGCGGCATCGGAACTGTACATTTATCCATTCCAGCAGTACATTTTGGATGTTTTATATAATATGCGAGTGTATCGATATTGTTACGACGGTCTACTCGATCGTAATAGGTACAGTGGAAAATAACAAATACAAGACACCAATTAAGTGACTAATCACCCTTTAATTTTCACAGTTAAACAGTTCGTAATTAACAACACAGTCTCTTATAACAAATCAAATGAGAATTGTTAACACGCAAATAAATGTCAACCAATACTAAAACTCAATTGTATTATAATATACCGTCCGATTATAAAACACAACACTTAACTAATAACCACTTGAACGCGCACAGTAATCTCGTCCGATTATAACTCGAACCGCACTAGCCAAAATCGCTCACGTTACTGAAACTTAAGGCCGCTGCCGCCATGTATTTATACCTGCGCTCACAGACCAGAATGTTCCTAATTGCATCTTAGCGCTCGTGTGAACTACGTAATTAACTGCGGCCTTGACACAGTCCGCGCGGATGGCGCCTTCGAGAAACCTCTCGAAAATGCGTCGATAAGCACGTACGCCACACGCGTTACATCGAGATTCTTCTGGCACATTCGACAATCACGTAGATTGTTCTGTGAAGTCGTAACAATATATTACGATGTGGAAAAAAGTGTACTAATTGAAAATTGTCCTATTACTTAATGCAAAGCAAAAATACGTGTTATTTTCATTTGTGAGGTTAGTCGACAACGGTTTTTGGTTTTTAGTTTACTGCTGAAATAAATAAAATTCACGGTTGAGGAAAACATAACGTTCAAAGTGTTATACAATGCTTCTAACACAGTAACACTTTAAATAAAGAATTTAGCGTTTTTGATTTAACAGATACTTTATAAATATCTCCAAAGGCTTTATAAACAGGTAGGTTACATTTAAATCTCCAAATGCTGTTGCACCAGCATAATAATTTAATACAAGTTAAAATAGTACAAGTGTTGAAAACAGCTTTGGAGAGAATTTGACTAATGAGTACAAAATTGTTATACGAGCTGACAGAACGCCATATAGACTTAGACAATAAAAATTACATTAAAATACTCACTGAAAGTCAAAATATTCGCGTGCGAAGCCGCGGGTAACAGCTAGTCATACAATAAACATTAAAAAATTCGAATCATTCGGATTTGTGTTAAACTTCCACTTAGTCTACACCCGGATGGATTTTTACAATTTTTTCAAACTTTTTCTCTATTTTTGGGCCCAATAGTCTAAAAGATATGAAATTTCTAAAACTGTACACTATATTCAGCAATTAGTTAAAATCCCCTTTAATTTGATAACTGACGTAGACTTTTTCGATTTTCCACTATTTTGACCCTCACGTTTTTGCCTCCCGCCCCCCCTACATTTTGGGGGATCAATCGAAAAACCAATAGACGGTGCCGGATTAGGGGTGGCTAAAGCCCGCGTGTCGGGGGCCCCGTGCCCGGCCATTTAAAAATTTTCATTTTCGAACGAATAAATAAAATTTTCTGAGGAAGCGAAATATTAAAAACCGCACTGACAAGGAGAGTACCTGAAGTGCGGATCATGGATTTAAATAAAACTTGGGGACATCTTTGGGTACGTAAGGTTATGGTAAAAGCCAAAGCAGTAAAGTTTAATGCTCAAAATTTCCCCAGTTATAAGCTATCACAATTGTTTTACGATATTTTTTGGAGAAGACTCGAGAAAATTACACGTCCCTTTGCAACTCAATAACTCAGATTTTAATGTGCTTAGAAATACTTATTAAACACAAAATGAAAGTAGAAAAGATAAGCTTATTTGATTCTTATCGAGTGTCGAGAAATATTAATTCTACGTGAAGATATAAAATTTTCAAAAGTCTTCGAAAATGAACCTTATAAAATAAAATAAAAATATGTGAGTAAAAATACGGTTTAAGAACAATATTTTGTTTATTATCTCTATTACATGATCGTCTGAATAAAGTAAAGTATTGTGCGAAACGCGATAATTTCATACATGGGCCCCTGCTCTTAAATAGGCCCGGGCCCCCCATAACCTTAATCCGACCATGCCAATAGGGTTCTGTAAGGTAAAAGTATGGACACGCAGGCCATGTTTTACGAAAATCGGTTGATGCGTTCAAAATTATCGTGACATATAATACTCAAAACAGGACAGCCAGCCAAACGCCAAACGGTCTAGTTAAAACTGAGTACTCACTTTGCTCGTTCAAATATTAAAAGCAATAATGTAAATTCGTTGTTAAAATACAGAGAATTAAATTTACAACACACGCGCGCGCGCACACACAAAGTATATTAACGTCCAGAGATATAATAACAACAACGACAACACTTACCTACTAACCGATATGACACGTATTTACTACAAAAGACCCACACAGAATGCACATAATAGAGCTACCAAACATACTGTGTTGACAATAAATTGCACTATTGTAAAAGCTTATCTACATGCAAACTCTCAATAAACGTCAATAAAAACGTGATTACCGGCGATCGGTTACAAAGCAACTCGTTCCGCTTTGCACTCATTGTCTGTTTATATTGTTCCACCCTTTGATGTCCAACAGAGATTCCCCGTCTGAATACTCGTCATGCCAACCTGTGCTTCCCGCTTCGGTCAGCGTAATACACAGTTCATACAGTATTGATAGGTCCTCGTGATTTTCCCCATTAGAGAGAAATTTTGTTGTACGTAGAATTTTAAATCAAAAGACATTACTGGTTCTTATATGTTTTGACTAGTGATAACGAACACTAACTAACGAAGAAAAATGCACGTTAATGTAAAGAAACTGTTTTGTTTGTTTAACAAATACGTACTATACGCACATCAGCTTTGCTACCGAGACGCCTGAGGAGCGGGGGGGGGGTCTACAGAATGATAGTGCGGGCTTGTGTTGGTGAGGTATTACTGGTTCTGTAAACATTATTCAGACGTATTCAGTTGTAATTTTGTGTGCATATTAGATTGAACGTTCGTACACTATACGCTAGTACGTTAAGAGTAATGTTTTGAATATTTTGTTAAAGTGTGTTTTTTTATTCGCTAAAAGAAAGACCTTGTGAGAGACAGTTAAGTCACACCGAAACTGTCTTAAACGAATTTTAAATGTGTAGTAGGCCTACTACAGTGATACGTGCAGTGGAATGGCGTACGTCACCACATTCCTTGTTCGGTAGCAAAGGTGAACTGCTGATAGTACATTAAATTAAAAAACTACTTATTTAGGAGACAACTGTTAACAATTTAAGAATATCTATGTGAACTTCACTATTATCCGTATGTGAAAATTCTTACGTTTAGCTTTTGATTTTAAAACCATAAAAATCATTGTCTCTTCTTTCAAGCAATCTAGTAATCTATGAAGTCTACTCTAATCTAGTAAAATTCCGAAGCCATTCTCGGAATTTTAATACAATGGAACTTCTTTCTATTCGAAGAGTTTACCTGTATCTCGATAATCGCCGCATTCTTGTTTCGAAAGTAAATATTGTTAACCGTTCCAGAGGCATTTTCAGGTTGTGTTTTGTGTAAACGAAAAAGTAAAATATTGTAACGAGAACCTTATCGAACAGCCTAGGACATCCTCCACCCGTCCCTGCAATGGTAGAGTCAAGGCCGCGCTAAAGTACGTTCCAGAGTACTCTAGAGAACACTTGAAATACACATTACCTGGAGTGCAGTAAGGAGGGAAAGCTAATTCTGGACCTCTGCGCGGCCTATAAAAGCAGAGCGTCTGGCTTATACTATTATTAAAACTTGTTTGGTATTGACAGATGGAACTGTTGATTAAACAACTGACTGCTACGTGCCTCTCAACCAATCGCCGTACTCAAAACTGTAAACAGTAACCGTAGCAACGCACACTGTTGCCAATATGTCCCACACGTACTGTTATTAAAACCAGTGTGGAATGTCGCGCCACAGAGTGAACTGTTAGTGTAGGTTCTATGTAACGAAGTCTGTTTGTTAAGAGTGCTGTGTTCTCGGTTACACTTGTTTGATTATTCGTGGGTGTATGTTAGTTTAATACCGTACTTAAATAGTTGTGCTGCAGATACAAGTTTATTGCTAACTAATTTCTGACTAATTAACTAAGCGTACCTAGTGGAAACGTGTGAATGTATTATTAACTAAATAAGCATAAGCATGTTTAAATAACATGTTTACCTAAGTACAAATTTACTTTATTTTGTCATTTTACGGAACTTTGTGCGTGCGATTTTTATTTTAAAACAATTTGTATAAATATCTACATTCTTAAATTTTGAATTCTTTAAAATACGTAACAGCTTTAACCTATACGCGTTTACTTTCAAACAGAAGGTAGGTCTATGTCTGAAAGTGAGGAAACTGGGAAAAAGCGTGGTCGACCGCGAATACACCCGGTAAAAGAGAAAACACGTATTTCCGGTCGCGGAGTACCAATTAGAGGGCAGTCCAGAGAATTCGCTTGTTCTCTACGAGATTATTTCGAGAAAGAGAAGGAACATGGTGGGCCTCTGATTTCAGTTAGTCAAGTTGTTGATGGAACAGCAGCTGCACTCTCTATAAGTAAAAATACGGTCGTAACGATAGGTAAGGAGAAGTTTAAACAAAGCGAGGAAGCTGGGCCTTCTAAACTGGAAACACCAGGTAAAAAAAGATGGATAGAAATCGTGTTACTAATCTGGATGCTTTTGCAGAAGATGGGATCCGTCTCCACGTATATGAGTATTACAGTCGTAAAGAGTATCCTACAATAAAAAAGCTACTAGTTACTCTTCACGATGCAGAGCTTTTCACTGGTAGCCACTCGTCTTTACGGTCCGTAATTAAAAATTTGGGATTTAAATTTACTACCGTTTCGGGTAGAAAAGTATTAATGGAGCAACAACACGTAGTTGCTTCTCGCTGTAGATTTCTTAGGGGTGTAATAAATGAAAATTTTAATAACGTCGTCTGGGTTGACGAAACATGGGTGAACGCAGGACATTCTTTAAAAAAGTGTTGGTCGGATGATTCTACGGCGGGAACTATGCCAGTGCGAATTGGAAAAGGTGGAAGACTTATAATTATCCACGCCGGAAATTCTCAGGGGTTTATTCCCAATTGCCTCTATGTATTTAAATCGAAAAAGACTTCTGACTATCACGAAGAAATGAATCACAACAAATTTAAAACATGGTTTGAAGAATTCCTGTTAAAGAATATTCCTCCCAGTTCAGTGATCGTGATGGACAACGGCCCATATCATTCAGTGATTAAAGACAAGGCTCCAACAATGGCTTCAAAAAAAGAAGAGATGGTTGAATGGTTAAAACGTCGAAACATTCCATTGACAGAGGATATGAAAAAGGCTGAGTTGATGGAATTAGTACTATTTAATAAACCAAAGTTTCCTGTGTATATTGTTGACGAGTTGGCTGAAAGTTACGGTCATAAAGTCATCCGGTTGCCTCCATATCATTGTCAGTTTAACGCCATAGAACTAATATGAGCCAGGGTTAAAAAATACGTTGCCATAAATAATACAAAATTCACGATGACTGAAGTAGAAAAATTAACAAATGAAGCCATGCAAATGATTACTGGAGAACACTGGAAGAAGGTAGTCGAACACACCAAATCAGTTATTGAAGACGCTTGGAAAAATGAAGGTATAGTGGAACAGCAGGTAGAAAATTTGATCATTTCTGTGAATTGTTCGAGTGACAGTGAATCAGTTGAATCTGAAGATAATGATTCTACATTATAAGCGGATTTAACCCATTATAAACGTAAGTTTTTATTTTGTTTAATGTTAGAAGTAATGTTAAATATAAAGTTGCAATATAAAAGTATTTAATTTAATCTTTAACCAAACAAAAATTAACAAACGAAATATTATAGTCTAATATTACAATTTCTATCAATTATAAATTAATATTTCACTATTTATAGGCAGTTTCATTTATGAAGAATTCGCAAATATTTATGCTTGCTTAATACCAAATTATCTGTATTTATTAAGTTCATGATATAATAATAGAGTAATTATTTATCACGTTTTTCGAGTAAATTATTATGATATTAAATCCATACCAAAATATTAAGTAAGATCTCATATTACCAGAGTTGGACTTAACTAGAATTTGCGTAACACGGTTCATGTCATTTCACAAAATAAAAGATTTTTTACGCGATTGTGAACAGATTAGTGTGCACTGTGATTAAGGTAATGTACAGTATAATACGTACATGTTATTGCAACCATACATTAAATAATCGTATTCACTACGTAAGCTACGCGACTTCACTACAAAAGCATCTCTGGATGTCTTACTGTAATTAAAAGTACATTAAGAGATATCATATCATGTTTTAAAAGTAAATGGTTGTCTTGACAAGCCGTATTAAATGACCTTGAGCGTGAATGTGTTGTAATTGTTTGTATGTGAATCATTGTTTCGTTTTATCAACTTGTAGAAGTCACGTGGTCAGAGTTTGGCAACGTTGTTTCCCTTTCAGTACAAACGTCAGTACTAAAGAAGTTTTAATAATAGTATAGTTCAGTTCGTTGAGCGACTTTCCTTAGTGCGGGTCGAGTAGTGGCTGAAGTATTGTGGTGATGTGTTATTGTGTTATAATTAGTGTGGACCTCTATTGTTTCACATTATTATTGCGTGTGGACAAATTTAACTGGAATGATTGTACGAGTTGATTACAAATTGTTGTTTGTGATAAATTAAAGCTGGTGATTAGTGACTTCATTGGTGTCTTGTATTTTGTTTTCCACTGTACCATACGTCGATCAGGGAAATCGTCGTAACATATACTGTTTGGGAGAGGACCAAGTTTTTTCGTTACGGAGAGCTCCGCTATAGTGTTTACTGTTATTTCAGTAGCAGTTTCTTGTCATAAAGTAAGTGTTGTCTTCATCGTGTATAATGTTCCCTACACGCATCCGAGACGACTATCAGTGGATGGGGCAGAAACACTCAGGCGATAACCCAAATTTATTGATGGACATTTTGCTTGGATTGTTGTTGCTTTAGGATCTGAAAGATGCCACTAACCCCTACATTCCATTAATGAAGAGCTGAGATCAGATATGTACAAATAAAGTGATACTGGCTGGAATTATCTGGCTGAAGGTAATGTACATAAGATTAGCGGAAGCCATACGAGACAAACAAAAATATACTATTGTTACGACGGTCTCCCTCATCGTCGCCGTCGTACGGTACAGCGGAAAACAAAATACAACACACCAATGAAATCACTAATAACCAGCTTTAATTATATATTATCACAAATAATAATTTGTAATCAACAAGATAGTCTCTTAAAACAATTCAAGCAAAAGTTTACCACACGGAATAATAATGTCAACTGTAAAGAATTCCGCACTAATTACAACACAACACTTCGCTACAAACACTCGATCCGCGCTAAGGAAATCGCTCAACACCACTGAACTGACAAGCCGGCTGCTATGGGTTTTTATGGGTAGCGCACGCCTTCTAGAAATTTTCCATCCTCACTGCACGCCGGCTTAATGCGTATCTCAAGTGTTCTTGAACACACTAGAACCTACTTGTGAGCGGCCTTGACTGAGGCAACACCTGCCACACTGGACGGGGGGGGGTGGAGAATGTTCTGGGCTGTTCGATAGGATTCTCGTTACACTATTAGGTCTACATAAACATGGGAAACATATACAGAGAAAAGGAAAACTAATGTATAATGAAAGAAGATAATATGTAATAATGTATAATGTCGCTTACAGGTATCTAACGACCTGATAGATGACGACAACGTGAAAAGGCCCCACATACAGTAGTTGGAAAATCCTAGTAAATCCAATTAGCTAATTTCACCTCCCCTCTCACAATTCTATTGTGTTTCAGTGTTTGTGCTATCATTAAAATAATGTTTCATTAATTTTAACATAAATTAATACGTTCCTTTGTGAAACACACTTTAACAAGTGCTTAATAAAAAAAAAGATTCTACCCTAAAGAACGATAATAATTGACGGTATAGTCAGCTCCTCGCGTAAACTACGGCCGCTTTAAAAATCTCTGTGTTCATTAACAATTTACTATTTAATATTAGGCAAGAATTTCACTCAAATAACCAGCACAGGTGCAGCTGTCTGTAATTAATGTCCAGTTCTTTGTATTTCTTTACGCCCATTTTAACTTGACAAACCAGGCTCGTGAAGTGCGAACGAATTCTACGCCACGTGTGACTGGAGGCAGCGCGTGTTGTAAAGCTTCCTACACACACACTCGGAGCCAGTAACGAAAAGTAAATACACTTCGTTAACGACGCATCACTCAATATTCGTCACCTCACCTAAAAATCTCCGCCACGTGCGCACGCAGACATTGGATCACATCACAAACGGCCACGTTTCACAACCCCCGTAATAATAAATGTAGGCCTACTGTTCTTAACTGTAATATACTGACTTCCCGTGTGCTCACATCAGAATTTAAAATTAAAATAAATTGTTAAGTTAAAAGGAATTACAAAAAATATAATATTCAACACACTAGGTAATTTTTGTGTGTGGAGGAGACCGAGGGCGATGAGTGTTCGCTCCCCCGCCCCCTACGGTGTGGTCGACTCTCACGAACTTTTTAGTCCCCCCCCTTCAGTTCACAGACTTTTTCGTTTTTTAACTACCCCTCTTCAAGCGTCGCTCCACCCTGGAAACACTGCCAGCATTACCTCAGTGTGGCGGCTCTGTATTCTCACGAAACCTCCTGTTTTTCTACATTCATTTAGCTTATGATATATTTCTGTTGTTCCGTCTTCTTATCTTTGATCATCCCCTGACGTAACCGCTAACGCGGTTCCAGTGATCTTCTGACACGAACATCGTCCTTACTATAGTCTCCAGAGCGATGTCGCCTATGTCCGCCATTAGTTTCTGTCTGTCCACTAGCCACCTTCAGTATTCAAAGAACGTATGTTTGATGTCATCCTTTGACGAGTCACCACATTGACATGCCGGATTTTTAGTCTTCGCGATCTTCTGAAGGCAGACGTTTAAACGACCGTGCCCAGTGAGGTAATCCCGTCCAAACCGCCACGTTGGTAATCAACTTCACAGTCCATCTACCTCTCGTTTCCACCAGCCACCATTCCTGCCAACGACACACTGTGGTCTCATTGCTGTGCGCCGTCGCCATCCCCTTAACCACTTCCGCTTTACTAGTTTTGATACATTTCCTCTCTTCTGCCAAGAAGTCGAAGGGTATCCTGCGCCGCGACTACCAGCACAATCGGCTCTGAGACAGTTCTGTAAAAACACGAGATCCGGAATGCTCCTCCTGTTCTCTGTACTGCCGCCATTCTTATCCTGCTTGAGCTCGTCCGACCAGATCTCAGAGCAGTACAAGAGGATGGGCTACAGAGTAATTACTTTGTTTGGCCATGGTTCTCTTCTTAAATAATTTCTTTAAAAATTATCACTCTGCTATTGCAGGGTGGTGACTCCCTTGGTTAATCAGTTCAACATAAGTGGTTTCTGTCTGCTAGACGCTGGACCTCCGATACCCTCTGGCATTCTCAGACGCGAACAACTTATCACGTAATAACCACAATTAAAATGAGAATAATGTCGTGCACTACACGAAATACCAGCGAGGAGTCGCTGTTAGTCAGTACTTGCATGCAATTATAATTTAATGGTAACAAAATGAAGTGCGAACCGCTACTTGAGTGAATTACAATCAAACAATGAAATGTAACCGTTAAAAAACACAATAACTTTATCTGTTTAGTGCCACATCAATATCGATCCGCCATGAATTGCAATTGTTTTTGTAACTGCAAAAAAAAAATACAATCCTAATGGTAATTCTACATCACAGGTAGTAACAATCGTCATTAGAATTTAGCAGTGAGCCATCGACTTTTTTAGCATCGATTTATGTAACTGTACGCAGCGTATACGTAGGGAATGCGAATGCTTCGTCACTGGATGTGGAGTTTGTATGGACTTTTAACTTCTTGGATTTCGTTGTCCATGACGTGTCCATTACTTAACTAAATATAATTAATTCACTACCGACTCGGAACACAAAGTTTTTTAAGGGTAAAAACGTAAAAGTTTTACCTTATAGCCTGAACGGGGTTTCGCTTTTAAAAAGCTTCTTCAGAGGCTGCAGTTGGAAGCACTGTCCGTCTTGTTCTTGGCGATGGTTCGACTTTTGAAAGATCGATGTTGTATGTGTGGGGTGTGATATGTTCGCATATGCGTGTGATTTGAATTGTGTCTGTTCGTTTAGGATGTCGTTTTTATATGTTTTCGTGTGTTTGTATATTTCCAGTTGTTCTAGAGTGTCTAGTTTTCGGCCTTTTGTGTGTATGTGTGGAATGTCCATGTTATTGTCGTTGTTTTTGTATGTGTGGTTTGCTTCAATGAGGTGGTTTGCAAAGGTGGATTCTGTAATGGAGTGTAATGCCTTTGTGTGTTCAATGTATCTTTGTTTGAAGCTACGTCCTGTCTGGCCTATGTAGAATTTGTTGCAATCTGAGCAATTTAGTTTGTAAAAACCAGGTAGATCGAATTTGTTTTGTTTTGTGTGTTTGTTTTGATAGTGTGTGTTCTATTTTGTTAGTAGTTTTGTATGCGATTCTGTATCCTGCTTTTTTGAATTTGTTGGCTATTTTTTTCAGTTTGGTTGTTGATGTATGTTAGTGTTATGAATTTGTTGTTTTCTGTCTTTGTCTGTTGTTTGTTTTGTGTAGGAGTTTACTGGCTATTGTTCTGTTGTATCCGTTGGATTCTGCTAGATATTTTATCGTGTTTAGTTCGTATTTGTAGTCTTTTTCATCTAGTGGGATGTTGTTAAGTGTATGTATCATAGTTCTTTAGGACTTTTAACAGTTTCAGTAAGATCTAAAAGCATATTTCTACATTTGAATGAAGCAAACGAGTTGTGTGTGGTTGGCATATTATACGTAATGCTCGTGATGCGTTCCTCGACAGTAAGTTTTATATCTTACCATACGATGTTATAAAAAAAATGTAAACCGTAGAAATAACCGCATCCGCAAAAAATGAAGGAATCGATTGTTATTTACGAGTTCCATATGTACGTACGTGTTACAGATAACGTTTTTTGGACTTGTTGCTGATGACATACGTATCTGAAACACGACACTACATGTCTTCAAATAAAATAAAAATAAAAAATCATAAACATGCTTATTCTTTTGATACACTTAAGTCACCAACAAAAGACTTACCATGCCATTATTTTCGTATTAAAAATATTTTCCAAACAAACAACTAGGCCTATACTCGTTACTTTCTAATATAAAAAAGTAGGGCCTACCTTAACAATAAGGCTATTGATCTTTTAATTCCCACGTAACATCACCGCATATACTTTATTTCCTTAGAACGGGATTAAAAACAATAAACTCTTGCATTATACTAAATCTTTCTTAGTGAACGCTGTGATAACAGCGGATTATTAGCAGTTGTGTGTGTGTCTCGGAGCAAGTTTGCAGATCGTTACTGTCCAGGTAAACACGATTATCTGTTTCACACTTGTCACCAAAATACACACCAGCAAAAAAATACGCTGTTTACTGTGGCTATAAATAGACGCTGCATACAGATACAACGCACGTTTACAGGGAAAAAAACAAGCGGCCATTTTAAGAGGTCGCCCAAACTGCGCTTTAATTGAAACGTTATTGCAGTGTAACGAATGGCTAGAGTTCCTCGGCAAACCACATACGACACGCAGATGAGAAACAATAAGTCTATTAAATAGCAACTGGAGGCACACATGCGCCGACGTACGTCTTTCGAAGTACGTGGTATAAAACAAATCTCGTTGCGGAAAGAACATGCGACCCCCCCCCCCCCCCCAGTTAGGTCGCCAATGGTGTCTTATAGACTGCAAGCGGACAGTACCATCTCCCTAGCAGCCTGAATGGCTCCTACTACTATCAAAGTCTCTTCTCCTGTGTATCATCAATCATCTCCAAGAAAGGAAAACTCCAGGAGTCTAAACCCAGGTTTAGATTCCTGGTCTAAACCTCCCCATGGATAACTCCTGGCTACGCCACTGAGTATTGTTGTTACATTGTTTACATCATTTTACATAATTCATTAACAATACAAAATTTTTATTTTTCCGACGACGGTGTGTAACTCAGATCAGTGGAAGTGATCACGCTTTACACGGCGTTCGTCCGTCATGCTGTGCTGTAGGTTCGGTTCAAGGTCGAGTCACTCCAACCCCGTCTACCTCCTGTTGAGGCAATGTAACAATCTCGCTGAAATGAGTTGATCTCAGTCAGCAACAAGACCACGTGTACATGTGAACACATAAAATACGCCTTACCATCGTGCAGCCTATCATTGATCGCGGTTAACTCCAGGCTGATTCTTTCTGGTGGCAGTGTGGTGTTGACTGTGCCATGCGTAGAAGGCACAATAGGTGATAACGATAATGATGATATTGATGATGATGATAATCTTTCCGATACTGTTCATTAAAATTTTTAACCTATTTTCCTTCATAATCTGATACAATGATTTTCCAAATTCAGTAATATCTATAAAGACGTTCTCAATTCAGTCTTTATAACGGGAAAAGTGTTTTGAAATGAATTTTCTCTTACTCTGGCTGTCCTAAGCATTTTCCCGAAATGCATCTTCCCACAATTTTGTCTTCTTTGGCACGCACCTATCAGCAAAGTTGTTGTTGTATACTTGGCACCACAGAATTACGAATAATTCTTAAGTAATCCTTCCGTATTGCCACTTAAGAAAAGAGGACGCTGTGGACGTGATCTGAAAAAGCTTTTTACGCGGATCGAGACATAGAAACTGAATCAGGCTTGAGGTCACTTAAATACAGTACTGTACTAAGTTTCGAACACAACCCGTATACAAGACGTTCTAACATCGGAAGAAAGGAAACGGGTATAAAAAATGCCTTCAACATGGCGATGATTACTGAAATTTCTAACACCAAAAGTTCGGATACAATTGAGCGACAATTTGTTACCGGATAATTAAAATTACTGACGCCCTGAAATCAAGACGGCAGAACGATCATTGGTAATGACAGCGTTTCCCTAGAGGCTTAGTTGTACAACGAATTTTCTTTTTATCACCACAAAGTGATTAGAAAGGCATCAAGAGGTCAACGTGGCGACATATCGGCATCAGAGGTCAGCATCAACAGACGCTCAAAGGGGGAGATTTTTAACATTTCATTATCTCAGAATTATAGAGACAATTGGTTTACTTGTGAGAGTCATTCGTTGTACTCTGCGAAGCTACAGCGAACACCCCGTCCTGTTGTGTCCGCGCTGTTTTCCTCTGTGTATATAAAAATCTGGCCAATTCTGTTTCTAAAAAGTTTTCGTACCGCCCCGCATCATTTTTTGGGAAATACTATAATTCCTGTCACAAATTCAAACAACCAACAGTTACCGTTCTGTTCTGACGCTTACTGTCACTTTTATTGACTATCGTTATAAACTCAACATATCATGTTGGCTGACACGGGAAGCAATTTTCGTGGTGATTTGAGTACTTCGGCTTGCCAGACTGCAAGATGTGCAAACGTTTTGTTTTGTGCTCCATGGTTGTTTTGTGCAAACGTGTCGGCCGTGCCTTCGCCGGACATCTTCAGGTAGAAGGGCAAGGAACTCCATACACTCTGCACAACGAGAGCAGGTCTCAGAAACTGCTGGCTTATCTTGGTCGGCTTGAAGATTGGTCTCACGCAGCGCCGACTCAGCAACCTGCCAATACGATCAGCCACCCCATGGACATTGGGCAACACAGCGAAGCCAACATTCTGCTGAGACACCGACTCCATCGGCCGGACTGTACGTCTCACAAAATTTTTTAAATGTTTGTTCTCTCTCCCTACACCTTGAGATCAGTTTATAGACAACATACTGTACAGTATACTATAGTCCGGGCAAAATACTATACATTATACTATACACAAAATTCGTTGAGCGGTAATGACAAATCACTTTGAATTCTGCTGTGCTTATTTTAAAAGTGGATAAACGAAAGTACTACACAGATTTATACTTTTCAGTAAATGCCACATACAGACAGCTAGTCACAGAATATGTACACAAACGTAATTAAAGTAAAGTTACCGTAATACAAAACGGCGGCAACTGTGCATTTTCCTGGTTGCCGTAAATACGGATGATATTTCAAATAAACTGCTTCCGCATATGAACTGCCACGCAAATAACTAAACAGGCCTACGTGCCAGTTCATTTGCGATCCGCCCATAGTTCATTCGCCGTACCGATCAGTAGAAATTTAATTGGTATCACCTGTTTATGTGATTTGTTTTCGTATTTTCGGCATACAAAAAACTGTCTATGGCCTTGTGATTTCTTTTTACGACACTTGTCCTCAAAACTTGCAGTCTACCAAGCTACGGTTTAATCTAAAATGAATTCCTTCTGGGGGGGGGGGATTTTTATATAAATATAAAAATACATTTATATTGTATTTTCAACAAATTCAGAAACCATATCTCAAAAGCAACGATTCAGACTATTTAAAAAAAAGTAATTTAATACATTCTTGGGCGCTTTTCAAAAGTTCAAATTTTTTTCCTAAATGCATCACTACGGTTTTAAAATTCTCAGGCTCTTTTATGTTACTATAGGAGTAATATATGAGCCTCCAGGTGGTCTAGTGGCTAACGCGGGCGATTGATGCGCTCGTGGTCCTGGGTTCAATTCCCGGCGGAGGTTCCGCACGGCGTGCACTCAGCGTCGTGAGGCAAACTGACGTGAGATAACAGCGCCGCCTCCTGGCTGTGAATAACGCAACTAGCGGCTGGTGGCGCGTAGTACTAGCCATACACCGTCACACTAACACAATAGCCGCGCGGTACGCCTTGGTCCTTAACGGACTGTTGAGCGGAGGATTACGAGTAATATATATAAATTTACAGATAAAAACTGTGGTCTTCGAACAACCAAACTGTTCCTGTTCCATGGTCGAAATAAACTCTATATCAACAGTTTTATAGTAGCAGTGGTCCGCGCGTTAGAGTAATTACTGCTAGAGTAACAATTGTCTGTAGGACGAGTGTCTGTACGGTGGAGTTCAGGAATTCAGGGAACAGACATCAAGGTCCAGGCGGATGGTCAGGCAGCATGCGGGTACTTGAAGGAAGCCCAACACTATTTTTTTCTAAGTGATCTCTATTTTATTCCATCCTTATTGAACGTGGGGAGCGAGTGTGTCAAAAACACACAGACACACAGTGTAATCGTTTGGCACTTGTCTGTCTGTCTATCTGTCTATCTGTTAGGGGTATGTCTCACGGGAACGTTTGAACGCATCAATCGATGCGTATCCATACTTTTACACTACAGAACCCTAGTCTTTTTTAGACTGATCCCATCAAAAATATGGGGCAAAATGTAAAGGGGTCAAAATTGTGAAAAATTCACAGAAGCCCATGTGGGGTATCAAATTAAAGGGAATTTTAACTAAAATCGGGATGTAGTGTTAGCTTTTGAAAATTCAAAATTTTTGGACGCTAGGGCCCAAAAAGTGGGTGAAAATTTCGATACAATCGTGCGGGTGGGTACCAAGTTAAAGCGAATTCTAACTAAACTCGGAAATACGTATAGTGTTCGTATTTAGAAATTTCAAAATTTTGGGACGCTAGGGCCAAAACTGGGTGAAAATTTCTATAAAATCGCAAAAATTCACGTGGGATAGCAAATTGAAGAAGACAATTTTAACCAAAATCGGGATACAGTGTACTGTTTTGGAAATTGCAAAATTTTTTGACCGACGAACAAAAAATGAGATACAAATTTGAAAAAAAAAAAAAATTCGGCCGGTTGTTCTACTAACAGGTATTTCACACAAATGCGATTTATTTAAAATGATTAGCGTTTATTGTGTGAGAGCTCTACAATTGTTTCTTTACTAAGCAAAAAATAGTATGGTTTTCGTAATTTTTCTAAATTTTAAGAATTTCTAATACCAAAATATATCTTTGACGACAATCAAGTATGATGGATGAAATCGTTTGATTTTGCTGACTTGCCGTCAAGTTATGTTACACAGGTAGTCGTTACAACAGCTGTAGGCTATGTGTATTGTGTATATCAGATTACATAGATTGAGCCACAGACAGCCACAGATTAACCGTAATACTCAACTGTATTGTCTAACACGTAAATACTCAGTTTGTACAGATAAATAGAGGGGGCAGACCAGTTCATACCGGCTCCACAGCTTACCAGTACCCAGATAAACGACGGAGACTTTATTCCAGGCTTAACATTTACTTAACTGCGATACTCACGTGTCGGAAAGTGTGGTCGCGTGTTTCTCGCATCTGAAACAAATAAACCCATCTTCCACTAAGCGCACGACCTTGTCGCGTCGTTTTCTCCTTACGTTGAATTATCACAATATACAGTAGAGCATCGATTATCCGAACATCCATTAACCGAACGATCTATTACCCGAACTCAATAAAAAGTATAATTATGTACTGTACTGTACAGTAAGTGTTGGGCACGTGTGGGCATATTGGATATTTATTGAACATAAAAAATTGTATACTATAAATTATTACAGTACATACTGTACAGTAATAAATAAATACTGTAGCTATACAGCCTTACAATCGATAAACAAAGAATAGATAAACACACTCACATCAACAAACTTCGATAAACGCTTTTACAGTTGATAAACAAACTGTGTCAACAGAAGTCTCTGTCATCGTTAATTTTATAGTACAATGTTTGTCATTAATGTTTGTAATTTTGTTTAAATTAACTTTTGGTTTTTATTAATTACGCTCAGTTTTAATTCAATTATTTTTAGCATTAGTAATACACTAAAGTACCGTATACAGGTTGCTGTAATTTTATAACAGTATGTTAGAAATGATTTTGTAATAAAAACCTTTGTTTTTGTAAAGATAAATAATGTTTTCAATTTACGATCTGTTCGATATTTCGGATCGAACCGGTCATTATTTTCATTTTCCGAAGTTGGCACTATGGCTTTTGTAGAGCTCATACATGCATATGAACTTGTAGCTTTTGTCGTACGCCAGCCATCTTAGTGTCATCATCCACGAGTCGGGCCTCCTCGGCAGGTAGAAATCCGTGCATTTCACCCATCCTTTTCCCAACCAGTCTATCCTGCCTTGAGTGTCAGGATCAACCCAGTCGTGAGATACGGTAAGTCATTTTTGTATTATTTATGTCTTGTTAGCAATTCTGCATGCTACTGCTATAGAGCTCACCAGAGGCTATTAAATTATCAAGTAAGAAAGCCGTTACTTTCAATTTTTTAAACTATTATCTTACATCTATTTACTACCAGAGGGTTCATGAGGTTGCTAGCTTTTCAATTAAATTGCTTGCCGTCACGACTGGGAGCACGTGTTTCGTAATTTTGTGCATGTTGCTGCTGGTGGGTCGAGTTTCAGTAATTGGGTTATAAGTCAGTTTTGGCTGCGTGATTTTTATTTTAATTACCAACGTGCCGTGCCGTTTCGTTTTTTGTGCCTGCTCGTGGTTGTTTTGCATGCCGTTAATTTTTCCACTTGCATGAATGTTCATCATTTGCATGCTCTTGCACGGAAGCACGTTGGTATAATACGTACGCATGTGAACTACGAGTTTGCGTTTCAATGCTGTTGCTTGGTGTCAGCAGTGAACGTCGTGTGTGCATGACCAGGTGGGCAAATTTTGTGTAAAAATTTTGCACCTTGTTTTTTGGGGTAGTCGTTTAATTACTGGGTCAAGTCTGGTGAAGTTTGTTTCCGTCCTGTTACGGTTTGCGTCCCATGTGAAATTGTGCGCTACGTGTTTGCGACTGTCAGGCGTAAAGGGAACGGTTTTAGGTTATCCGGATTTCGGAATAGCCTGCCTTTGTATTTAATTTAATTTTCTTGGCATGACTATTACCTTTAGGTGCGATTTATATTTTGCATATGCGATATCCTGTCCATACACGACGCGTTGACCATCAATTTTGGCATTTATTGGGTCCCAGTTATTGTATTTGGTTCGGTAACTGGTGAATTGTTGTACATTGTACTTTGCTGTGTTTTGTGTGTATTTATTCTATTTGGTATTATACATGTTTGTTTTTGGGTGCACTTTTGTGTACCATTATTTTGCACCGTATGTGCTGTAATCTTGTGTAACTTGTGTTTTTGTTGTCGTGCTTTTGCGCTGTGTAAATCAATTTGTTGCGTGTTTAATTTATTGTGTTTGGCATTATTTGCCTGTTGGATTGTGTAAGCTGTATTTTGCCTTGCACTAATTTACTTTTGTAATTATCTTGCTCGGTATTGTTTATGCAAAGTAGTTGTGTGAGACGCCTAGTTATCTCGATCACGGTTAGGCTAAGTCGGGTCGTGATTATTGTTCAATTTCTAATTCTCTTGTTAAGGGTGGTTGTCGGTTGCGTGATATTTTTTAATTCAGTATGCCTGCTATATTGTCGCTGGTAGCTTTTGACCGGACCACTTCGGTGGGAATACTTGCGTTGCAGCATTTAATAAATAGGTTGGAAGGGTTGCCGCAATTAAGGGTCGTGGATCAACATGAAGCCGGTATCTTGGCCTCCAGGTTGTCCGAAAAATATCAAGATCTTCTAGGTAAGGTGGATCCTTACCTATCGGCCGAGTCATTGCCCGAGGGATTGGACGAGGACCACATTTTTTCAGTGGTAGCGCAAATTGAGGATATTTATGTCCGGGGTAGCATTTTAGCTTCAAAACTAACAAAACCAGAGATACCGGTTGGTTCCGGTCGGTTCTCATCGGCAAGTGGCGGGCACTCAGGTGTTCTCGTTCATGAGTTGCCGAAGCTTTCGTTACCTTGTTTTGATGGCCAGGCCAAATGTTGGTCCGAGTTTTGGTCAAAGTTCACCACATTAGTGGACGAAAGTCCTGCCCTCACTCCGAAGCAGAAATTGTTATATTTATTGGCTCATCTTAAGGGTGAGGCTTAAGAGAAGGTTGCCGCGCTTCCCCTAGTTGATGATAGTTATTCACTTGCACTATCAACTCTTAAAAGTCGTTATCACAATCCTCGTTTGGCCGCTCGGGTTTATTGTACCAATCTGCTTCAGTTACCAGCCGCTTCTATGCGATCAGCTGCGTCTATTAGAAAGTTGGTGGACAGCTTCAATGCTAACTTTTCAGCGTTGTCAGCTCTAAACATTGCTGATATATATCAAGCAATATATGCGTCTTTTGTATTGTCTAGGCTGGATCTATCATTGCGTGAACGCTTTGAGGCGTCTGTTACGGACAAAGAGAATCTCCCTGCCCTAACAGAAATTATGACATTTTTAACCGCTATGGCGGAACAGAAAGAACAGGCATCTTTGGAATCGGCTTTACCTGCTCTTCCCAGCACTAGCCACCAGAAAACCCAGAAGGTTTCTTTTTCTAAGGCTACTCCTCTTGCTGTGTCTACATTATCTGCGGAGGTTACGCAACGGGATGCATCTAGTTCACGTTGCCTTCATTGCGATTCCCGGACCCATGTGCTTCTCAAGTGTCCGGCGTGGCTGAGTAAGGACCCTAGGGCGCGATTTCAGAGTCTTAAAAATAAAAAATGTTGTCTTTCGTGCCTCCAACATAAACATTCGGCCTGGTGCAAAAATAGGTGCAAAACGTGTGGCTCTAAGTACCACCACACTTTACTTCATTTCAAAAGTGCCCGTCCGTCTCCGTCTCGTTCACAGATTTCTGACACAGCTGAACTCAAGGCTTCGGAGTCATCGCTTGTTGATCTGTCTAGCACTACTCTGACCGTGTCTCTGCCCCATCCTGCAGGGGTTCTGTTAGCCACCTGTCTAGCAGTCTTGTCGTCTCCGAATGGTGGTTATATTGTAGTTAGGGCCATCCTGGATAGCGCGTCCCATGCTTCTTTCATAACTGAAGCATGTGCATCTCGCTTAAAGTGTGCTTGTTTTGACGCTTCAGTAAGTGTCAATGGGGTAGGTGATATTGCCACCAAAGCAAAAAAGGTGTGCCATCTGTCCTTGGAAACTTTAAAACGCGAGGTTGTGGCATCTAACCATGCCTTTATAATTCTTTCTAAGATCTCGTCGGACTCACCTAGGTTCCAGGTGTTGCCTGAAGTTAAGCAGGCTACAAAAGATCTTTTGTTAGCTGACCCTACCTTCGATGTAGCAGCCCCAATTGATGCGTTGTTTGGAGCCGATATTGTAGCGGCTATTCTTATGGGAGAGACCATTCCTTTGGGTGCAGGTTTGCCTGTTGCAGTTAGGACACGTTTTGGGTTTGTGATTATGGGTAGAGCCCCAATTTCACTTAATTGTGCATTGACTTGTGCTAGCGGTCTCACTGGCCTTCCTTTGGATCTAGTATCTGCACATCAGCTTCACTGTCATTTCCACCACTTTTATCCTTCCGTCACAACGTTATATACGGATATACCAAACCTACTTGAGCAAGTTCATCGTTTTTGGGAGGTCGAAGAGCCTCCAGCTGTACCCCACCAATTATCTGAAGAGGATCACTTTGCTGAAAGGTTTTACATGGAGTCAACAAGTCGGTTGCCGTCGGGTCGTTACCAGGTGCGCTTGCCGTTCTTCAAAAACTCTTCTCACATTTTGGGAAATTCCCTTAAGGGAGCCATGTCTCGGTTTTTTGCGTTAGAAAGGAAATTTGCGGCGAACAGTCAGTTTAAGAGCCAGTATGTACAATTTATAACGGATTATGTCGCTCAGGGGCATATGTCATTGGTGTCTGACCCCAATTTTCCAAAATATTTCATCCCTCATCATGGTATCTTTAAAGTTAGAGGTGATACTTCAAAAATAAGGGTGGTGTTTGACGCCAGCATGAAGACGTCCTCTGGGATTTCCTTAAATGACGTGTTATGTGTCGGCCCTAAGTTGCAGACCTTACTGTCCGACGTTTTGACTTTGTTTCGGCGGTTTAGCCATGTTTTCACGTGCGACATCGAACAGATGTATCGCCAAATTGCTATGCATCATGATGACTCGGCGTACCTGTGTATTTTATGGCGTGAGGAGGTTACCGCCCCACTAAGGGTTTTCGCTTTGCGTACCGTTACTTACGGGCTGGCTTGCGCCCCTTTTCAGGCGTTGCGAACCTTGCAGCGGCTGGTTCAGGATGAGGCAGTTAATTTTCCTGCGGGAGCGGCGGTACTTAGCCCTAATATTTTTGTGGATGATATTGCTGCTGGCGCTGATTCAAAATCAGAGCTTTGCAAATTACAACGGGAATTAATTCTGTTGTTGTCTTCAGGAGGGTTCAATTTGAAAAAATGGTGCACTATTCAACCCGACTGCCTACCTGAATCAGCCGCTCCAAGTGATTCCGTCGTTGCTAAGGATAAGGATATTCTGGGTTTAAGTTGGGACCATTCTACCGATTGCTTCTCCTTTCCTCCTTTGGCCTGTTGCAGCAATGCTCAGGTTCAATTTACCAAACGTGTCGTGTTATCTCAGATGGCACAATTATTTGACCCATGTGGTTGGCTTTCACCAGTGATTTTCAGGGCCAAGGCTTTTTTCCAAAAACTCTGGGCTGAGGGCTTGGACTGGGATGCTCCTCTAAGTGATGACTTAAATGATTATTGGAGTCAATTCCTGTCCTCTTTGAATCATCTTCCGGTAATTACTATTTCCCGGCCATTCTTCCCTAAAGGTGGGCATATTGAAAGGGTAATATTGCATGGTTTCTGTGATGCTTCCCAGTTGGGTTACGCGGCCGTCCTCTATCTGTCCATTTATACTGACTCTGGTCCTCCGGTGGTTTCGTTGGTGTCGTCTAAAACTAAAGTGGCACCTCTTAAAACTTTATCAATCCCACGTTTGGAGTTGTTGGGAGCTTATCTGTTAGCCAAACTTGTTCGTCATTATGTTGGCTTATTCTCGTCATGTATTCAATTGAGTCAAGTTTTCTTATGGACAGACTCGACGATTGTCTTGGATTGGCTGCATATGCCTACTTTTAAATTGAAGACGTTTATTGCTAATCGGGTGGCTGCCATTACCGAGTGGACCGATACTAAATCTTGGCGTCATGTTCATGGTGTTTCTAACCCCGCTGATTTAGCCTCTAGAGGTACGTCACTCTCCAGCCTCCGGTCGTCGACATTGTGGTGGTCAGGGCCAGATTGGTTAAAGCTTGATGCTCTATGCTGGCCCCCTATTAATTATCGCCCGAATCACGACGTGCAAGATGTTGCCTTGGAGACCAAGGTCTCTTCGTTTCTCACTCAGAAGCCCCGGGTGGAATTGTTTGAGCACTTGTCTTCGTGGCCCTTAGTGGTAGGGGTTACCTCAGTCATCTTAAGGTGGGCTATGCCTTCGCGGATTGAAGCTTCCACAGCCATGGATTGGAAGAAGTTGGCTGTTAAGTATATTTTACGCTACATTCAGCGCAGCGTGTTTGGACAGGAGCTCGCGGCTCTTCGTTTAGGTAAGCGGCTCCCGGTCCGCATTCAGCGCCTGGTCCCGTTTATAGATGATTTTGGCCTCATTTGAGTATGCGGTCGCTTGACCAACTCTGCGGTTACTAGAAATCGTTTTCCGATTTTACTGCCCAAGCATCACCACCTAGTAGGTTTGCTAATTCATCACACCCATGTGTGGTTAGGTCATGCTGGGCCCTTGCAAGTTCAATTTCAGCTTGCCCAAAATTATTGGATTTTGTCCGCACGTCAGGCAATAAGAACCATAATTTGGAAATGTCTTCCTTGTTTCAGGGCGCGTCCTCGCCCCACCAACCCGTTAATGGGGGATCTGCCAGTTCCTAGGGTTAATCCGGCACCTCCATTTTATTCTTCCGGCATGGATTATGCTGGCCCCTTTTTGGTACGGGCCTACGCTGTTCGGAAGGCACCTATAGTCAAAGCGTATCTCTGCATTTTCATCTGCTTAGCCACTAAAGCAGTTCACTTTGAAGTGGCTATGTATCTTTCAACGCCCCAGTTTATTGATGTGTTGAGGCGGTTTATTAGTCGTCGTGGGGCTCCGAAAACACTTTATTCGGATTGTGGTAGGAATTTTGTGGGGTCGCGCTCCGAACTTAAACGGGAGCTCAAAAATGTTCTTTCCAATCCTGACCTGTCAGCTCAGATAACAGCTTTTGCTGTTGACAATAACATTGACTTTAAATTTATCCCTCCGTCTGCCCCTCATCAGGGTGGCTTGTGGGAACGGGCTGTCCAGTCGGCCAAGTTTCACATGAAACGCATGATTGGGACCAGGTCGCTGACCGTAGCAGAATTTTCGTCGTTATGCATTCGCATTGAGGGAATCTTAAATTCCCGTCCTTTGACTGCTCTATCCTCAGATCCGAGTGATTACCAGGCTCTAACGCCTGGTCATTTTTTGGTTGGCCGCCCCATTACCGCGCCCCCGGAAGCTGAAGTCTCATTAAATGAAGGGACCGTCCGTCATTACAAACAAATTGCCGCTTTGCTCCAAGCCTTTTGGAAAAGGTGGCGTTTGGAATACTTGACGGCACTTCATGCCCGATCGAAGTGGTCGTCTAAGTCAAGAAATTTAATGGTTGGGGACCTGGTGGTTATGGAGGAACAGAATTCTCCCCCCCCCCTGATGTGGCCTCTTGGCCGAGTTTCAGCTGTGTTTCCGGGGAGCGACGGGGTTGTTCGTCGCGCTTCAGTTAAAACATCCACAGGTTCTTTTGAACGACCGGCTATTAAATTATACCGGTTGCCCATATCTTCTTAATTGGGTTTATCTTGTTTTTTCGGGTGAGCAGAATTAGTTTGAATGATTGTTGTGGACTTACTGGACACTTTGCTGGGATTTCCCAGGTGATTCCTTCCAGCTGTTGTCCGCAGTGAATTTTACATTGTGGAATGTTTCTGGCATGGCGTTGTGCCAGTTCATTGGGAGTTATGGATGCTCAACAAATCAACAACAACAAAAATAAGTAAAAAAAAAAGGAAAAAAAAGGGGGGAATAAAGGGAACAACAACAAAAAATAAAAAGGAAAAAAAATGTAAAAACTAGGGAACTAAGTAAGTTGATTTGCTGAGTTTTACATTGTGTTTGGCTGGGCCTTTGTTTATTGGATGTTATTGGGTTTGGTCTGCTCTACCCGAACCTTTCGGATTGCTCGCCTGGTCGATGCGCCCGCGGCGGAGTTATTCGGCATGGTTTTCTAATTCATTGCACGTTTTGCATGTTTTCTGTATGTTTGTATTTTCTTGTGTTTGCGTGTGACCCCCTCCTATGTTGGAGGGTAATTTTCAGAGAGTGTTCCTGTTCACCAAAAGCCAAATTTTTGTAATGTATTTTGGCCATGTCTTTTGGTGTAGTTGGTGGTTGACCCATTGCGGTCAACGGGGGCCGGTGTTCGATATTTCGGATCGAACCGGTCATTATTTTCATTTTCCGAAGTTGGCACTATGGCTTTTGTAGAGCTCATACATGCATATGAACTTGTAGATTTTGTCGTACGCCAGCCATCTTAGTGTCATCATCCACGAGTCGGGCCTCCTCGGCAGGTAGAAATCCGTGCATTTCACCCATCCTTTTTCCAACCAGTCTATCCTGCCTTGAGTGTCAGGATCAACCCAGTCGTGAGATACGGTAAGTCATTTTTATATTATTTATGTCTTGTTAGCAATTCTGCATGCTACTGCTACAGAGCTCACCAGAGGCTATTAAATTATCAAGTAAGAAAGCCGTTACTTTCAATTTTTTAAACTATTATCTTACACGATCTATTATCCGAAATATCGATTATCCGAACGGACCCTCGTCCCGAGATGTTCGGATAATCGCCATTTCGTACGACTAAAAGGAAAGACAAATGCCGAATCGTTGAATTAGAGAGTACGTGGGAGGTTCCATACAAGACATTCGGAAAACCACTATAAGAAAAGTAGCAATACGAATGGGAATCTCAAGCAGTAACGGCTGGTGTTAAGGTTGCATGGCTGTGCACTCGCCACATATTGTACATGTACAATACGTTAGTAATACGAGAAATGCCTTTTAACGATGAGTCCCATCCAACTACAGATAAAGAGAAGAAATTGGAGGTGGATCGGTCACGCCCTGAGAAGACCATCAGAAAATATCGCTAGACAGGCACAGAATTGGAATCCGCAAAGTAGCCGCAGATGTGGAAGACCGAGGAACACCTGGTAGAGGACTATGGAAAGAGAGCTGGCTGGTATCAACAAGACATGGAGGGTGGTGAAGGCCCTGGCAATGGGCAGAACACGCTGGAGAAATTTCGTCGAGGCCTAGGTCCACCTAGGAATTTAAGGACTTAAGCAAGTAAGGAACCAAGCAAGCCTTTTAACGATCGGTACACATTTTTGGACTACCTATATGCTTATACAGTAGTTAGTTTATCTACTGCTGGGAAATAATGTCGAAACGTACAGTTTAATGTGACGCGAAACTATTTGTCTTCGTCACAGAGGGCTTAGGCCTTTACGGCCGTGAAACGTGCATCATCGGGAAGAAGGAGGAAAGAAAGATCCAGCCTGCAGGAATAAAGTTTCTCAGAAGCGTTCACGGCTACTCCTTTGTAAACAAGAAACGGGATGAGAAAATCAGAGACGAGTTAGGGAACCAGTCATTAAATGAGATCATTAAGGATTAGAAGAGGGGATGGTGAGAACATTTAAACCGCGTGCCACCTTGAAGTCTACCAGTAACAGTCTTAGCGTACGGGCCGATTGGAAGGAGAGACGTCGGCAGACCGAGGAGGAGATGGGTCCCGAAACAGGTCAATTAGGGCATATTCCTTGGAGTGGAGACCATGACGATGATAATTATAATTAATTATATACCCGGCGGTACTGTCGATTGTGTGGTAAGCATCGTGGCTCGACATGTAAAACAAACGTCACACCCATGAATACAGAAACCTGGACGGATGATCACACGCCGGTTCGATGGCCAGGCACCTCCACACCCGCAAGGATAGACAGAAGAACACGATTATATTACTGAACGTGCGAAGCGAGTTCTCAGTTTCGACTCGACCGTTTGGCATTTATCTGTCTGTCTATCTATCTATATGTCTATTTCGGGTATGTTTCACGATAACTTTTGGATGCATTACCGATTTCCGTAAAACTTAGCATATGTGTCAACACCTTTACCTCACAGAACTCTATTATTTTTTAAACTGATCCCTTAAAAAATTGGCAAAAATTAAACGAAATTTAAACCACAATATGAATATGATGTTCATTTTTCGAAATTTCAAAATTTTTGGACGTCAGGATCCAAGATTCAAGATTTAGGTGTAAAGTTTTGATAAAATCGCAAAAATTCGTCTGGGGTATCAAACAGAAAGAGACTCGACTAAGATTTTTCAAGCTAATAGCTGTGCCAGTGTTACTGTATGGTTCTGAAACTTGGGTTCGGGGGAAAAACATCCGAGTAGGATATAGGCATCGGAGATGAGATTCTTGGGATCTGGTATATGCTCCACAAGAAGAGACAGATTCTACAATGAAGATATTCGAAGGGAGTTGAACATTTTTAATATCCAATACCGTATCGCAGATGGACCGCTAGGAATATAGCAGACAGCAAGTTGTCTAAGGAAGTCTGGCAATACAAACCTGTTGGACAACGAAGTATAGGAAGACCTAGGATGGTGAAGTGGATATATTCCTTTGGGACCGGGGCAGGTGATTCGCGTAGTCCCTGGTAGAAGAAGAGACGATCTGAATATAGTGTTAACTTTTTAAAAGTTCCAAATTCTTGCACGTCAGTACCCAAAAAGTAGGCGATTATTTTGATAAGATCGCAAATATGATTAAACGTGGGGTATCAAATTAAAGAGAGTTTCAACTAACATTTAATTAGTGTTAAGTTAGAAATTTCAAGATTTTAGGACCCCACGGTCTAACAAAAAGACGTAAAAAATTTGAAACCCGTTGAGAAAATCCAGCAGACCGTCAGACTAAAAGGTATTGTAACCCAAATCCAAATGTTTCGAATTTTTAATGTTTATTGAACGACTGTGTGCTCTACAATTGTTACGTTACTAAAGAAATAGTAGAGAAATCGGGATGTTTGTAATTTTTGCCATAATTAAAAAATTATAAAATATCGAAATTTATGTAATAGTAAATGTACTTCGTTCAAAATAGTGAGCGAGTTCTGCAGCTCAGAGAGCATAATAGTATATTATTTATCATTATACGCCCTAATTCATAATAATTTCATTTCGACGTAAACGACCTCTCAGAGTCTACTGACCTCAATTCATTCTACTTTCTACCGTCAGAGAAAAGGAAACATAAAATTTACAGGCATTGCACAAATGCAATGCACAGAGAAGGGCATTGAAAATGCTTCAATAAATCTAAAAAAAAAAAATATATATATATTGTAATATAAATCAATTAGTGGTGCTAGTAATAATAATAAAATGATAAATAATATTTCTGTCGTGTTATTCTGTCCCACGTTGGATACGTCAAATTTGTAATATTTTACTTATTTATTACTTATTTATTACAAATTATAATTAAATTTATAAAGTGTTGCTTGTTCTGGTATTCTGCGGTAATCGAGCCC
This sequence comes from Magicicada septendecula, assembly GCA_034769895.1. Lineage (NCBI taxonomy): Eukaryota > Metazoa > Arthropoda > Insecta > Hemiptera > Cicadidae > Magicicada > Magicicada septendecula. The sequence goes on from CM068372.1 coordinate 135,387,912, forward strand.
CACAAGTTGGGTTCACCAAATTTGTAATAAAACGATAATGTGAAATAAATAACGGTTGTAAAAATGTGTGTAGTAACGTAGCTAATACCTTCTTGTCTTCTAAGCTCTTACTGTTGATCTTCGCTTTGGTAATAAAACCATACTCTAATTGTAATTGTAGAGTGTTCTGGTATAATATTATCCAGGATAATTTTTATGGTGTGTATGTGTAGTAGTGACGTTCCGCTCTGGGAATCGTCGATTTGGTAAAGTTCCTGGTCTTTGTTATTGGTAATTGGGATGTTATTACCATCAATTAAATAAAGTGTATTTTGCTGTGTAGCAAATTGAAACAAAATATAAATTTAAAATTTATATTTATAAAAAAAAATAATTTCGGAAAAAATATTTTTTGAAGTATTTATGTGCTTAATATTTAGGAATAAATTGAGGTTGTGGATCGTAATTATAATTATAATAGTAAGGTGTTTAATTTGGTAATAAATTTCTGTTCGGTAATTTGTTAAAAAGATAATCCAATTAACTTCAAGTTAGGCGAAAACGGCTCTCTTCTTCTTACTCTTGAAATGTTGTAGTTTCGCATGTACTGCCTTTAAAGATTATCTATTTTTCTTGGTTAATAAATGATTATGTCCTTTTATAAGAGGAATCAACTCCAATTTACCAAAAAACAAACAAATACGTTTATTAAATACAATAATAAGGTTGGTCGATTAATTAATCGAGGTTACAAGCCATATCGACTCGCTCTGGGTCGGTCGATATTAGAAGTTTTACAATTGTATTATTTAAACAGGTTCTTTGAACGGTTATTTATATAAAAAGCCAGAGAAGGTCAGGGACATGAAAGTATAACACTTACAATTCAAAAAAGGTCTTAAATTTAAACAATATACTGGTAATTATTAATAATAAAAGTTTATATATAATTTTGTTCAAACCAGAAAGCAGTTAGTCGTCTCTAATTGAGGTGACGGAACTGGATCAGAATGGCCGCCTGACGCATGCGCGTTGAAAGCTTCTAATGTAAACAACGTACTTGTTGAGATAATATGTCCCTTCTTCGGTTAAATGTTCTTCGCTACGGTATATGATCTTCTGGGGTATAGTTTATTGTCACTGGTGTTAGATGGAAACGTTCACTTGGTGTAAAAATGTTGTTAAATAGGTATATCAACTGGTGTTTATGTGTGTCAGTTAACCTCGAATTTTCACTTGGTGTTTGATGCGATTTCAGTGTTATTTCATGTAATTGGTTATATGTGATTTCGTTTATAGGTGTTATGTAGTTCGTGGGTCAACTTCACCACTTCACTTTCATTAAAATAGTTAAAAATTTAGTTTACATAAAATGATTCAGAACTCCGTTGTAGCATAACGTCCATTAAAGGTTGGTTCAATCAAATATTCACAAGAAGTGCTCTCTTCGAGGTATAATAATGAACTGTCTGTATTTTCTTCTTCATCCGAAACGTCTTAGCCAATTTAATATTAAAAAGACATTGTTTAAAATTGCCATAACTTCCGATACACTTTAAAAATATACTTTATGTTCAAAAAATAAATTCGTTATTCGTTAACTGTTTGAAATATAAAATACATATTCGTTTTCACTATTCTATTCTACTTATTTTGATAGTAATTAAGTTAGTATTACAAAGTTTTATCTGAAAATTATATTTCTTATAATTTTTTGGGAGGTAGGCCTAAAATTATACTTCCCTGTCTTCTATGTAAATAATAGCCATTTTAACTAATATAATTATTATTCTACGAAATCTGAAATTTGTATAATTATCAATTCTCACTTATTTTATTGCAATTTAGTATACTAATGATGGTTTTTTAATATAATTCAATTGTATATGACTTCCCCTAGGATAGAGTCAGTTAATCTATTTCAGTTTTAATGGTATTTTATTAGACAATTAAATAATTTTACTCATATAATGACCATATCTTTAGAAAGCCTTATTTACATAGTATTTGATATGTTGAGTTTATTTTGCCTGAATATTGTCATTTTATATGGTTTATAAGACTAGGTTTGTTAATTATTCTGCATTTTAACTTTATTATATTGCCTAGATTTGAATTGTGGCTATTTGCAGAGTGTTTTACTAATGTAATTATTTTATTTCCTTCTCTGACTTCTGACTCTGATATATTTGATTAAAAATTAGTTCTCTGATCTGGCATAACAGTAATTATAGATTATACAATTAAAATATAACACCCAGATATATAAAACTGCTGTTCTTAATAACATTGTTTTGGTATATCACCTAATAACATAATAAAAAGTACTTCTACAACATTGGAATGATATCTAATTTTAGATAATGCATTCCTAAATTAACATGAACAATAAAATAACAATTATAATACTAATATTTCTTATGACTAACCCTTACTTATCTAAATGCTATATTTAATTGGAACCCAACATTTGGATCCATATATAATTGTTAATACCTTCTACAACTTCATCATAAACAGTTAGTTCTGTAATTCCCCATTTTATAAGATTTATGCCCCCTCTTAAAGTATAACCCTGGCTATCTAAGTTATATTCCATTCTATGGAATGTTCATACAGTTTTAGTAGCTTTTTATTAGTAAAATTACTACTTCATTATCAAAGTAGGCACTGTTCACAAAACTTAAAGTTTGTTACTTTGTACTGCTACTCATGCACCTTTCTTAAAGTTTATTAGTTATAATTTGATCACTTACACTTTTCCATGGTGAATTATTACTATATTTACTAGTCTTTTTCTAGTGTTTAATATGAAATATTCAACCATGGGGGAACTGTGAAGATTTGTTTATACACATTACACAATAACTTTTTGAATGCACTAATATTTACTACAGCTAACACTTTTAGTTTTTTGTCAGTTTTACAGTGATATGGTTTTTTAATGTGTTATACTTTCTCTTTAAGCATTCATTGATTTTGGGGTTTTTTGGGGGGTTCTTTCCCTATGGGGTTTTTGTTTTATATGGGTCGTCTTAATTATTCTTCTTTCTTCTTTGAGTTTGGTTATTCTTCCTTCTTCTGTAGTTTTGGATTATCCTTCCTTCTTCTTTCTTCTGTAGTTCTTATTTTTATTATTCTTCTTTCTTCTTTGAGTTTGGTTCTTCTTTATTCTTCCTTCTTCCTTCTTCAGTAGTAGTAGTTTTAATTAGTCTTCCTTCTTCTTTCTTCAGTAGATTTAGTTTGGGATTATTCTTCTTTCTTCTTTGAGTTTTGATTGTTCTTCTTTCTTCCTTCTTCTGTAGTTTTAATTAGTCTTCTTTCTTCCTTGATCTTAATTATTATTCTTTCTTCTCTCTTCAGTAGTGGTAGTTTTGGTTATTCTTCTTTCTTCTCTAATTTTAATTATTCTTCCTTCTTCTGTCTTCTGTATCTTTGATTGTTCTTCTTTCTTCATTCTTCAGTAGTAGTAGTTTTAATTAGTTCTTCTTTCTTCATTAGATTTAGTTTGTTCTTCTTTCTTCTTTGAGTTTTAATTGTTCTTCTTTCTTCCTTCTTCTGTAGTTTTAATTAGTCTTCTTTCTTCCTTGATCTTAATTATTCTTCTTTCTTCTCTCTTCAGTAGTGGTAGTTTTGTTTATTCTTCTTTCTTCTCTAATTTTAATTATTCTTCCTTCTTCTGTCTTCTGTATCTTTGATTGTTCTTCTTTCTTCATTCTTCAGTAGTAGTAGTTTTAATTAGTTCTTCTTTCTTCATTAGATTTAGTTTGTTCTTCTTTCTTCTTTGAGTTTTAATTGTTCTTCTTTCTTCTTTAGCCTTGATTGTTCTTCTTTCTTCTTTCTTCAGTAGCTTTGATTGTTCTTCTTTCTTCTGTCTTCAGTAGCTTTGATTGTTCTTCTTTCTTCATTCTTCAGTATTGGTAGTCTTAATTAGTCTTCTTTCTTCTTTCTTCTGTAGTAATAGTTTTAATTAGTCTTCCTTCTTCTTTCTTCAGTAGATTTAGTTAGTCTTCTCTCTTCTTTAGTTTTAATTAGTCTTCTTTCTTCTGTAGTAATAGTTTTAATTAGTCTTCCTTCTTCTTTCTTCAGTAGATTTAGTTAGTCTTCTCTCTTCTTTAGTTTTAATTAGTCTTCTTTCTTCCTTGATTTTAATTATTCTTCTTTCTTCTCTCTTCAGTAGTAGTAGTTTTAATTAGTTCTTCTTTCTTCTTTCTTCTGTATTTATGATTATTCTTCTTTCTTCTCTAGTTTTAATTATTCTTCCTTCTTCTTTCTTCAGTAGATTTAGTTTGTTCTTCTTTCTTCTTTGAGTTTTAATTAGTTTTGTTTCTTCTGTCTTCAGTAGCTTTGATTATTCTTCTTCCTTCTTTCTTCTTCAGTAGTAGTAGTTTTAATTATTCTTCCTTCTTCTGTCTTCTGTATCTTTGTTTTTTCTGGTCTGGTTTCTTTGACGGGGTATATTAATTGCCTGCTTCTATCTTTCCTGGGTAATTTTGTTATTATTATTTTCAGTCTTCTGGGTTTTTAAATTTGTATTATATTATATTATTTGCAGAAATTTTCTTTATTCAACCTTTCTTGTGAATATATTATTAAACAGTGCATTTTAATTAATTCTCATCTGGATATTCCATATATTAGAGCTTTATTAATGATCATTGAGTAATGCATTTGTGTGGATTATCTGTCACGCTACAGATTGCTCTCTTCCAGAAGTGATTAGTTCAGATCATACTTAGTTTGTCTGAAGTAATTGCTTATGACATTATATTATAAATTATATTTCTTTACTTCCTTCACATTTCTAAAATTTTTTTCTCCCATATTTTTGAGCTTATCTATATCTCATTATTAACTGGATTCTTACTGATAGTAATAGTCATCTGAGGTTCGTTATTTTTTATTTTTCCATTTTCTTCTTAACTCGTTTCTTTATCCTTGGGATATTTATTCCCTAAAATTCCCTAACACGTTAGCTGGGGCAGTGTCCAGAGGGGCTCCGTAGGCTTCACACTCTGCTGGCCATGCTACGTCATTTATTGATTACAGAGGTAAATCATCTCTGACCAATACATAATAATACTGCTGGACTTATCTCAGACAGTCATTAATAAAAATTATATAAGAATAGTCCACCTTATGACAACAAAAAAAAAATTAAATATCTTTGGATATTTCACTTTGTATACGAACAGATCTATTAATATTTCTATCTTAGTGAATCTCTATCTCAGTTATTTTTCTCAATGGTTAGCTCTGTTGGCATTTTATTTCTCCTTGTGATTGGAAGCTGGTATAATATAATTATCACTCCTTATTCAGTGTAAAGTTTTTAATTCTCTGTCATTTTTTGACTGTTATTACAATCTCCTTCTGGTCATTGGTAGCATATATTTTGTATTATATTTTTGTTCCTTTCTTAATTCTTGTGAATCGTTCCACTAGTATTATGTTTTTTCGATTACTCTTTTAATTGTCCTTTTAATAATTGACATTGATTATATGATCATCTTTTTCTTATGGATTTATTTATATATAGTTTTTCCTTTCTTTTTCAAGATTTTATTCTGCTCTTGCTTTTTATCCAAATGCACTCCTTTATTTTTAATTCCATATGTTTAATATCTCTGTTTATTTGACATAAAATTCTCATTAATTTCACTTTTGAATTTTGAGATTTAATTCAAAATTCATTTTCCTTCTGATTCATAAATTGTTTTCTAAATAATAGGTAGTAAGTAGTCATTACTTCATTTTTGAATTTTTACTTTTAAATTCTTTCTTCCATACATTCAATTACTCATAATATTTTTTCATAAATATGGTTAACATATCATATTATTACCCTAAATATGGTATTAGCTCTCTTCTTTTCTTTATTTCAAATGTACTTCTTATAATTATTTTTCTTTTAAATACCCAGGTTGAAGATTTTTATTAGGTTGGACAATTGCTCATAATTTCTTTTTCTTTGACCTAGTTTTTTGCCGTTGCCGGTTATCATAACATCAGTCCCTTTTTGTGGAGGTGTATGGTATTAGACTTAACCGTAGTCTGTCACTTCATTTGCTCTCATTGTCCGGATGACCATAGTCTTCATCATCGTTCCGGTACTAGTGACATCTCTGGCCTTTGTTTTGTATTTCATTTTCCTAGCTGCTATTCCTTTGTTGGCTGCTAAGCTTATTCGGCTCCCTCTATCATAGTGTTTTATATACCAGTACGTCTCTGGTCCATCAATGATCAATGATACCATTGACAATCTACCATATATCTCCATCCCTGTTGTATTCCATTTACCTCTGATCACTTCCCCGTGGTAAACTATTGTCTGCTGGTAAACCATTTCTGAGATTACCATCAATCTATTTCCATAATTTCTGGAACTCACGATTTCTTCATTGTTGGTAATAGGGATATTATCATTATCAAATAAACCATGGTTCATCATTTCCATTTCTTCCCTTGTTTTCATTAATTTCTTTGGATGCCTTCTTTTCATTCTCTTTTGTTTCACTTCCATATCCTTAGTATTTTCTTTCTTCCCGTTCGTTTTCTTTTCAGGTAACACTATCACTGGCTCCATTGTTTTATTGTTTGGTATTTCCTTTCGTTCTGGTTTGCTGTTGTCCAGTGTCTTATCCAATTCTTCATCCAAGGATGTGACGTTTTTATCTATTTCACTCAAACCTTCCTTCAAGATTTGTCTGTATTCTTTTCTATCCCTTCTTTCCTCTTCCCTGTCTTCTTTCATTTCCTTATGCCATCGTCGGTTATCCTCCCTTATTTCTTCTCTTAACCGTTGGTAGTCCTCTCTTAACTCTTTCCTTAACTGTTGATGATCACTTTCGATTTTCTTATTGGTTTCTTCCATCTTTTCTTCCAAATTCTTCTTATTTTCTTCCATTTTCTTTTCCACCTTTTTACTGGTTTCCTCAATTCTCTTATTGGTCCTTTCGATTTTACGGCCCAATTCTTCCTTTGTTTCTTGGTTGTCCTTCTTCAATTCTTCCCTTAAAGATTGGTTATCATTCTTCAAATCTTCTAATCTTTTATTATTTTCTTCTGTGGTAGAATCCATTTTCTTACTTAATTCTTCCTTGGTTGCTTGGTTGTCCTTCTTCAATTCTTCTTTTAACGATTGGTTATCATTCTTAAACTCTTCTTTTGTTGCTTGGTTGTCCTTCCTTAAGTTTTCTTCCATCTTCTTGCTACTGGATTTGATTTCTTCCATCATCACTCTGAACATCTCTTGGATTGTCGTGTTTTCCACTTGTGAAGGTCTTTCCAACTGTTCCTCCCGGATATGGACTTCCCCTGTTTGAGTGGGTACTTCGAGTTGTTTCTCTGGTGGTGCTGGTTGTTTATGTTCCACCCGTTCTAGTATTTTTTCCACGTCCTCCACTGGGGTCGCCTCCTTATCCTCCATATCGAGTTCTTTCTCGGCCTCCGCCGCTCTCTTCTTTGATGTGGCACGACGCATTATTTTCCCTGATTCCCTGGCTGGGTAACCGCTGCCAAGCTGAATTGGGTAAGTAATTACCGCCTTTCAACCCCTAATTACAGCCCTTTAGTTGGACGCCAATTTTGTAATATAAATCAATTAGTGGTGCTAGTAATAATAATAAAATGATAAATAATATTTCTGTCGTGTTATTCTGTCCCACGTTGGATACGTCAAATTTGTAATATTTTACTTATTTATTACTTATTTATTACAAATTATAATTAAATTTATAAAGTGTTGCTTGTTCTGGTATTCTGCGGTAATCGAGCCCCACAAGTTGGGTTCACCAAATTTGTAATAAAACGATAATGTGAAATAAATAACGGTTGTAAAAATGTGTGTAGTAACGTAGCTAATACCTTCTTGTCTTCTAAGCTCTTACTGTTGATCTTCGCTTTGGTAATAAAACCATACTCTAATTGTAATTGTAGAGTGTTCTGGTATAATATTATCCAGGATAATTTTTATGGTGTGTATGTGTAGTAGTGACGTTCCGCTCTGGGAATCGTCGATTTGGTAAAGTTCCTGGTCTTTGTTATTGGTAATTGGGATGTTATTACCATCAATTAAATAAAGTGTATTTTGCTGTGTAGCAAATTGAAACAAAATATAAATTTAAAATTTATATTTATAAAAAAAAATAATTTCGGAAAAAATATTTTTTGAAGTATTTATGTGCTTAATATTTAGGAATAAATTGAGGTTGTGGATCGTAATTATAATTATAATAGTAAGGTGTTTAATTTGGTAATAAATTTCTGTTCGGTAATTTGTTAAAAAGATAATCCAATTAACTTCAAGTTAGGCGAAAACGGCTCTCTTCTTCTTACTCTTGAAATGTTGTAGTTTCGCATGTACTGCCTTTAAAGATTATCTATTTTTCTTGGTTAATAAATGATTATGTCCTTTTATAAGAGGAATCAACTCCAATTTACCAAAAAACAAACAAATACGTTTATTAAATACAATAATAAGGTTGGTCGATTAATTAATCGAGGTTACAAGCCATATCGACTCGCTCTGGGTCGGTCGATATTAGAAGTTTTACAATTGTATTATTTAAACAGGTTCTTTGAACGGTTATTTATATAAAAAGCCAGAGAAGGTCAGGGACATGAAAGTATAACACTTACAATTCAAAAAAGGTCTTAAATTTAAACAATATACTGGTAATTATTAATAATAAAAGTTTATATATAATTTTGTTCAAACCAGAAAGCAGTTAGTCGTCTCTAATTGAGGTGACGGAACTGGATCAGAATGGCCGCCTGACGCATGCGCGTTGAAAGCTTCTAATGTAAACAACGTACTTGTTGAGATAATATGTCCCTTCTTCGGTTAAATGTTCTTCGCTACGGTATATGATCTTCTGGGGTATAGTTTATTGTCACTGGTGTTAGATGGAAACGTTCACTTGGTGTAAAAATGTTGTTAAATAGGTATATCAACTGGTGTTTATGTGTGTCAGTTAACCTCGAATTTTCACTTGGTGTTTGATGCGATTTCAGTGTTATTTCATGTAATTGGTTATATGTGATTTCGTTTATAGGTGTTATGTAGTTCGTGGGTCAACTTCACCACTTCACTTTCATTAAAATAGTTAAAAATTTAGTTTACATAAAATGATTCAGAACTCCGTTGTAGCATAACGTCCATTAAAGGTTGGTTCAATCAAATATTCACAAGAAGTGCTCTCTTCGAGGTATAATAATGAACTGTCTGTATTTTCTTCTTCATCCGAAACGTCTTAGCCAATTTAATATTAAAAAGACATTGTTTAAAATTGCCATAACTTCCGATACACTTTAAAAATATACTTTATGTTCAAAAAATAAATTCGTTATTCGTTAACTGTTTGAAATATAAAATACATATTCGTTTTCACTATTCTATTCTACTTATTTTGATAGTAATTAAGTTAGTATTACAAAGTTTTATCTGAAAATTATATTTCTTATAATTTTTTGGGAGGTAGGCCTAAAATTATACTTCCCTGTCTTCTATGTAAATAATAGCCATTTTAACTAATATAATTATTATTCTACGAAATCTGAAATTTGTATAATTATCAATTCTCACTTATTTTATTGCAATTTAGTATACTAATGATGGTTTTTTAATATAATTCAATTGTATATGACTTCCCCTAGGATAGAGTCAGTTAATCTATTTCAGTTTTAATGGTATTTTATTAGACAATTAAATAATTTTACTCATATAATGACCATATCTTTAGAAAGCCTTATTTACATAGTATTTGATATGTTGAGTTTATTTTGCCTGAATATTGTCATTTTATATGGTTTATAAGACTAGGTTTGTTAATTATTCTGCATTTTAACTTTATTATATTGCCTAGATTTGAATTGTGGCTATTTGCAGAGTGTTTTACTAATGTAATTATTTTATTTCCTTCTCTGACTTCTGACTCTGATATATTTGATTAAAAATTAGTTCTCTGATCTGGCATAACAGTAATTATAGATTATACAATTAAAATATAACACCCAGATATATAAAACTGCTGTTCTTAATAACATTGTTTTGGTATATCACCTAATAACATAATAAAAAGTACTTCTACAACATTGGAATGATATCTAATTTTAGATAATGCATTCCTAAATTAACATGAACAATAAAATAACAATTATAATACTAATATTTCTTATGACTAACCCTTACTTATCTAAATGCTATATTTAATTGGAACCCAACATTTGGATCCATATATAATTGTTAATACCTTCTACAACTTCATCATAAACAGTTAGTTCTGTAATTCCCCATTTTATAAGATTTATGCCCCCTCTTAAAGTATAACCCTGGCTATCTAAGTTATATTCCATTCTATGGAATGTTCATACAGTTTTAGTAGCTTTTTATTAGTAAAATTACTACTTCATTATCAAAGTAGGCACTGTTCACAAAACTTAAAGTTTGTTACTTTGTACTGCTACTCATGCACCTTTCTTAAAGTTTATTAGTTATAATTTGATCACTTACACTTTTCCATGGTGAATTATTACTATATTTACTAGTCTTTTTCTAGTGTTTAATATGAAATATTCAACCATGGGGGAACTGTGAAGATTTGTTTATACACATTACACAATAACTTTTTGAATGCACTAATATTTACTACAGCTAACACTTTTAGTTTTTTGTCAGTTTTACAGTGATATGGTTTTTTAATGTGTTATACTTTCTCTTTAAGCATTCATTGATTTTGGGGTTTTTTGGGGGGTTCTTTCCCTATGGGGTTTTTGTTTTATATGGGTCGTCTTAATTATTCTTCTTTCTTCTTTGAGTTTGGTTATTCTTCCTTCTTCTGTAGTTTTGGATTATCCTTCCTTCTTCTTTCTTCTGTAGTTCTTATTTTTATTATTCTTCTTTCTTCTTTGAGTTTGGTTCTTCTTTATTCTTCCTTCTTCCTTCTTCAGTAGTAGTAGTTTTAATTAGTCTTCCTTCTTCTTTCTTCAGTAGATTTAGTTTGGGATTATTCTTCTTTCTTCTTTGAGTTTTGATTGTTCTTCTTTCTTCCTTCTTCTGTAGTTTTAATTAGTCTTCTTTTTTCCTTGATCTTAATTATTCTTCTTTCTTCTCTCTTCAGTAGTGGTAGTTTTGGTTATTCTTCTTTCTTCTCTAATTTTAATTATTCTTCCTTCTTCTGTCTTCTGTATCTTTGATTGTTCTTCTTTCTTCATTCTTCAGTAGTAGTAGTTTTAATTAGTTCTTCTTTCTTCATTAGATTTAGTTTGTTCTTCTTTCTTCTTTGAGTTTTAATTGTTCTTCTTTCTTCTTTAGCCTTGATTGTTCTTCTTTCTTCTTTCTTCAGTAGCTTTGATTGTTCTTCTTTCTTCTGTCTTCAGTAGCTTTGATTGTTCTTCTTTCTTCATTCTTCAGTATTGGTAGTCTTAATTAGTCTTCTTTCTTCTTTCTTCTGTAGTAATAGTTTTAATTAGTCTTCCTTCTTCTTTCTTCAGTAGATTTAGTTAGTCTTCTCTCTTCTTTAGTTTTAATTAGTCTTCTTTCTTCTGTAGTAATAGTTTTAATTAGTCTTCCTTCTTCTTTCTTCAGTAGATTTAGTTAGTCTTCTCTCTTCTTTAGTTTTAATTAGTCTTCTTTCTTCCTTGATTTTAATTATTCTTCTTTCTTCTCTCTTCAGTAGTAGTAGTTTTAATTAGTTCTTCTTTCTTCTTTCTTCTGTATTTATGATTATTCTTCTTTCTTCTCTAGTTTTAATTATTCTTCCTTCTTCTTTCTTCAGTAGATTTAGTTTGTTCTTCTTTCTTCTTTGAGTTTTAATTAGTTTTGTTTCTTCTGTCTTCAGTAGCTTTGATTATTCTTCTTCCTTCTTTCTTCTTCAGTAGTAGTAGTTTTAATTATTCTTCCTTCTTCTGTCTTCTGTATCTTTGTTTTTTCTGGTCTGGTTTCTTTGACGGGGTATATTAATTGCCTGCTTCTATCTTTCCTGGGTAATTTTGTTATTATTATTTTCAGTCTTCTGGGTTTTTAAATTTGTATTATATTATATTATTTGCAGAAATTTTCTTTATTCAACCTTTCTTGTGAATATATTATTAAACAGTGCATTTTAATTAATTCTCATCTGGATATTCCATATATTAGAGCTTTATTAATGATCATTGAGTAATGCATTTGTGTGGATTATCTGTCACGCTACAGATTGCTCTCTTCCAGAAGTGATTAGTTCAGATCATACTTAGTTTGTCTGAAGTAATTGCTTATGACATTATATTATAAATTATATTTCTTTACTTCCTTCACATTTCTAAAAATTTTTTCTCCCATATTTTTGAGCTTATCTATATCTCATTATTAACTGGATTCTTACTGATAGTAATAGTCATCTGAGGTTCGTTATTTTTTATTTTTCCATTTTCTTCTTAACTCGTTTCTTTATCCTTGGGATATTTATTCCCTAAAATTCCCTAACACGTTAGCTGGGGCAGTGTCCAGAGGGGCTCCGTAGGCTTCACACTCTGCTGGCCATGCTACGTCATTTATTGATTACAGAGGTAAATCATCTCTGACCAATACATAATAATACTGCTGGACTTATCTCAGACAGTCATTAATAAAAATTATATAAGAATAGTCCACCTTATGACAACAAAAAAAAAATTAAATATCTTTGGATATTTCACTTTGTATACGAACAGATCTATTAATATTTCTATCTTAGTGAATCTCTATCTCAGTTATTTTTCTCAATGGTTAGCTCTGTTGGCATTTTATTTCTCCTTGTGATTGGAAGCTGGTATAATATAATTATCACTCCTTATTCAGTGTAAAGTTTTTAATTCTCTGTCATTTTTTGACTGTTATTACAATCTCCTTCTGGTCATTGGTAGCATATATTTTGTATTATATTTTTGTTCCTTTCTTAATTCTTGTGAATCGTTCCACTAGTATTATGTTTTTTCGATTACTCTTTTAATTGTCCTTTTAATAATTGACATTGATTATATGATCATCTTTTTCTTATGGATTTATTTATATATAGTTTTTCCTTTCTTTTTCAAGATTTTATTCTGCTCTTGCTTTTTATCCAAATGCACTCCTTTATTTTTAATTCCATATGTTTAATATCTCTGTTTATTTGACATAAAATTCTCATTAATTTCACTTTTGAATTTTGAGATTTAATTCAAAATTCATTTTCCTTCTGATTCATAAATTGTTTTCTAAATAATAGGTAGTAAGTAGTCATTACTTCATTTTTGAATTTTTACTTTTAAATTCTTTCTTCCATACATTCAATTACTCATAATATTTTTTCATAAATATGGTTAACATATCATATTATTACCCTAAATATGGTATTAGCTCTCTTCTTTTCTTTATTTCAAATGTACTTCTTATAATTATTTTTCTTTTAAATACCCAGGTTGAAGATTTTTATTAGGTTGGACAATTGCTCATAATTTCTTTTTCTTTGACCTAGTTTTTTGCCGTTGCCGGTTATCATAACATCAGTCCCTTTTTGTGGAGGTGTATGGTATTAGACTTAACCGTAGTCTGTCACTTCATTTGCTCTCATTGTCCGGATGACCATAGTCTTCATCATCGTTCCGGTACTAGTGACATCTCTGGCCTTTGTTTTGTATTTCATTTTCCTAGCTGCTATTCCTTTGTTGGCTGCTAAGCTTATTCGGCTCCCTCTATCATAGTGTTTTATATACCAGTACGTCTCTGGTCCATCAATGATCAATGATACCATTGACAATCTACCATATATCTCCATCCCTGTTGTATTCCATTTACCTCTGATCACTTCCCCGTGGTAAACTATTGTCTGCTGGTAAACCATTTCTGAGATTACCATCAATCTATTTCCATAATTTCTGGAACTCACGATTTCTTCATTGTTGGTAATAGGGATATTATCATTATCAAATAAACCATGGTTCATCATTTCCATTTCTTCCCTTGTTTTCATTAATTTCTTTGGATGCCTTCTTTTCATTCTCTTTTGTTTCACTTCCATATCCTTAGTATTTTCTTTCTTCCCGTTCGTTTTCTTTTCAGGTAACACTATCACTGGCTCCATTGTTTTATTGTTTGGTATTTCCTTTCGTTCTGGTTTGCTGTTGTCCAGTGTCTTATCCAATTCTTCATCCAAGGATGTGACGTTTTTATCTATTTCACTCAAACCTTCCTTCAAGATTTGTCTGTATTCTTTTCTATCCCTTCTTTCCTCTTCCCTGTCTTCTTTCATTTCCTTATGCCATCGTCGGTTATCCTCCCTTATTTCTTCTCTTAACCGTTGGTAGTCCTCTCTTAACTCTTTCCTTAACTGTTGATGATCACTTTCGATTTTCTTATTGGTTTCTTCCATCTTTTCTTCCAAATTCTTCTTATTTTCTTCCATTTTCTTTTCCACCTTTTTACTGGTTTCCTCAATTCTCTTATTGGTCCTTTCGATTTTACGGCCCAATTCTTCCTTTGTTTCTTGGTTGTCCTTCTTCAATTCTTCCCTTAAAGATTGGTTATCATTCTTCAAATCTTCTAATCTTTTATTATTTTCTTCTGTGGTAGAATCCATTTTCTTACTTAATTCTTCCTTGGTTGCTTGGTTGTCCTTCTTCAATTCTTCTTTTAACGATTGGTTATCATTCTTAAACTCTTCTTTTGTTGCTTGGTTGTCCTTCCTTAAGTTTTCTTCCATCTTCTTGCTACTGGATTTGATTTCTTCCATCATCACTCTGAACATCTCTTGGATTGTCGTGTTTTCCACTTGTGAAGGTCTTTCCAACTGTTCCTCCCGGATATGGACTTCCCCTGTTTGAGTGGGTACTTCGAGTTGTTTCTCTGGTGGTGCTGGTTGTTTATGTTCCACCCGTTCTAGTATTTTTTCCACGTCCTCCACTGGGGTCGCCTCCTTATCCTCCATATCGAGTTCTTTCTCGGCCTCCGCCGCTCTCTTCTTTGATGTGGCACGACGCATTATTTTCCCTGATTCCCTGGCTGGGTAACCGCTGCCAAGCTGAATTGGGTAAGTAATTACCGCCTTTCAACCCCTAATTACAGCCCTTTAGTTGGACGCCAATTTTGTAATATAAATCAATTAGTGGTGCTAGTAATAATAATAAAATGATAAATAATATTTCTGTCGTGTTATTCTGTCCCACGTTGGATACGTCAAATTTGTAATATTTTACTTATTTATTACTTATTTATTACAAATTATAATTAAATTTATAAAGTGTTGCTTGTTCTGGTATTCTGCGGTAATCGAGCCCCACAAGTTGGGTTCACCAAATTTGTAATAAAACGATAATGTGAAATAAATAACGGTTGTAAAAATGTGTGTAGTAACGTAGCTAATACCTTCTTGTCTTCTAAGCTCTTACTGTTGATCTTCGCTTTGGTAATAAAACCATACTCTAATTGTAATTGTAGAGTGTTCTGGTATAATATTATCCAGGATAATTTTTATGGTGTGTATGTGTAGTAGTGACGTTCCGCTCTGGGAATCGTCGATTTGGTAAAGTTCCTGGTCTTTGTTATTGGTAATTGGGATGTTATTACCATCAATTAAATAAAGTGTATTTTGCTGTGTAGCAAATTGAAACAAAATATAAATTTAAAATTTATATTTATAAAAAAAAATAATTTCGGAAAAAATATTTTTTGAAGTATTTATGTGCTTAATATTTAGGAATAAATTGAGGTTGTGGATCGTAATTATAATTATAATAGTAAGGTGTTTAATTTGGTAATAAATTTCTGTTCGGTAATTTGTTAAAAAGATAATCCAATTAACTTCAAGTTAGGCGAAAACGGCTCTCTTCTTCTTACTCTTGAAATGTTGTAGTTTCGCATGTACTGCCTTTAAAGATTATCTATTTTTCTTGGTTAATAAATGATTATGTCCTTTTATAAGAGGAATCAACTCCAATTTACCAAAAAACAAACAAATACGTTTATTAAATACAATAATAAGGTTGGTCGATTAATTAATCGAGGTTACAAGCCATATCGACTCGCTCTGGGTCGGTCGATATTAGAAGTTTTACAATTGTATTATTTAAACAGGTTCTTTGAACGGTTATTTATATAAAAAGCCAGAGAAGGTCAGGGACATGAAAGTATAACACTTACAATTCAAAAAAGGTCTTAAATTTAAACAATATACTGGTAATTATTAATAATAAAAGTTTATATATAATTTTGTTCAAACCAGAAAGCAGTTAGTCGTCTCTAATTGAGGTGACGGAACTGGATCAGAATGGCCGCCTGACGCATGCGCGTTGAAAGCTTCTAATGTAAACAACGTACTTGTTGAGATAATATGTCCCTTCTTCGGTTAAATGTTCTTCGCTACGGTATATGATCTTCTGGGGTATAGTTTATTGTCACTGGTGTTAGATGGAAACGTTCACTTGGTGTAAAAATGTTGTTAAATAGGTATATCAACTGGTGTTTATGTGTGTCAGTTAACCTCGAATTTTCACTTGGTGTTTGATGCGATTTCAGTGTTATTTCATGTAATTGGTTATATGTGATTTCGTTTATAGGTGTTATGTAGTTCGTGGGTCAACTTCACCACTTCACTTTCATTAAAATAGTTAAAAATTTAGTTTACATAAAATGATTCAGAACTCCGTTGTAGCATAACGTCCATTAAAGGTGGTTCAATCAAATATTCACAAGAAGTGCTCTCTTCGAGGTATAATAATGAACTGTCTGTATTTTCTTCTTCATCCGAAACGTCTTAGCCAATTTAATATTAAAAAGACATTGTTTAAAATTGCCATAACTTCCGATACACTTTAAAAATATACTTTATGTTCAAAAAATAAATTCGTTATTCGTTAACTGTTTGAAATATAAAATACATATTCGTTTTCACTATTCTATTCTACTTATTTTGATAGTAATTAAGTTAGTATTACAAAGTTTTATCTGAAAATTATATTTCTTATAATTTTTTGGGAGGTAGGCCTAAAATTATACTTCCCTGTCTTCTATGTAAATAATAGCCATTTTAACTAATATAATTATTATTCTACGAAATCTGAAATTTGTATAATTATCAATTCTCACTTATTTTATTGCAATTTAGTATACTAATGATGGTTTTTTAATATAATTCAATTGTATATGACTTCCCCTAGGATAGAGTCAGTTAATCTATTTCAGTTTTAATGGTATTTTATTAGACAATTAAATAATTTTACTCATATAATGACCATATCTTTAGAAAGCCTTATTTACATAGTATTTGATATGTTGAGTTTATTTTGCCTGAATATTGTCATTTTATATGGTTTATAAGACTAGGTTTGTTAATTATTCTGCATTTTAACTTTATTATATTGCCTAGATTTGAATTGTGGCTATTTGCAGAGTGTTTTACTAATGTAATTATTTTATTTCCTTCTCTGACTTCTGACTCTGATATATTTGATTAAAAATTAGTTCTCTGATCTGGCATAACAGTAATTATAGATTATACAATTAAAATATAACACCCAGATATATAAAACTGCTGTTCTTAATAACATTGTTTTGGTATATCACCTAATAACATAATAAAAAGTACTTCTACAACATTGGAATGATATCTAATTTTAGATAATGCATTCCTAAATTAACATGAACAATAAAATAACAATTATAATACTAATATTTCTTATGACTAACCCTTACTTATCTAAATGCTATATTTAATTGGAACCCAACATTTGGATCCATATATAATTGTTAATACCTTCTACAACTTCATCATAAACAGTTAGTTCTGTAATTCCCCATTTTATAAGATTTATGCCCCCTCTTAAAGTATAACCCTGGCTATCTAAGTTATATTCCATTCTATGGAATGTTCATACAGTTTTAGTAGCTTTTTATTAGTAAAATTACTACTTCATTATCAAAGTAGGCACTGTTCACAAAACTTAAAGTTTGTTACTTTGTACTGCTACTCATGCACCTTTCTTAAAGTTTATTAGTTATAATTTGATCACTTACACTTTTCCATGGTGAATTATTACTATATTTACTAGTCTTTTTCTAGTGTTTAATATGAAATATTCAACCATGGGGGAACTGTGAAGATTTGTTTATACACATTACACAATAACTTTTTGAATGCACTAATATTTACTACAGCTAACACTTTTAGTTTTTTGTCAGTTTTACAGTGATATGGTTTTTTAATGTGTTATACTTTCTCTTTAAGCATTCATTGATTTTGGGGTTTTTTGGGGGGTTCTTTCCCTATGGGGTTTTTGTTTTATATGGGTCGTCTTAATTATTCTTCTTTCTTCTTTGAGTTTGGTTATTCTTCCTTCTTCTGTAGTTTTGGATTATCCTTCCTTCTTCTTTCTTCTGTAGTTCTTATTTTTATTATTCTTCTTTCTTCTTTGAGTTTGGTTCTTCTTTATTCTTCCTTCTTCCTTCTTCAGTAGTAGTAGTTTTAATTAGTCTTCCTTCTTCTTTCTTCAGTAGATTTAGTTTGGGATTATTCTTCTTTCTTCTTTGAGTTTTGATTGTTCTTCTTTCTTCCTTCTTCTGTAGTTTTAATTAGTCTTCTTTCTTCCTTGATCTTAATTATTCTTCTTTCTTCTCTCTTCAGTAGTGGTAGTTTTGGTTATTCTTCTTTCTTCTCTAATTTTAATTATTCTTCCTTCTTCTGTCTTCTGTATCTTTGATTGTTCTTCTTTCTTCATTCTTCAGTAGTAGTAGTTTTAATTAGTTCTTCTTTCTTCATTAGATTTAGTTTGTTCTTCTTTCTTCTTTGAGTTTTAATTGTTCTTCTTTCTTCCTTCTTCTGTAGTTTTAATTAGTCTTCTTTCTTCCTTGATCTTAATTATTCTTCTTTCTTCTCTCTTCAGTAGTGGTAGTTTTGGTTATTCTTCTTTCTTCTCTAATTTTAATTATTCTTCCTTCTTCTGTCTTCTGTATCTTTGATTGTTCTTCTTTCTTCATTCTTCAGTAGTAGTAGTTTTAATTAGTTCTTCTTTCTTCATTAGATTTAGTTTGTTCTTCTTTCTTCTTTGAGTTTTAATTGTTCTTCTTTCTTCTTTAGCCTTGATTGTTCTTCTTTCTTCTTTCTTCAGTAGCTTTGATTGTTCTTCTTTCTTCTGTCTTCAGTAGCTTTGATTGTTCTTCTTTCTTCATTCTTCAGTATTGGTAGTCTTAATTAGTCTTCTTTCTTCTTTCTTCTGTAGTAATAGTTTTAATTAGTCTTCCTTCTTCTTTCTTCAGTAGATTTAGTTAGTCTTCTCTCTTCTTTAGTTTTAATTAGTCTTCTTTCTTCTGTAGTAATAGTTTTAATTAGTCTTCCTTCTTCTTTCTTCAGTAGATTTAGTTAGTCTTCTCTCTTCTTTAGTTTTAATTAGTCTTCTTTCTTCCTTGATTTTAATTATTCTTCTTTCTTCTCTCTTCAGTAGTAGTAGTTTTAATTAGTTCTTCTTTCTTCTTTCTTCTGTATTTATGATTATTCTTCTTTCTTCTCTAGTTTTAATTATTCTTCCTTCTTCTTTCTTCAGTAGATTTAGTTTGTTCTTCTTTCTTCTTTGAGTTTTAATTAGTTTTGTTTCTTCTGTCTTCAGTAGCTTTGATTATTCTTCTTCCTTCTTTCTTCTTCAGTAGTAGTAGTTTTAATTATTCTTCCTTCTTCTGTCTTCTGTATCTTTGTTTTTTCTGGTCTGGTTTCTTTGACGGGGTATATTAATTGCCTGCTTCTATCTTTCCTGGGTAATTTTGTTATTATTATTTTTAGTCTTCTGGGTTTTTAAATTTGTATTATATTATATTATTTGCAGAAATTTTCTTTATTCAACCTTTCTTGTGAATATATTATTAAACAGTGCATTTTAATTAATTCTCATCTGGATATTCCATATATTAGAGCTTTATTAATGATCATTGAGTAATGCATTTGTGTGGATTATCTGTCACGCTACAGATTGCTCTCTTCCAGAAGTGATTAGTTCAGATCATACTTAGTTTGTCTGAAGTAATTGCTTATGACATTATATTATAAATTATATTTCTTTACTTCCTTCACATTTCTAAAAATTTTTTCTCCCATATTTTTGAGCTTATCTATATCTCATTATTAACTGGATTCTTACTGATAGTAATAGTCATCTGAGGTTCGTTATTTTTTATTTTTCCATTTTCTTCTTAACTCGTTTCTTTATCCTTGGGATATTTATTCCCTAAAATTCCCTAACACGTTAGCTGGGGCAGTGTCCAGAGGGGCTCCGTAGGCTTCACACTCTGCTGGCCATGCTACGTCATTTATTGATTACAGAGGTAAATCATCTCTGACCAATACATAATAATACTGCTGGACTTATCTCAGACAGTCCTTAATAAAAATTATATAAGAATAGTCCACCTTATGACAAAAAAAAAAAAATTAAATATCTTTGGATATTTCACTTTGTATACGAACAGATCTATTAATATTTCTATCTTAGTGAATCTCTATCTCAGTTATTTTTCTCAATGGTTAGCTCTGTTGGCATTTTATTTCTCCTTGTGATTGGAAGCTGGTATAATATAATTATCACTCCTTATTCAGTGTAAAGTTTTTAATTCTCTGTCATTTTTTGACTGTTATTACAATCTCCTTCTGGTCATTGGTAGCATATATTTTGTATTATATTTTTGTTCCTTTCTTAATTCTTGTGAATCGTTCCACTAGTATTATGTTTTTTCGATTACTCTTTTAATTGTCCTTTTAATAATTGACATTGATTATATGATCATCTTTTTCTTATGGATTTATTTATATATAGTTTTTCCTTTCTTTTTCAAGATTTTATTCTGCTCTTGCTTTTTATCCAAATGCACTCCTTTATTTTTAATTCCATATGTTTAATATCTCTGTTTATTTGACATAAAATTCTCATTAATTTCACTTTTGAATTTTGAGATTTAATTCAAAATTCATTTTCCTTCTGATTCATAAATTGTTTTCTAAATAATAGGTAGTAAGTAGTCATTACTTCATTTTTGAATTTTTACTTTTAAATTCTTTCTTCCATACATTCAATTACTCATAATATTTTTTCATAAATATGGTTAACATATCATATTATTACCCTAAATATGGTATTAGCTCTCTTCTTTTCTTTATTTCAAATGTACTTCTTATAATTATTTTTCTTTTAAATACCCAGGTTGAAGATTTTTATTAGGTTGGACAATTGCTCATAATTTCTTTTTCTTTGACCTAGTTTTTTGCCGTTGCCGGTTATCATAACATCAGTCCCTTTTTGTGGAGGTGTATGGTATTAGACTTAACCGTAGTCTGTCACTTCATTTGCTCTCATTGTCCGGATGACCATAGTCTTCATCATCGTTCCGGTACTAGTGACATCTCTGGCCTTTGTTTTGTATTTCATTTTCCTAGCTGCTATTCCTTTGTTGGCTGCTAAGCTTATTCGGCTCCCTCTATCATAGTGTTTTATATACCAGTACGTCTCTGGTCCATCAATGATCAATGATACCATTGACAATCTACCATATATCTCCATCCCTGTTGTATTCCATTTACCTCTGATCACTTCCCCGTGGTAAACTATTGTCTGCTGGTAAACCATTTCTGAGATTACCATCAATCTATTTCCATAATTTCTGGAACTCACGATTTCTTCATTGTTGGTAATAGGGATATTATCATTATCAAATAAACCATGGTTCATCATTTCCATTTCTTCCCTTGTTTTCATTAATTTCTTTGGATGCCTTCTTTTCATTCTCTTTTGTTTCACTTCCATATCCTTAGTATTTTCTTTCTTCCCGTTCGTTTTCTTTTCAGGTAACACTATCACTGGCTCCATTGTTTTATTGTTTGGTATTTCCTTTCGTTCTGGTTTGCTGTTGTCCAGTGTCTTATCCAATTCTTCATCCAAGGATGTGACGTTTTTATCTATTTCACTCAAACCTTCCTTCAAGATTTGTCTGTATTCTTTTCTATCCCTTCTTTCCTCTTCCCTGTCTTCTTTCATTTCCTTATGCCATCGTCGGTTATCCTCCCTTATTTCTTCTCTTAACCGTTGGTAGTCCTCTCTTAACTCTTTCCTTAACTGTTGATGATCACTTTCGATTTTCTTATTGGTTTCTTCCATCTTTTCTTCCAAATTCTTCTTATTTTCTTCCATTTTCTTTTCCACCTTTTTACTGGTTTCCTCAATTCTCTTATTGGTCCTTTCGATTTTACGGCCCAATTCTTCCTTTGTTTCTTGGTTGTCCTTCTTCAATTCTTCCCTTAAAGATTGGTTATCATTCTTCAAATCTTCTAATCTTTTATTATTTTCTTCTGTGGTAGAATCCATTTTCTTACTTAATTCTTCCTTGGTTGCTTGGTTGTCCTTCTTCAATTCTTCTTTTAACGATTGGTTATCATTCTTAAACTCTTCTTTTGTTGCTTGGTTGTCCTTCCTTAAGTTTTCTTCCATCTTCTTGCTACTGGATTTGATTTCTTCCATCATCACTCTGAACATCTCTTGGATTGTCGTGTTTTCCACTTGTGAAGGTCTTTCCAACTGTTCCTCCCGGATATGGACTTCCCCTGTTTGAGTGGGTACTTCGAGTTGTTTCTCTGGTGGTGCTGGTTGTTTATGTTCCACCCGTTCTAGTATTTTTTCCACGTCCTCCACTGGGGTCGCCTCCTTATCCTCCATATCGAGTTCTTTCTCGGCCTCCGCCGCTCTCTTCTTTGATGTGGCACGACGCATTATTTTCCCTGATTCCCTGGCTGGGTAACCGCTGCCAAGCTGAATTGGGTAAGTAATTACCGCCTTTCAACCCCTAATTACAGCCCTTTAGTTGGACGCCAATTTTGTAATATAAATCAATTAGTGGTGCTAGTAATAATAATAAAATGATAAATAATATTTCTGTCGTGTTATTCTGTCCCACGTTGGATACGTCAAATTTGTAATATTTTACTTATTTATTACTTATTTATTACAAATTATAATTAAATTTATAAAGTGTTGCTTGTTCTGGTATTCTGCGGTAATCGAGCCCCACAAGTTGGGTTCACCAAATTTGTAATAAAACGATAATGTGAAATAAATAACGGTTGTAAAAATGTGTGTAGTAACGTAGCTAATACCTTCTTGTCTTCTAAGCTCTTACTGTTGATCTTCGCTTTGGTAATAAAACCATACTCTAATTGTAATTGTAGAGTGTTCTGGTATAATATTATCCAGGATAATTTTTATGGTGTGTATGTGTAGTAGTGACGTTCCGCTCTGGGAATCGTCGATTTGGTAAAGTTCCTGGTCTTTGTTATTGGTAATTGGGATGTTATTACCATCAATTAAATAAAGTGTATTTTGCTGTGTAGCAAATTGAAACAAAATATAAATTTAAAATTTATATTTATAAAAAAAAATAATTTCGGAAAAAATATTTTTTGAAGTATTTATGTGCTTAATATTTAGGAATAAATTGAGGTTGTGGATCGTAATTATAATTATAATAGTAAGGTGTTTAATTTGGTAATAAATTTCTGTTCGGTAATTTGTTAAAAAGATAATCCAATTAACTTCAAGTTAGGCGAAAACGGCTCTCTTCTTCTTACTCTTGAAATGTTGTAGTTTCGCATGTACTGCCTTTAAAGATTATCTATTTTTCTTGGTTAATAAATGATTATGTCCTTTTATAAGAGGAATCAACTCCAATTTACCAAAAA
The DNA here is from genome assembly GCA_034769895.1 of Magicicada septendecula. Classification (NCBI taxonomy): domain Eukaryota; kingdom Metazoa; phylum Arthropoda; class Insecta; order Hemiptera; family Cicadidae; genus Magicicada; species Magicicada septendecula. Next base: position 135,411,593 of record CM068372.1, read on the forward strand.
ACAAACAAATACGTTTATTAAATACAATAATAAGGTTGGTCGATTAATTAATCGAGGTTACAAGCCATATCGACTCGCTCTGGGTCGGTCGATATTAGAAGTTTTACAATTGTATTATTTAAACAGGTTCTTTGAACGGTTATTTATATAAAAAGCCAGAGAAGGTCAGGGACATGAAAGTATAACACTTACAATTCAAAAAAGGTCTTAAATTTAAACAATATACTGGTAATTATTAATAATAAAAGTTTATATATAATTTTGTTCAAACCAGAAAGCAGTTAGTCGTCTCTAATTGAGGTGACGGAACTGGATCAGAATGGCCGCCTGACGCATGCGCGTTGAAAGCTTCTAATGTAAACAACGTACTTGTTGAGATAATATGTCCCTTCTTCGGTTAAATGTTCTTCGCTACGGTATATGATCTTCTGGGGTATAGTTTATTGTCACTGGTGTTAGATGGAAACGTTCACTTGGTGTAAAAATGTTGTTAAATAGGTATATCAACTGGTGTTTATGTGTGTCAGTTAACCTCGAATTTTCACTTGGTGTTTGATGCGATTTCAGTGTTATTTCATGTAATTGGTTATATGTGATTTCGTTTATAGGTGTTATGTAGTTCGTGGGTCAACTTCACCACTTCACTTTCATTAAAATAGTTAAAAATTTAGTTTACATAAAATGATTCAGAACTCCGTTGTAGCATAACGTCCATTAAAGGTTGGTTCAATCAAATATTCACAAGAAGTGCTCTCTTCGAGGTATAATAATGAACTGTCTGTATTTTCTTCTTCATCCGAAACGTCTTAGCCAATTTAATATTAAAAAGACATTGTTTAAAATTGCCATAACTTCCGATACACTTTAAAAATATACTTTATGTTCAAAAAATAAATTCGTTATTCGTTAACTGTTTGAAATATAAAATAAATATTCGTTTTCACTATTCTATTCTACTTATTTTGATAGTAATTAAGTTAGTATTACAAAGTTTTATCTGAAAATTATATTTCTTATAATTTTTTGGGAGGTAGGCCTAAAATTATACTTCCCTGTCTTCTATGTAAATAATAGCCATTTTAACTAATATAATTATTATTCTACGAAATCTGAAATTTGTATAATTATCAATTCTCACTTATTTTATTGCAATTTAGTATACTAATGATGGTTTTTTAATATAATTCAATTGTATATGACGTCCCCTAGGATAGAGTCAGTTAATCTATTTCAGTTTTAATGGTATTTTATTAGACAATTAAATAATTTTACTCATATAATGACCATATCTTTAGAAAGCCTTATTTACATAGTATTTGATATGTTGAGTTTACTTTGCCTGAATATTGTCATTTTATATGGTTTATAAGACTAGGTTTGTTAATTATTCTGCATTTTAACTTTATTATATTGCCTAGATTTGAATTGTGGCTATTTGCAGAGTGTTTTACTAATGTAATTATTTTATTTCCTTCTCTGACTTCTGACTCTGATATATTTGATTAAAAATTAGTTCTCTGATCTGGCATAACAGTAATTATAGATTATACAATTAAAATATAACACCCAGATATATAAAACTGCTGTTCTTAATAACATTGTTTTGGTATATCACCTAATAACATAATAAAAAGTACTTCTACAACATTGGAATGATATCTAATTTTAGATAATGCATTCCTAAATTAACATGAACAATAAAATAACAATTATAATACTAATATTTCTTATGACTAACCCTTACTTATCTAAATGCTATATTTAATTGGAACCCAACATTTGGATCCATATATAATTGTTAATACCTTCTACAACTTCATCATAAACAGTTAGTTCTGTAATTCCCCATTTTATAAGATTTATGCCCCCTCTTAAAGTATAACCCTGGCTATCTAAGTTATATTCCATTCTATGGAATGTTCATACAGTTTTAGTAGCTTTTTATTAGTAAAATTACTACTTCATTATCAAAGTAGGCACTGTTCACAAAACTTAAAGTTTGTTACTTTGTACTGCTACTCATGCACCTTTCTTAAAGTTTATTAGTTATAATTTGATCACTTACACTTTTCCATGGTGAATTATTACTATATTTACTAGTCTTTTTCTAGTGTTTAATATGAAATATTCAACCATGGGGGAACTGTGAAGATTTGTTTATACACATTACACAATAACTTTTTGAATGCACTAATATTTACTACAGCTAACACTTTTAGTTTTTTGTCAGTTTTACAGTGATATGGTTTTTTAATGTGTTATACTTTCTCTTTGGGCATTCATTGATTTTGGGGTTTTTTGGGGGGTTCTTTCCCTATGGGGTTTTTGTTTTATATGGGTCGTCTTAATTATTCTTCTTTCTTCTTTGAGTTTGGTTATTCTTCCTTCTTCTGTAGTTTTGGATTATCCTTCCTTCTTCTTTCTTCTGTAGTTCTTATTTTTATTATTCTTCTTTCTTCTTTGAGTTTGGTTCTTCTTTATTCTTCCTTCTTCCTTCTTCAGTAGTAGTAGTTTTAATTAGTCTTCCTTCTTCTTTCTTCAGTAGATTTAGTTTGGGATTATTCTTCTTTCTTCTTTGAGTTTTGATTGTTCTTCTTTCTTCCTTCTTCTGTAGTTTTAATTAGTCTTCTTTCTTCCTTGATCTTAATTATTCTTCTTTCTTCTCTCTTCAGTAGTGGTAGTTTTGGTTATTCTTCTTTCTTCTCTAATTTTAATTATTCTTCCTTCTTCTGTCTTCTGTATCTTTGATTGTTCTTCTTTCTTCATTCTTCAGTAGTAGTAGTTTTAATTAGTTCTTCTTTCTTCATTAGATTTAGTTTGTTCTTCTTTCTTCTTTGAGTTTTAATTGTTCTTCTTTCTTCCTTCTTCTGTAGTTTTAATTAGTCTTCTTTCTTCCTTGATCTTAATTATTCTTCTTTCTTCTCTCTTCAGTAGTGGTAGTTTTGGTTATTCTTCTTTCTTCTCTAATTTTAATTATTCTTCCTTCTTCTGTCTTCTGTATCTTTGATTGTTCTTCTTTCTTCATTCTTCAGTAGTAGTAGTTTTAATTAGTTCTTCTTTCTTCATTAGATTTAGTTTGTTCTTCTTTCTTCTTTGAGTTTTAATTGTTCTTCTTTCTTCTTTAGCCTTGATTGTTCTTCTTTCTTCTTTCTTCAGTAGCTTTGATTGTTCTTCTTTCTTCTGTCTTCAGTAGCTTTGATTGTTCTTCTTTCTTCATTCTTCAGTATTGGTAGTCTTAATTAGTCTTCTTTCTTCTTTCTTCTGTAGTAATAGTTTTAATTAGTCTTCCTTCTTCTTTCTTCAGTAGATTTAGTTAGTCTTCTCTCTTCTTTAGTTTTAATTAGTCTTCTTTCTTCTGTAGTAATAGTTTTAATTAGTCTTCCTTCTTCTTTCTTCAGTAGATTTAGTTAGTCTTCTCTCTTCTTTAGTTTTAATTAGTCTTCTTTCTTCCTTGATTTTAATTATTCTTCTTTCTTCTCTCTTCAGTAGTAGTAGTTTTAATTAGTTCTTCTTTCTTCTTTCTTCTGTATTTATGATTATTCTTCTTTCTTCTCTAGTTTTAATTATTCTTCCTTCTTCTTTCTTCAGTAGATTTAGTTTGTTCTTCTTTCTTCTTTGAGTTTTAATTAGTTTTGTTTCTTCTGTCTTCAGTAGCTTTGATTATTCTTCTTCCTTCTTTCTTCTTCAGTAGTAGTAGTTTTAATTATTCTTCCTTCTTCTGTCTTCTGTATCTTTGTTTTTTCTGGTCTGGTTTCTTTGACGGGGTATATTAATTGCCTGCTTCTATCTTTCCTGGGTAATTTTGTTATTATTATTTTTAGTCTTCTGGGTTTTTAAATTTGTATTATATTATATTATTTGCAGAAATTTTCTTTATTCAACCTTTCTTGTGAATATATTATTAAACAGTGCATTTTAATTAATTCTCATCTGGATATTCCATATATTAGAGCTTTATTAATGATCATTGAGTAATGCATTTGTGTGGATTATCTGTCACGCTACAATATATATTTATGTTCATTCACCAATCAATGAATTCATTCTTCATTCATCAATCAATGAATTCATTCTTCATTTACCAATGTACAGATTATAAATTAAATGTAGTCGCATTCATAAGCGAAGTTTTATATGTGTAGACTACTACGTTATTGACAACAAAGAAGTAGTTTCTATGGAAACTCACCGGTTCCCATTTTCGATCACACACCAACGGTCGTTTTTAAATGTGCGACATGTCCTTATAAACATTTTCAATGTTAAAAACCGTGACAAGTTAATAACACTGTAAAGAAATATGGCAGAAAAATGTTACTGTCTACTCAAAATAACGCTAAAAATATAAATATTACTTTACTGTTTACAACTAACTTCGCTGAAACGTGAAACGTGATGTTTATGGAAGGGTTCAACGAGACCTGTACATTATTTAGAGGACTCGTTATTACAGGTTAAATTTGTAATAAGTAATTAAGACAATTTGGACGGTTGCCACGGTAACTGTGAGTCTAATCTAAGCTGTCGTGGGACAAATAGTTCGCGTGTTACTGCTCCTGCACCACATTAAGATATTACTCGTTTACTTAATCCTTAAGTTTTTGCACCAAGAGATGTAACGCTACTGAATCGAGTTAATTAACTCTATACACTATTTTCTGTTTCACGATAACTTGTTGAGCTCCGTTAACTAATGCTTAACTATATATATATATATATATATATATATATATACATATATCCTCAGCACTACAGCCCATGGTGAGCCTTGGCCTCCGCTACGACCCGTCTCCACTCATCTCTGTCCACTGCCTTCAGTCTCCAGTTCCTAATGCCCATCTTTCTTAGATCTTCTTCCACATCCTGCTGCCATCTTCTTCGAGGCCTTCCTCTTCTTCTTTTGCCCAGTATCGTTCCACTTAATATAGTTTTGGGCATCCTCGTAACATTCATACGGAATACGTGTCCCAGCCATCTAATTCTAGCTGATTTTATGTGTCTCACCAGGTCTTGTCCACCGATCAACTCATTTATTTCACCGTTATTTCGGATCCTATACATATTCCCTTCCTTCACCGGTCCAAATATCTGTCTCAAAACTAATGCTTAACGTAACTATAAAAACTGTACATGTACAGTTACATCATTCGCACCTTGCTTGTTTTCATAAAAAGCAAGGTGAGAGGGGAGGGAGGAAGTTACAGAGCGAGAGAGAGAGAGAGAGAGAGAGAGACGCTTAACGAATTAACATTTCAGTCAAATGTGCATATACATTTTATGTACGTAATACAAAAAAATGTAAGCATGAGGACATCGTAAGATTCGCAAAGGCACAACGAATACAATGGTTAGGTCACCTAGAGCGGATGGATGATCAGCGTATGCCACAGAAAATCCTGAGGGCGCAAGTCTATAAAAGCAGAAAGAGGACCGACCTAAAATAAGATGGTTGGATGATGTGTTGGAATATCTCAGAAGAATGGATGTGAGGGGTTACACTGAGATGGCAATGGATAGGAGACATTGGAGAAGATTGGTGTTGGAAGCCAGGGGTCATTTTAAACTGTAGTGCTGAAGAAGAAGAAGTCTTCGCTCCACCATTCTATGTAAATGGCATAACAATGTAAAATATAAATTCTTCCTTGTATCTTTGTTATCATCGTTTTAATCTTCAACAGTTCTCTGAATGTGACATTTATAATATTTGTCTCTTCTTTACTTTGAGTCTGATTTTCGTAAAAAAATTAATTTCGATTTGTGTTTGTTTTTACACGATATCTTCTTAGGAACCGCGTTATCTAAGTTTGTCACTACGCATTCACTAATATTTTTTTGTGATGTTTCAGGCTTGTCCAAATGGGCAAGTCTCGGCCTGTTTTGAGGACAAGTCCCCTTCAGCCGGTTTGGAAACTGATTATTTGGAGACGCACGCTAGTGCAGGCCAGCCCTTGAGAAGGCGGAGGCACCAAGTACAGTGAGTTTACGTGTGGTTGTTCGGCGTATGTAGTGTAGGACAGCCAAATTAGGCAGGATCGTGAGGTGTTACCTGATTTGTCAGTTACTGTAGGCATATCTGATGTTCCTCTGCGGTGTCTGTTTGTGTGTTGGCAAGGGCCAGCAGGCGATTAATGAGGAAAGAGGGTCAATGTGCATTTCTGGTGGGTCGGTTTATTGAGGTTGCACTGAATTGAAAGAAGGCACGGGTGCTTGCATTCTTAGCGTATTTTATGTTTAATTTGGTCACGAAGGAGTGGAGGTCCGGAAATGATCTATTCATGGCCTGTTGCTGGTGCTGGATTGGGGGGGGGGGGAGTCGGCGGAGTATAACTCTAACGGCTCGCCGTTCTATAGGGTCTTAGGCGGTCGTAGGCCGCGGTCAGCAGAATCGGGTGTGTTACGCCAGGATGGGGCGTAGGCAAGCTGTGTATATCGTGCTGAGTGTCTCGCTTGAGCAGCGGTCGTTTTTGCCGCGGAGTCGGAGTGCTCGGATCCGTTTGCTGGCTTGGGCAGTGATTCTTTTGATGTGTGGTTGCCAGGTTAGCTTCCAGTCAAGCGTAACGCCAAGATATTTGTCGTCACACTGCAGAATAATGGTAGAAGGGCCTACGCGGACCGGGATCTGAAAGAAATTCTCACTAATAAATGCTTAATGTAAACTATAATGCTGTACAGGTGACCAATCAATCGGACCTTTTTCGTTTTCATAAAAAGCAAGGTGAAAGGGGATGGAGGAAGGTACAGAGAGAGAGAGAGAGAGGGGGGGAACAGATAGACAGACAGACAGAGGCGCTTAACGAATCAACACTCTGACATTTCAGTCAAACGTGCATCCATATACATTTTGTGTACTTAATATAAATAATGTTAAAAACGAGGATTTTGTAGTCATGTAACCACAAATTCTGAAAGGCATTATTTCTGTTAACGAATGGTAACAGCTTTGAATGCGTTTTACTAATGTTAATGGCAAAAACTATCCGTATTACAAATACAGAAAAGAAAATGTTTCCCCTTTCAAAAATTTTAAATATACCGTTTCCGTTTATTCTCAAATCAAAATATTAATAAATATTATTTTCTTAATATTAAAAAAAAAGAAGTTTGCCGTAAAATTAAAATAATTTCTTTCCATAGCGAAGTTAAAATTCGGTATGGAGAACCATACATGACTTACATGTTCTAAGATTTATATTTAAAACCATTTACGAAATGAAATGTTAGAACCATACATGACTTACATGTTCTAAGATTTATATTTAAAATCATTTACGAAATGAAATGTTTCCATAGAAACTACTTCTTTCCACTTATTGTTTCAGCCTTAACCACAGTACTGTGGTCACTAACGTATAGCACCTCACGTTAGCGCACTCGATTTTCACTGATGATGGCAGTCGATGGCACTGCCGAAACGTCTATTTTTGCATAAAACATTGGACTACGGCCAAACAGCCCGGGAAAGAATTTTAACAACAAAATACTTCTTTGTTGCCGATAACGTAGTATACACATAAAAAATTAACCCCTCCCTCTTCAACTATAATTTTCATTTATAGAAAATTACCCCCACCCCGTTCAACTAGTCTCTTTATTTATAGATATTTCATCTACGTTTCTACAGTGGATTATTATGATCTTCTTATCAGGATAGTTTATTTATCAAAATTAAGTACTTTACCCTTGTTAAAACATAAAACGTTGCAGGTAAACTACCCTTTCCCCGTAACCGATCACCAAAATCAATAGGCCTTGAGTCCTCTACAACTCAGGCACATATGTAAAAAAATATTTGATTCTATTTGAATGTGCGGCAGTTATCGTTCGTCATAGAAAAAATTACACTTGTTAAAACATAAAACGTTGCAGGTAAACTACCCTTTTCTCTTAACCGATCTTCACCAAAATCAACAAGCCTTGAGCCCGCTACAATTGAGGGATATATGCATAAAATTATTTGATTCTGTTTAAATCTGCGGCAGTTATCGTTCGTCATAGAAAAAATTACCCTTGTTGAAACATAAAACTTTAACGAACAAATTTGACTCTCACTTAAATTTGTTGTGCCCCACGTTCTTTGGGAGCCATTTACATTTAGTGCAATTATGCTAATTTATGTAAATTATTAAATTATTCAATTAAGTTGAATATTTATCGAATCAATATAATTACGCAAATATATTATTCTGACAATTTACTGGGTGATTGAGTGTATTCACTGTCAATTAGCATAATTATTGAGACTCTTAATTATCTTTGTAAGCAATAAGATAGAATTTATTGAAACATGATAAATTAATTATTTGAGGTTGATTGCAATAATGAACGCAAGATATACATGACGCAATAAATACTTATTTATTACACACTATTGCATAAATAAATTCTTGATATACAAATGAAATTATGTCCTGTAAATACATTCAAACAAAACGCGAAATAACATAACTCATAATAATATTCATTTCGTTGTTCCCTGAAAAACAAGACATACAATGCTATAAAATATAACACACAATAATATCAATAAGCACAAACAATAAACAATCAAATATACTTCATTCTAAGCTAAATGCGTTCATTAATGCCCTCAGATGAGTGACTTTACTATTTAACATTATTATTTTAACGATTTATATAGATTTTCTCGGGGAGTAGCTCTTTGAAAAGAGACAGTGCAGTAGTAAGTATTAACTAGTATTAAGAACATAAGGACTTAACTTGGAAAAGTATATCCACAATTCCATCGGTGTGGTATCCAATCCGTTGACGATTCCATGTACGAGGTTACTGATGTTGATGGATGCGCACAGACACTTTCACTCGAGATAATCCCACTCGCGTTCTGTGTAGTGTGATGTAGTTATCCGCTTGGAATAAGTGTCTTTACAGTTTTATGTAGTAAAATGCAATCATTATTATTGGTGTAGTTTGATTACGTGTTTACTGTAAGCGTGATCTAGGTAGCTAGATACTTTTGTCTACCTTGGACGTGATGCGCGCTATGTATGCACTAGTGTTCATGAGTGTTAATCCACTTAGTTCATGTGCTCAAAATTAGAATGATTATGATTGGATAATGTTTCATAATGTCTGAAATTGTCGCACAATGTTCTACTGTCGAAATGTTAATTCACTCGTAATGCTTAATATGCATGCCGAACGTATTCTAAAGTTTCTCGTATACACTTAACATTCTTAACGATGTTTATGTACGTACGCACTGCGTGTTACTGCAGTAAGTTCGGTAACTTGGATGATCTATCGAACACAACGTTTTGTAAGACTGAGATTGGATTGAAAATGTCTAAGTTCCACTACGACCGAGACTTGGTTATAACTGTGTCACTGACTGACTGACTGATTTAAAATTTGAGTAAATCGGAGTAAAAACTGAGTAAAAGCTACCGAGTAAACTATTACAACTATTACCCTTACTATTACTACTACTACTACTCCGCGTTCTTGTAAACAGTTTTTATCAAGCACCCTCTACCAGAATGCAATTTTCTCACGTCCACGCCTATGGCCGTTGTTGATAGGTTCAGGATTTCCTTCCACCTTGCAGATCTATGGTCATCGGTTTCCTGATTCGTCGTCCAGGTCGTCACTACTCTCTCCATCAGTTCCTTTGGAAGATGCCAAATTCTGGTTGGTCGTTGGACATCCCCCGAAGTACCCCAGCGACGAACGTTGCGTTGTTTCTCGGAAAGTGGAGCAATTGCCTGCCTGTCCATCAATCCTTTGTTTCCTTGTTGTCGAGGCTTTCTGTTATTGCCTTCGTTAACAATCTGCAGTGTTTGGTCTATTGTTCGGTCACCCTTTATTGAGTGTCTCATTCATACGTACGCGCGTTACAACTTAACCCCACAGCATGTGTTCCATCTAACTTCTACGTAGCTGGGCTACCAGGCTCTGTCTTTTGTCTGGTTTGTTTTGGTGTTGTAAATCGAAGCTGAGTTCGTTCTGTCAACGATGTTCCCAATTTCTATTGTTACGTGTAGTCGGACGTTTCTTCATTGTTTCTTCACTGGCGTCGGGTCTGACGTGTGTCTAATTGTTCTTATTTACGACAAAGGCCTGGGTTGCTAACTCGAGTGTGTGTGAGCGTACCTCTTGATCACAAAATTATAAATTTAAAAAATTTTTGACCACTATAAAACGTTGCAGGTAACTACCCCTTTCCCTAAACCGATCTTCACCAAAAACAACACGCCTTGAGTACTCTACAATTCAGGACTGTATGCAAAAAAGTAAATGACTCTGTTTGAATTTGCGGCTGTTATCGTTTGACATAGAAAAGTTTCTACACAAGACAGACACACAGACACTTTTCGAAAAATGACTTTTCTTCATGTTTTGAGGGTAGTACAATCAGAATCAGCCGTTATTTCGAACACGATTTTTTTCGCCATGACCATACTTCCATTTCCTTATGGAACATGGAAGTAAAAATTATCCCCTCCCCTTCTACAACATTTTCATTTATAGAAAATTACTCTCTCCCCTTTTCATTTATAGATATTTCATCTACCTTTCTACAGTGTATTATTATGACCTTCTTTTCAGGATATTTTATTTATCAAAATTAAGTACTTTACTCTTGTTAAAACATAAAACGTTGCAGGTAAACTACCCGTTCCCCTTAACCGATCTTCATCAAAATCGATAGGCCTTGAGTCCTCTACAAGTCAGGCACATGTGGAAAAAATTATTTGATTGTTTGAATTTTCGGCAGTTATCGTTCGCCATATAGAAAATTATACACACAGACAGAGGCAGACACTTTTGGGAAAATGACTTTTCTTCATGTTTTGAGGGTAGTAAATTCAGAATCTGCCCTTATCTCGAACACGATTTTTTTTCGCGATCACCATACTTCCATTTTCTTATGGAACATGAAAGTAAAAATGCGTTCATGATTCAGGTGGAGACGGATTTCTGCTATTTATCCAATTTTTGACATTCACGTTAATCCATAATAAACTTAGACTTTAATTTATCGACGGCAACTCGATTTAGATTTTATAAAAGTTTGTGATCCCAATGATATATAGTGTACACACCTCAGTAGCATCCGCACGTACTTTAGCGCAAAGCTACGAGATACTGTATACACACTGCATCCTCAAAGCACAGCATAATAAGAAAACGTGACAGGATGTATATAACACGAGTTTTTAAATTGAATGTCTGAAGTTCCGTGTGAGAATAAGTTATTAACTAGGGAAATAAGTGGGACAGCGGCGGGCGGCTATATAGGTCGGCCTGTACGAAGTAGGTAACTGGGTCAGACGAGGTCTCATGTACAGTACTGTATGTGTGTGGGTGGGTGTGTTCAACAGGGCCGGTGTTGTATTATCTATCGCGTTCAGTACCATCTGTTGCTTTTTACATAAAACCGTTTTACTGTTTTCCACTCCAATTAATGTCATCTCTGTCTTCTTTACAACGATCCTACATTACGACGCGAACTATATTACACAGCGCAGTTATACAGTTCCCACACGCGCTTACTCCGAATGGGTTGCTTACAAATAATGCAACACGATATTACGAGAATCATGAAGGCGAGTCTTGTAAAATATGATCACGCTACGTGGATATAATGAATAATAGAAACAGGAATAGATCAGGCAGACAGAAACAGACAAAGAATGAGAGAGGGAAACAGTTTATTTATGACATTCATACAAACTCATCTTCTACCTAACCTGATAACGTTGCTAGACGGTATCTGTTCGAATCCAGTGGAAGCTTCGAACAGATCCAACGGAGCGTCGTGAGTCAGCTGACAGAGAACAATTTCATATTTTACTTCTCCACAAACACCGTTCGGCAAGTTAAGGGTTCAATATCGGCTCAACCTTTATTACTTATATGAGTTTTTTTTTTTTTTTTTTTTTTTAAAAGGTATTGTGAGGGAGGGCCAGACTCTCGCTGTACCATGGGACCATTTACTGACCTCGGTTTTTGCTACCTCACTTAACCGACCTATGTGAAGGCAACGTATCACTTCAGTCCGATGTGACACACAAAAATGAACAAATCGAACTGACACACCAAAACGATCGTGTGTAGGCCGCTTTAGACAGCCGCAAACCATATCAGCTTCCCAGAAAGTTGTAGGTAAAACCGCGCTCACGCGGCGTCTGCGAGCGGGTCTGGAACCTTCTCTAACGAACTGGAGCCCTCCATGCGCAATGTAGGTGAACGAGCGACACATATACAACGCGCGCTGATGCCCCGCGAAGACCTCGTGGATGTAGCGTTACAGGCTAGGACAGCGCAGCGAGGCATCACCATATTCACCCCATGTCAACTGCGACAAGGTCCTGCAGCGACGAGAGATCCAGTCGGCTTCTCAACACGCCAAGGCCTTCCGGTCTTGCCTCGACGGGGGCCTGTGTCACGGCACTCGGCACTAAATGCACAGTTAGGCCCGATACAGCTGAAACGTCGGTTCACTTCTGTGGCCCAATGACGCGGTGCGCCGGCAACGTGTGGAGTTTAGTGGGCTCAGGACGACGATCAATCGGCTTTGCGTCTCCCGATTTCTATAGGGAACAGGAAACAATTTCTATAGACGAAAACAACGGAATGAGTTATGTAATCAGGATATTATTTATGTAACACATAAATCAATTCAGATTAAGATTAAACGAACAAATTTTAAAATATTTCTCTAAACTTTCCATAAATACGCGAAAGAGAAGATAAAAATCTTATGGACATTTATTAAGAATGAAAAATGAAAGATTGACGAAACAGATGTTTGAATATCTAAATAACATGAAAATACATTCTGGATGACACAAAGAAGTACAGGAAGTCTAAGAACAGATCCCAAATATAGACGAAGTATTAAGTAAGGACAGGAATAAGTACAGAAAACTAATAGAGGAATTCACGACGGAAGAAAATATCAATAGTCAAAGGGAGGCGAGGTGAAATAAGAGACGAAGAGATGAAGATTAGACGTGAATGAACGACAGCCAACTGGAAAAAAAGAAAATGTGTACCGCGGTACGAAGCGGCCTTAATCGAAAATATAAGTAAAGTGCGTGTATTTTGTAAAATAAGTGAATTTTATATATTAATGGTAATTTATAATTATTTTAATAATTCTATACTTATTGTAACACCATATACAATTAATATTATCAAATTAATACAATATTATCCTAAAATCATTAGGATAATTAAAATAATGTCAACAACTTACAGAAGCAATATCATTTGATAATATTAATCAAGAACAGTACAAGAAACTCGTGGAGTTACTTATACGAAAAATTAATATTGTATACGATAACATAAAACATAAATATATTTATGAAGATTCATTTAACTTCATGCAAGTATTTGTTTCTTGGTTCCTGATTCGAACTAAATTGGTACAGTTTACATAAAATTTTCAGAAATACCCATATCTTCAGTGTTGTATAAACGTATTTCAGAGGATGTTGTGAAAACTGTTCTAATGAAAATCATACACGATCACAAAAAAAAAAAAATACTTGCTCATAGTTATGTAACTATAGTATTATATAAAACAGTTTTGTCTAACGTAGGTTTTACAGAATTGCATCAGAAGTCAACAGTATCAACGAATAATATTTGTGATAACTACGACAATAGCTGTAGGAACTTTGGAAACTGGCGCTACAACATAATAAGTAGGCCTATACATACACATACACATACATACGCGCGCACATACACATACATATTGTAACATCACAAGATGTTACCTAACCTAAGTGTATATTATCAGATTTTATAAGGACAAAACAACCATGTAAATAGGAATGTAATAGTAGAAATAACCAAGAAAGAAGAAACCAAGAAAGAAGAATGAAGCAGAAGTGCCACATGAAACAGTAACCCAAGGGCTGTTTGACACTACAACTAGACTGAGACTAAAACGAACTGATGGACAGAGTAAATTTACATTCAGCTGTCAATCCAGTAAGTAGTTGATGTAAACCGAATGTCAGATATAAACAAAAAATGAACTAATGAGCAGTTAAATACTGTGAAAGCAGAATTAGCATTTTGCTGATAATAGATGTGACAATGACCAGTAAATGACGAATGCCAAAACTAATGTTAACAATGGCTACATAGTGAGAACAAAGATGTATTTCAGCATCAAATATACTTGTTAGAAAAGAGAACTATTTATAAGAGAGAATCTTATACAAATAAGATATCTCCACAATTTACCGAATTGAGAACCAATAAGCATTATTAAGGCCAAATTCCAATGTAGGCGATATGTCTTAGCAAGCTTAGACCAAACATTAGTCAGTAAATTGGCTATTGAGAATTAACACAAGTGTAAATTAAAATACACAGAACCATGGTTATGCCTTGACATAACAAAAAACATTATTAAAACAATAGGTTTAATCATAATTTTAATTGTTAAATAGTAGTTTAAAACGAATTAGCATAAAACGAAATGTCATAGTCAGTAGGATCATTCATTACAATGTTTAGGTGTACAAGTAATGTTCAGTAAAAATGTCAGTACAGCATTAATGGTGTTCGCACATAAACATTTGATTAACAAAATGATATGTGAACACAAACAATATTAACCAAAAGTGTAAAACCGGCGACTCAGAAATAGCAGACGACAGTGAAAGTGATGTACCCGAACATTGGTTTTATAACAATGTCGGTCAAAGTGAAAGTAATTCGAGATCGAGTGATATCAAATTAAAGGAAAAAAAACAATCTTTAATTTGATAGTAATATCAACCCAATCGCAACTGTATTTAGTGCGGGAGAGATGTTAGCATCATTCTAAAAATGTACATCGGAAAACTGTTTATGAATAATAACAAAAATGACAACTAGCTGTCACCGCAACTTTTGACGGTTAGAAAAAGCCGTTATCAACTGCCAAAAAGTGACACGTCATACCGACACACCTACCAAAGCCAATCAGAAAATTAGTTAGTAATTAACATTTTTACCTAAAGCCGATCAAAGATGGGGGTATATAAAGACGAAACAGCGAATTTTGAGGCAGACTCTTACTGACTAGCGTGTAGCACAGACGTGTGCCCGCCATCTCTACATTTTTATTAACTCTTAGCGTCATTTACATATTACATTGAAACCAATAGTTCAACAACAAGAAACGACTACTTCAAGTTCATCTGCAGCAAACAACAGTGATTAAGTGCAGTATCATTTTAATTTTGTGCGGGAATAACGAACAGAAAATAATTTATTGTTATTATTCACGATCCATTTTAATCAGAAGAGGATCGCATTATTCTGTTCTTGTGCGAGTTTAGTGCCGAAACCCAGTAATCATTATAATCCGATTACTGAAGTGATTAATAAGTTTTAATTAAATAATTAAAACTCAGAAGGTAACAGTGCAATCATTACTAATCTTGATCTGAGCGCCATAACCTGTACTTTTTTCAACAATAACCTGTACTGACGCAAAACACAAAAACATTTTAAGATTACACCACGTCTCAATTTATTATACAAATTTGTTATTATTAATTAAGCTATATGTTAGTTGTAAGGGTTCTCACTTGATAAATATTGTCACTAAAAAAGCAAGCGTTGATGAAACGCGCGATCTTTCAACAGATCATTTTTAATTTTGTTTACTTTACGAAAGTAACCTAAAAACTTGGTTGATCAATTGTATATCAAAAAGATTGTTGGATATTGTGTAGGCATAATTGTTTTTCTTTCGTGTCTCAAAGAATTCACAACTGAGATAATCATAATTTTAATGTTAAAAATAAATAGCATCTGGACTTAACCAGATTTATAATTCATGTTCTGAGCAAGCCGTATAAGGCATATAATAACTGACTTTTAATTGTACAACTTTGTACAACTGAGATTTTCATAATTTTAATGTTAAAAATAAATAACATCTGGACTTAGCCAGATTTATAATTCATGTTCTGAGCAAGCCGTATAAGGCATATAATAACTGACTTTTAATTGTACAACTTTGTACAACTGAGATAATCATAATTTTAATGTTATAAATAAATAGCATCTGGACTTAACCAGATTTATAATTCATGTTCTGAGCAAGCCGTATAAGGCATATAATAACTGACTTTTAATTGTACAACTTTGTATGTTTGCATTATATTTGTTTTTGAATTCTCTATGAGGGTGTAAATAAACCCATTATTAACAGCATCACCTGATTTTGATTTATTTCTATAGGATAATTGAATATTTTCTTTTAACAAACTTAAACAACCTTCTGTTGTGTTTAACATATTGGAATAGCATTGCCAAAAGGTGACACACAATTATATTAAATTTTCTAATCATTCAGTAAATCTATGTGTGGGTTTTACACGGGATTTTCCCTGAATAAATCCGTGTGGCGCCCACTAATTAATAAACAAGGTAATCTAACCTTGCAACCAAAGTGAGTTGGTGTTTGTAAACTGAGTTGACAGTTTAGTGAACTTCTAGTAAACACGACCAGGTACGTAAAAGTATATTTTTGTTTATGATATTGTCCAGACATTACGAGACTTGACACACTCAGACTACCTGCAATCTGGAGAAGAAGTTTTACTACCAGTTTCAACCAGACGAGAACTATTATCAAGCAACCAACTGCTATACTTCACGTTTTAACTTAAGCTAATTTAGCATTTAATTATAATCAACTTCACTATTTTATTTATTTAATATAAGGGAATTCTTTTTAAACAAGTATAATTAAACCATTGTAAACACACTGTGAGTAACTTTGAATGTTTCATTTTAAATTACTTTACTACTTTAGTAACCTTCAATTAGAAACAACTATTCCAAACATTGAGTTACCTCAAAAGAATACTTCACACATAATTGAACTTTGTTTTAACGAGACTTTTAATATTTTAACCACGAATATAAGTTTAAATAACAACACTTTTATTTTATTTCAAGTTAAACGAAATTTTAAACGTAACTTAAATTTGATTTTAATAAACCTCAATAATAATAAAACCCCTAATCTTATTTGGTTATAAATTGGCGCACCAACTAGTGTGGCTTAAAAAATATTAAATAAATATATTTTTTATATTTTATATCAGCCCGGTAGACACGAAAAAATTAACATGCCGCACACCCACCAATACGATACAAGATATAAGGACAGTAGGGTAGGAGAAATGCAACGGGATGTAGATACATACGAAGAGCAACCCACAGACGAGATGGAAGTTATTACAATCAATAATATCGAAACTAGTACCGACGAAATACCTCACGTAGAACCAGAGATAGAAGTGACTGTCGACAACCAACCCAGACGGCCTGAAGAACTCCCACAACCGAACAAAACAACAGAAGGGACGAGGATGGAGAGTATGATGATGAGAATGATGGAACAGATGACGAAAAATAATGACTCGATGAATAAAAATATGGAAACATTAAAAGAAGATGGCAGGAAATCCCGGGAAGAAAATCAAAGGAATGTCGAGGTGTTAAATACAAATATGGAATCACTTAGTAAAAATATGGAATCGCTGAAGGAGGACCTAAATAAAAGGATTGACAATACTCATAAGTCTATGGACGCGCTGAACAGTAAAATCGACGATAACTGTCAAGCTATTAGAGAGGAATTGAACACCACCTTGATTGAAATTAGCAGGAGGATGGAAGAAGGCAATGATAAGATAAACACAATAATAGACGTGGAGATTGCCGTTGTGAGAGAGGAAATCGTCGAAGTAAATAAAAGGTGTGAACAACACGACCAGGACTTGCAGCGAACCAGAGAAGAGGTCGACGGGAGACTCAATACCATGGAGGAGGTGACCGAAGCAAGAATAGAGTCTTTAAAAAGGACGAATCAAGATGAAATTAAACGAGTAAGGTTAGACGTAGGTGAGCGCTGCGAAGAAGTGAATACCTCTGTAGATGCAGTAAGGAATTTAACTGTCGCCAATCGAGAGAGGATTGAAGAACTCAGACAGCAGGAAATAGTGCAAATGCGGGAGGAGATTGAGATTATCCGCAACCGTCCGATACCAGGTCAGTACTTACTACCGAATGATAACCGCGACGCGATCAATTTTAGAAATTATCGACGTAATCCTATCGAATTTTTAGCGCGTGTGGAAGAACACTTGGCGCGGATTAGAGAGACTAGGTGGAATAACATAAAAAGTTTGATCGGCGAATACTTTAAAGAAATATAGGACAATTGGTGGACCGCAACGCGCCACGAGGTTCATAGTTACGATGAATTCAAAACTCAATTCCGCGCAAAATATTGGTCCGAGGCGACGCAAAACATCGTACGAGACCATATCTGTCACGGAAAATACGATGCGAACCGAGGAGGGACCATGACGTCATACTTTTTGGGTCAGGTATGTCTCGCACGAAACCTAGAAACAAAGATACCGGAGGAATGTCTTGTCACAAAATTATCTTATCACTTTGAGGAGGGTATCGCAAAAGCACGTCAGTGGGGGCAGATTAAGACAATAGCAGCGATGTCCGCGTTGCTCGAAGATCAGGAGCATGAGGGATATTACCGGAGGAGTCGTCGACGAAATGACCATTTTAATACCATGGGCGGCAATACGAACAATAATAATAATAACTACCCTCGAAATTCTCGAAGTAATTTTAATAATAATGGCCAGACACACCAAAATTATAATAACGTTAATCACAATAACAATAATAATAGGCCGAATAACCCGAGTAATAATAATAACAGTAATAATAATGGCAACCAGAATAACAATAATAATAACAATAACCGGCGACCCAATTTTAATAACAACACCAATCGACCACCAAACCAAGGCGGGAATAACCCACCGTCACAATATCGCCGAGCAAATTATATACAAGCCAATTACGACTCCGATAGAAGGCGACGATACCAACGTAGAGACAGCTACAGTGGAGACAGAGGAAGCCTGAGAGGAGGACGATGGAGGAGTAGTAGCATTGAGGGCGACAACCGCAATAGCGACTACAGGCCACAAGTGAATTTTGTACAAGCCAATGACCAGTCCGACCCAGGGAGACCTGATACCCGACCGCCGCCAAACACCACAAATAATGATGACGAAGGGGATTGGGTACCAGTCTGTGAGAGGCCTGGCTTTACAATAGTGCACAACCGAGCAGGCAGCTCTAGAGAGTCCAGACCCGGAGATGGCAGCCGACCCAGCACGTCCCAAGACGCAAGAATACAATACCCATAAATAGAGTGGAAGAGCACAAATAACCCCATGAATATCGACTAGTAAAAAATGATTAATACTAAGGACGGATAATATGTATTAGTAAGCAACATTTTTCACTCGAACGTTTAGGGTATAAAAGAAAAAATATATATGATTAAAAAACCATTACCATAAACAAACTCATTTGTTGTTAAGCTACAAAATGTTGAAGGTAACTAATTAACTATAACTAGTCAATTTGCCTTATCAAGTTACAAAAGTGTGTAGATTTAAGATGTAAGCCAAACCATTTGTTACTGGTGAAAACTTACCAGATCTATCACACCAAGGGATAGAAATTTATGTAATGTCAATCAAATGATTTAATAAGAAAAGACATCTATTATATCACCAAGAGCCAGTAGTGGCATATAACTATAATTACTATACTATACTTAGAGAAAAATGCGTATCCAAATGAATATTCTATGTCACTTAATGTTTATAAAATGATTATTGTGTACCTCTCATAAAACTCAAATGTTAAATTAAATCGTCCAGAATAAAGGTTCACCCAACTAACCTTTGAAGGAGTAGAGAGGCAGTATAACAAAGTGTGTAAAATAAAAGAAGGACATTATTATGGAATGTAAGGAAAGAAAAAAAAAAAAAAATATTTGTAAAACAAACCATGTAAACCCCAAGAATGTCTGTGAAATTAGACATTAGTATGTTATTATATTGTCAAATGAAATTGTAATTATAGCATAGTATATAGTATATAAAATCATCCAAAATAAGTGAAAACCACCATCACTTGAAGGAGTAGAGAAGAAAAATAACAAAGAGTGTTAATTGTAAAGATAACTATTGTCATAATGGAATGAAAGGAAAGAAAAATATTTGTCAATTATCAAATATTGTACATCACCAGAATATGTCAGAGAACATCAAAAAAAAAAAAAAAAAAACCATTTAGTATACAAACAATGTAAGCCCTGATAATTCAGGATGAATATAACTTGTTAAGAAAGATTTAATGAACTATTGTGAAAACAAAAATATTGTAGACTCTAGATAAAACAAACCAAATGCATAAGTACTATAAGCATCAAAACAAGTGTATAATCGTAAGAATATTTAAACGAACCAAAGCAAATTGTTAACTAGTACATAAGTAACTATATAGCTGATAAAAGCATAGCTAAAAACATCAAGTCTAAAAGAAATAATTACCTGTAAGAAAGAAGGTATGTTAGCAAGTATAAAGATGGAAATGTGATCTAAATGAAAACCTCTGATACCTTGAATATTATAGTGAATATATTATGTTATTGAATATGAATGATATGTGATATTTTTTTTGAGTTGTGATAGTCCAACTATTGCCAGGTGCAATGTTTATTTTTTTTCTCAGACAGGGAAGAGTAATGCCTCTGAATCTGAGAATGTGTAGTGAGGAACGGCAGAGGATGTTAGCCATAGTGAGCCACCCTGATTCCGAAACCTCTACAACAGTTAGGGAATTATATTGTATTAATGTATCAAGGAATATTATGAAAGAATCTGTGAGGTATGAATTATAATAACCATTAAGATAATCACGAATGCAAAGATATGTGATAAGAAAGTAGAATGTGAATAAGACAGGAAATTGTTAACTTAAAAAACGAGATCTATTGTAGATAAAAGACTTAGAGAGTAAGCAACTTGAAAATACTAGTAAGTAAAGAGTTCTATCACTAGATAAAAAAATCAAGCTAGAGTAATACGCCAATAGTATGTTTAAAAAATCAAAGAGTACAAAAAAAAAACTATAAGAGTATACTAAGAAACTGACATGAATTGATAATTGTACAAAAAAAAAAATTTTTTTCAAATGATCAATTTTAAAGAGGGTGTATATGTAACATCACAAGATGTTACCTAACCTAAGTGTATATTATCAGATTTTATAAGGACAAAACAACCATGTAAATAGGAATGTAATAGTAGAAATAACCAAGAAAGAAGAAACCAAGAAAGAAGAATGAAGCAGAAGTGCCACATGAAACAGTAACCCAAGGGCTGTTTGACACTACAACTAGACTGAGACTAAAACGAACTGATGGACAGAGTAAATTTACATTCAGCTGTCAATCCAGTAAGTAGTTGATGTAAACCGAATGTCAGATATAAACAAAAAATGAACTAATGAGCAGTTAAATACTGTGAAAGCAGAATTAGCATTTTGCTGATAATAGATGTGACAATGACCAGTAAATGACGAATGCCAAAACTAATGTTAACAATGGCTACATAGTGAGAACAAAGATGTATTTCAGCATCAAATATACTTGTTAGAAAAGAGAACTATTTATAAGAGAGAATCTTATACAAATAAGATATCTCCACAATTTACCGAATTGAGAACCAATAAGCATTATTAAGGCCAAATTCCAATGTAGGCGATATGTCTTAGCAAGCTTAGACCAAACATTAGTCAGTAAATTGGCTATTGAGAATTAACACAAGTGTAAATTAAAATACACAGAACCATGGTTATGCCTTGACATAACAAAAAACATTATTAAAACAATAGGTTTAATCATAATTTTAATTGTTAAATAGTAGTTTAAAACGAATTAGCATAAAACGAAATGTCATAGTCAGTAGGATCATTCATTACAATGTTTAGGTGTACAAGTAATGTTCAGTAAAAATGTCAGTACAGCATTAATGGTGTTCGCACATAAACATTTGATTAATAAAATGATATGTGAACACAAACAATATTAACCAAAAGTGTAAAACCGGCGACTCAGAAATAGCAGACGACAGTGAAAGTGATGTACCCGAACATTGGTTTTATAACAATGTCGGTCAAAGTGAAAGTAATTCGAGATCGAGTGATATCAAATTAAAGGAAAAAAAAACAATCTTTAATTTGATAGTAATATCAACCCAATCGCAACTGTATTTAGTGCGGGAGAGATGTTAGCATCATTCTAAAAATGTACATCGGAAAACTGTTTATGAATAATAACAAAAATGACAACTAGCTGTCACCGCAACTTTTGACGGTTAGAAAAAGCCGTTATCAACTGCCAAAAAGTGACACGTCATACCGACACACCTACCAAAGCCAATCAGAAAATTAGTTAGTAATTAACATTTTTACCTAAAGCCGATCAAAGATGGGGGTATATAAAGACGAAACAGCGAATTTTGAGGCAGACTCTTACTGACTAGCGTGTAGCACAGACGTGTGCCCGCCATCTCTACATTTTTATTAACTCTTAGCGTCATTTACATATTACATTGAAACCAATAGTTCAACAACAAGAAACGACTACTTCAAGTTCATCTGCAGCAAACAACAGTGATTAAGTGCAGTATCATTTTAATTTTGTGCGGGAATAACGAACAGAAAATAATTTATTGTTATTATTCACGATCCATTTTAATCAGAAGAGGATCGCATTATTCTGTTCTTGTGCGATTTTAGTGCCGAAACCCAGTAATCATTATAATCCGATTACTGAAGTGATTAATAAGTTTTAATTAAATAATTAAAACTCAGAAGGTAACAGTGCAATCATTACTAATCTTGATCTGAGCGCCATAACCTGTACTTTTTTCAACAATAACCTGTACTGACGCAAAACACAAAAACATTTTAAGATTACACCACGTCTCAATTTATTATACAAATTTGTTATTATTAATTAAGCTATATGTTAGTTGTAAGGGTTCTCACTTGATAAATATTGTCACTAAAAAAGCAAGCGTTGATGAAACGCGCGATCTTTCAACAGATCATTTTTAATTTTGTTTACTTTACGAAAGTAACCTAAAAACTTGGTTGATCAATTGTATATCAAAAAGATTGTTGGATATTGTGTAGGCATAATTGTTTTTCTTTCGTGTCTCAAAGAATTCACAACTGAGATAATCATAATTTTAATGTTAAAAATAAATAGCATCTGGACTTAACCAGATTTATAATTCATGTTCTGAGCAAGCCGTATAAGGCATATAATAACTGACTTTTAATTGTACAACTTTGTACAACTGAGATTTTCATAATTTTAATGTTAAAAATAAATAACATCTGGACTTAGCCAGATTTATAATTCATGTTCTGAGCAAGCCGTATAAGGCATATAATAACTGACTTTTAATTGTACAACTTTGTACAACTGAGATAATCATAATTTTAATGTTATAAATAAATAGCATCTGGACTTAACCAGATTTATAATTCATGTTCTGAGCAAGCCGTATAAGGCATATAATAACTGACTTTTAATTGTACAACTTTGTATGTTTGCATTATATTTGTTTTTGAATTCTCTATGAGGGTGTAAATAAACCCATTATTAACAGCATCACCTGATTTTGATTTATTTCTATAGGATAATTGAATATTTTCTTTTAACAAACTTAAACAACCTTCTGTTGTGTTTAACATATTGTAATAGCATTGCCAAAAGGTGACACACAATTATATTAAATTTTCTAATCATTCAGTAAATCTATGTGTGGGTTTTACACGGGATTTTCCCTGAATAAATCCGTGTGGCGCCCACTAATTAATAAACAAGGTAATCTAACCTTGCAACCAAAGTGAGTTGGTGGTTGTAAACTGAGTTGACAGTTTAGTGAACTTCTAGTAAACACGACCAGGTACGTAAAAGTATATTTTTGTTTATGATATTGTCCAGACATTACGAGACTTGACACACTCAGACTACCTGCAATCTGGAGAAGAAGTTTTACTACCAGTTTCAACCAGACGAGAACTATTATCAAGCAACCAACTGCTATACTTCACGTTTTAACTTAAGCTAATTTAGCATTTAATTATAATCAACTTCACTATTTTATTTATTTAATATAAGGGAATTCTTTTTAAACAAGTATAATTAAACCATTGTAAACACACTGTGAGTAACTTTGAATGTTTCATTTTAAATTACTTTACTACTTTAGTAACCTTCAATTAGAAACAACTATTCCAAACACTGAGTTACCTCAAAAGAATACTTCACACATAATTGAACTTTGTTTTAACGAGACTTTTAATATTTTAACCACGAATATAAGTTTAAATAACAACACTTTTATTTTATTTCAAGTTAAACGAAATTTTAAACGTAACTTAAATTTGATTTTAATAAACCTCAATAATAATAAAACCCCTAATCTTATTTGGTTATAATATACACGAATGGAACTATGGGCGTATATATTTTATGAAACGTTTTGCAATTCGCCTACATGTACTTAGAAGCAATTAGGCCTACATGACTTCTCTGCACGTGACCAAATAATTACCCCGTACCTGTGTGACATACAAATTACAGAGTACTCGTGTATAGTTTGGAATCGTCAGACAGTTATTGTCTTAACCGAACATGTTAATGGGAGTACGTTAACCGGTCGCGGTGACGGCGACGGCAGGCAACGTCCCGGTGCTGCCTAGTACTGCCTCGTGTAGCCAGGAGCGAACCGGTGACCGCCGTTTTCTTTCTCGGCGCCCCCTCAGACGTGACGTCAAAGTAATGTTTCCGAAATGGATTTTTTGCAAACAGACAAGTCACTGCAATTGTCTATACGTTTTTCCATGATTTATCGAGGCGTAATGTACTTTTTATTTTGTATTATCAAGCCGCGTTTCACGACAACGGCCTTGTCGTATGTAATCGAACTTGTTGTTATCGTATCGATTTACGACTTTGTGAAGTAAGTTCGCAGAATCAATCCGGTGGCACGAATTTCGTGAGACAGATTCAACGGAATTAGCAGATCACAAGGAACGACATTATACCTTAATGAACGAGACATTTAATTATATCTTGATACGTACCGTCGAGTAACGATTGTAAATAACGACTATCAGGTGTATGCCTCGCGAATATTAATTTTATTCTACTTTTATGGAAGACATAGCCTACTTCTTTTAAAATCAATACAAGAAGAAAGATTCGTCACCAAAGAATGTTGTAGAGCTTGTCTACTACATGCTGCAGATATCTGAACAGCGTACGGGGTACAGTCTCGTCACATCCACAATGTAGAATTTATAGTTCGCTAAACTCTCCCAATGGTAATATTTAGTAGGCCTACATACTTTCAACTTCGATTTGTCCTATGCGTACGCGGTTAGCCTATGTGCTTTTGAAATACTTGTTGCTAATATTATTATACGCCTGAATTAAATATATTTGGGAATTAACGCAATTACGGTAAACATCGATCATCCCTTAACATAAAAAAAGCGTACTTATGTTACGGTTCATGTGAAACTATCTTATTAATTTCACTTTCTGTTTCCTTATAGTAATTACGTATATACACTGCGTGTTTATTAAATATAAACTACTGAATACACTAATAATAACATTTAAATAGAGTAGAAAAGAAGAAGAAGAAGAAGAAGAAGAAGAAGAAGAAGAAGAAGAAGAAGAAGGAGGAGGAGGAGGAGGAGGAGGAGGAGGAGGAGGAGGAGGAGGAGGAGGAGGAGGAGGAGGAGGAGGAGAAGAAGAAGAAGAAGAAGAAGAAGAAGAAGAAGAAGAAGAAGAAGAAGAAGAAGAAGAAGAAGAAGAAGAAGATAATATTGAAAAACAGGATACATAGCTATCAGATTATAAATGAACGGTACGATATAACGTTTTTACTTCTATAATGATTCTAATTAAATACTTTGAGTTAATTAGTAATCTACTGAAGTAGACAGTTTTTACAATACTGTTACGAAATCTGGGGTTTCATTTTATTTTTATGAACATAACAACAAAGTGATGCTATTTTGCCCCCCCCCCCCCC
Organism: Magicicada septendecula; assembly: GCA_034769895.1. Classification (NCBI taxonomy): domain Eukaryota; kingdom Metazoa; phylum Arthropoda; class Insecta; order Hemiptera; family Cicadidae; genus Magicicada; species Magicicada septendecula. The sequence goes on from CM068372.1 coordinate 135,437,599, forward strand.
CACCACATAAACAGGAAAGTTTCGAATTTGAGAGTCTACAGACGTGTCAAAGACGGAAAACAGAATGAATGCTTCTACGCTTCACACGAGCTGCTTATTAAAGCTACAAGGATCCAGGAAATTTATGATTTTAGGTGGGGCAGCCAACAAGGCGTGACTAATGGGATTAGTCGGCCTGCTGCGGCGCAGGCCCTTCCTCAATCCTTCCGACCTACGTAGCTGCCTCAACTTAACCTGAAGCAGGCTTTGAAATACGTCACGCATTTTAATTATCTTGAGAACGATTTAGTTATGAACCGATAGAAATGTCGACAACACGAACAAAACATTTCGAACGATATGTGGAACTATCCACAGAACACTAAGACACAAAGTTTAGGAGGACGCATAGTTGAAATTTTGTAAGACTGTGGCAAAATCTATCCTCCTACTGTATGGGTGTGAAAGTTGGGCAATGACAGAAAAGAAGTAAAATCCACTGAAGCGTATGTTGTAGTCCCTTGAGGAATGTGGAATGTGGTTATACGAGAAAACTGGGGAGTCAAAGTTGTGAAGATGACATAACGACGTGTCGTAGGAAATGCAGACAGCCTGTAGAAAGAATGAGAATATCCATGGGACGAATTCCGAAAGCACAGTTGTAACAGGGCGAAGAACTGTTAGAAGAAGTGGAATATATTCCCATTGATGTCGGGACAGGTAAAGTGCCTAATCCCTGCCAGTGTAGAAAAAGAAGAGTAGTGCCACCAAACACATCCACACGGGTGTAACAGAGGCAAAGAAGAGGACAGTTTACGTAATTACACCGTTTCTCATCTTCCTTAATCTAGTACTCTACGGTGTCCACTGTGTAGTAAATGCGAGTTAAAACGCATCATCATCATCATCATCCTCCTCAAGGTTTAAACCAAGAATGGTTTGTTCCGGTCTCAAATAGGCAAATATTACAGCTGGTCACTCCAACGCTTCCTCGGACGTCCCACACCTCTCCGTCCCCTCAGCTTATAGTTCCATAGTTGTTAGGGGATGCGGCAGTCATCCATTCGGCAAAGATATTCCCACCAATTCAGCCGATCCTGTCGAGTATACTCATAATATTCAGTTCCTGCCGTATATCTGTGTTTCTTCTACAATCATGGAGCGTATACCCTGCCACGTGCCTGAGAAATCTCATTTCAGCCGCTTGGATGCGACTGGCCTGGCCTTTCGTTAAAGGCAAATTCTCAGGCCCATAAAGAAGTGTGGGAAGAGCCACACCTTGTAGAATTTTAGGCGTGTTCCTTTACTTGCTGACGTAAGGGTTCGCCTGATGGTCCCGCACATAAGGTTGAACTTATGCAACTAATTCACCACGTCGTTGCTTGCATTATAAGACACACTGTAGCCCAGGTATTCAAAACTGCTAACTTGTTCCAGGACAGTACCATCTATAACAATTATTGCCCGTACGGGATCAGTTCCACAAAAAGCCATCACCTTGGTTTTAATTATGGATATCTGCAATCCAGAGTCTTTGCAGATTCCATTCAATAAATGTATACCCATCTACAATCTGTTTTCAGAGTTCGACAGAATAGCCTGATCGTCCGCAAACAAACAAAGTGTTAATTGTTATCATCTTCACTCAAAGATATTATATTAGACCTTACCTGACCTGTCCGGAACCCATCTCCGCCTCGGTTTAGGTGTCAAAACTGCCGCTTGTATAGTTCCCTCGTTTAAACCATTACACGTCGGCATCAAATCATCTATTACCGTTCATGATTTTTATCTCGCGTCAGTGTAGTTACGTTGTTAACATGTTGCTTGATCCTCCGCAAACAACAAAGTGTCAATTGTAGAGTGACCAATCATAAAATGGTCTGGAAGACACATCTGCCAGTTTTGTATGACATCGTCAGTATATAAATTATGAAATGATCGAAATTTAAAAAAATTTTAATTCCTCGATCAAATGACACGTTCCCACACTCAAGTCAACGGACACAAGCCCAGGTCGTAAATAATGACGAATCAGGGGCACGTCAAACCCGACGACAGTGCGAAGACAAAGAAAAAACGTCTGAGCACTGCACACAATAAATATTTCAGGGCGTCGCTGACAGCTAGCCGTTTGTCAAAATTTACAGCACCCAACAATCTGAAACAAAGACTTCGTCCAGCTGCCGAGTTACACGGAATCGAGATGGAACGCCTGCTGTGGAGGCAAAGCGTAACTACACAATTATGAAAGGCTTTACTATGTTACAAAAGAAGTACAGAGCAATTTTAACGGAGAGATAGACAATAGACGTAACTCAGTGAATACTGCCAGTGCATCCTGCACAGCGTGAAAACAAACCCTTGACAGTTTACTGAGATTTACGACTGGAAAGTAGAGTTTCACCGAAATGACGCCAACGAAGGGTTGATAATCGGCGGAACGAACGTCGAGGAACTTAAACAATTAACCAAGACTCTGGAGTCTGTTAACAAAAGCTCAGTCAGAACCTTAGGGAAAGTCTAAACAAAGGATAACAGAAGGCCATGAAATTGTCCTAATTTCTTAGAATCTGTGCTACGCTCGTCACATGAAACACTCCGGGGATGACGACGACCAACCAGCGTCAAGCATCTTCTAAGAGAGCTCGTGGAGAGAGTAGGAAGGGTTCGGACGACGAATCGTGAAACAGAGGATGAGATCTGCAGAAGGGTAGGAATTTGTACGACCAATCAGGAGTCCGAGGAGGCGTAGAAATCCAAAACTTAGACTTATGGGTAAGATGTTCCAATAAAACTGTTTGGCAAAGACGCGGAGCGGGCAGTCAGTCATTTTTCAATCGGGCAGTCAGTCATTTTTCAATCGGATAGTCAAGTATTCAATCGAACAGTTAGTCGCAGTTAATAGTCGCAGTCGGTAGTCAAGAGTATGTAGTTAATAGTAGCAGCTGATAGTCGCAATTAATAGTCAGAAGTTAGTGCGTACGATAGACAGACGATTGATTATGTCGAAACAGTAATACGGTTCGTAATAGAAACAGTTTGTGCGACCGACCGGATTCACTAATTTGTAAATTTATAAGTGAACAAAGACATCGGTATAGTCACACTTATACACAATTCTGTGCGGGAAACATAAACTATAAGTGCGCACGGGACTTGAAACCTCAACTGACGCGCACATAATAACATACTAATTAACACTTAAAGTAGAACAGTGAGTGACACTTCAAACATTCTCACATCACAACGTATCACCATGGTGAACAATTAATTGAATAAACTATACCAAACAATTAAGCACGCAGTACGCGGTACACCCAGATAGACGGCACAGTTAACCAAGTACACAAATATGGCAAACTTTCAGAACAATTCAGTGTAATGACAACATTAACACCTCACTATTTGAATTCCGGACACTCGACATCAGCGGGTTGCCACAACACCACACACATGAAGGGAGTGGAGATTTAGTGGAGTGAAGTGAAGTTATCAGTGCTCTTCGTAACAGTGATTATGATCTTCGACGAATCATCTAGTAGGTGTCTTCTCACGACGACGGAATTGGATAAACACTCTCAAAGATAAGCTTTATGTCTACTTAATCTTAGTAGTATATACTACTGTTCTGTTGCCTCTTTTCAAAGAACTAACCCCAAGAGAATAAATATATATAAATCATATGAATCATAAAATCTATAAAATAACACTAACGTAATTCGTTATCTGATAAAGAATGAACGCATTTTAGGTAGGAATAAGTATATTTGTCAATTGGTTATTGTTCGTATATGTTATATATATATGTGCATTATTTACTGCATTTGAATGTACCATGTGTTTATGTTTCAGGAAACATCGTATAAATTGATAAATTGTATTTTATATCATGTGTTTTAATATGTATGTAATTTGCAGGATATAGTTACTTACTTAAGTAACAAATGTAATAAATAAGTAGTTAATTTACAGTATTCATGCGTTCATTATTGAAATTTCACCTTTGTTATTGATGTATTTCATTCTAAGTATTACACGAAAAATCTCACAACTTATGCTAAACATCAATGGATACAATAAACTCGACCATTGAAACGTCTGATTAATAGACTCATAAAATCGTATTTAATTAGTCACTGTGTTGAGTCAAATCTGACGAATAGAAACAATTTTAGATATATCGCATTTAACGTATAACATAAATCTTTAATTAATATGATTCATAATTGTTGAGTAATTAATCCACGCAGATAATTAGCACAGATTAATATTCACTAGATGTAAATGGTTTACACAATTAATTACCACAGATGTAAATTACATTTACACCACTAAATATAAATGGCGCCCAACGTGGGGCATAACAAATTTAATTAGAGTCAAATTGCTAAATATAAATGGCGCCCATCGCATGGCAAAAGAGAGCAGACAGTAGTATTTAGATTAGTTAAAATAATATAGTACGTAAGATATTATTAAATAAGTGTAAGGTTAGCTTGACTGGTAACTGTGGTTCCAATATGACTAAGGCGACGTCAGAGGTTAGAGCGCGGGGACAGGAGTCCCAGCAACTACAGGAAGAGGCGTCACTGCGTTCACTGCTGATGGACTGCATGCGTGAACAAAATGAAAACTTCAAAGTAATTATCGAAAAATTCGATCAACAGAATCAGAGAATCGATCAACAGAATAAAGAATTGAATGAAACGTTCGACAAGCATTTTAAAGAGATTAAGGAAGTAATCGATGAAGGGTGTGACAAATTCAACAAAAATTTGGATAGCTATACAAAAGAAATTACGCAAAGTATGAATGAGCAGTTCACGCTGTTTCGCACAGAAATACGTGAATACAAGGATACCTGGAAAGTGGATGGAAACGAAGTCCAGAAGAAGCAAGAAGAAGTGATGAATGAGAATTACGAAGACGTACGGAAAGTACAAGACACTGATAACACTGTTGATTTTACAGATGTATCAGCTACTAAGAAATTATCAACTATTCGATCTAACGTAAGTTCAAGAAACAAATGGATTAAGAAGAAAAATGACTTTGTTCCTTTGTATATGAGGAAGTGGGAAGAGGAGTATCCAGACGTGGATAAAGATAGTAAAAATTTACTACTACCAGGTAGAACGCATAAAAGGTACAAATTAAGAAACGCGAGAATAGATACGGCATCAGTGAATTCTATGATGAAGTATCCAGCTTGTGAAATAAGCATAGATCGGCGAAGTAGTCGAGCTGCATCAATAAGAAGCATGAAGGGAAAGTTTAAAGTTGAAACAAATACCGCATGTTATAAGGCTAAAAGCAAATTTACACAAGCCATGGATGACATGAAACGGAAGGACCTACAAGATCCGTATGCATGTTCATCATGGACAAGAAACGTCATGAGGAAGAGGAGAAGAAGAATCTCCACTAGACGACTTAAAAATGTTGTAAAAGATCGTGATAGTACTGGAGGAAGAGTCCAAGCACTCGGGGTAAGATCTCTTAGGAACCTAAGAAACAAAATTTTGTTATGTAAGCACATGAGTGGTAAACTGACTGTCGAACAACGGAATTGTATACAGGCTTGGAAAAGGCGGCAAAAACTACTCACTGTATATGTGAGCAATGAAAGTACGGTTGCGAAGGGTTGTCTAAGCCAAGGAAGGCAGTTTAAAGCGTGCTGGCCTGAGGAAGACCGACAAAAAGGAAAGTGGGACACATTTCTCACTCACTCACATAGAACGAGACGGAGAATGGTCATAAATCTTAGGCGCGCAAGTGCAGCACATTGTAGCGGAATAACGGGGACGGCCAACCAGCCATTGGAAAAAATATGTGACACAAAACCCAAGGTCAAACACCTTACTGTTTACCAACAAAAACGCGTGCGTTAGCAACAGCACGATAGTGACGGGACATAAAAATATGTCATCACAAATGTAAATGTCAAAGAAAATAAAAACGTATATAAAAACCTGTGACCTATGCCAGAAGTGCAAAGACACCAACAACAGAGAGCTATTTGGTGGCACACGCGCTGTGATACCTACAGCCAAAGGAGATCTGGTAAGCGCAGATTATTATGGACCCCTACCGACAGGAACGGGTGGAGTCAAATATTTATTGGTCATAGTGGATAATTTCACGAAATATGTCAAATTATTCACCCTCCGGAGAGCAACAACCACTACGACGTTGCGGAGAATAAAAACGTATTGCGAACTATTTGGACGTCCGCGGAACATTTTGACGGACAACGGAACACAGTTCACATCCAAGAGATGGGTCAACGGTCTAAAGGAGTTGGACATACGACCAAAGTTTACTGCGATACGTAATCCATGTACCAACCTTGCCGAGCGGATTAACCGGCAACTGGGAAACTTATTTCGCATTTTCATAAGTGACCAACACACTAAATGGTCCCAATACGTGAAAACGATTGAAGCGTGTCTAAACGAGGTGTATCACGAGACGATCGAAATAACCCCTCATGAAGCACACCTCGGCACGAAACCTACACGAGCATGGGAGCAATGCTTGGACAAAGGAGTCATTAGCAGCGAAGGAAAACGCGAAAACAATATATTTGTAAAGATAAAGGAGAAGCGAGAGAAACACGCGAAACGCTGCAATAAGAAGAAGAAAATCACAAAATTTGCGATTGGCGACAAGGTTCTGGTGAGAGCATTCCACCAATCCGACGCTGCGTCAAAGAGAATTGACAAGTTCTTCGAACTTTTCGCAGGACCATATAAAATCAACCGCATCATCGGCGAGGCCACATATGAGCTCGTGGAGTGCGATAGCGGGAAGATGAGAGGAAAATTTAATATACGGCAAATTAAGGCGTATCATGAGCCAGCGAACGGAAGTATAGATAACACGAGTGGTAGCGACGACTCCCGGCGACCAGCAGAAGACATAGTTTAGGTAATTTGCTCGCGCGGCCAGTCCAGCTAACCAAATAATGATATGCATTTTATTTGTTGTGTTTAGTCTGTATTTCAATGCTAACTGTGTTTGTGATCAGCACATAATTGTCATTCGTTATGTTAATTAGACATGTAAATATCAACATATACAGAAAGTGATTTGTGAAATGTACCATGTGTCAGAAGGACAGTGTAATACTATGACACAGGACACCAAAGACGTTAATAATTATGAATAATAACTTGTTAAAATGTAGAGACTCGAATAATTTGTTTATGTAAATAATAATTCAAAATGGACGATTGCTTTATAACTTTAAGAGTATGCATCACGAAGTATGCTGATTCCTTAACTATTTAATTAATATGTATGTTTCTTTTATCAATGTAATCATTTATAATATGTTACGAATTGATCATATGTATATATTTGTTAGAATCAACTGTATTCTTGAGACAGTAATAACAAGTTTAAAAGTATTTTATTGCTACATAGGTCATCGACATAAGATCGATTAAAATAATGGGTAGCTAATCTACAGCTTATCTAATACATTGTATATAAACAGTAACGAAACAAACTGTCAAATGGACAAACGTCCATGTCTTAAATTCAATTATTTACTCGAAATCGTATTGTACAGTCCGCATATGGACAGACAAAGTGTAAAAAATGCGTTCATTCACTCAGATGTGCGGCAATAAATTCATATGTCCACATAAAACATTAAGATGGGGAATAACAATTAATTGCTTCCTATGAGAGATAGATGTCAGTCAACCATGTCCATTCCGAAGCAGACATCCACGACTGGGACAGAGCGCAGAAATTGGATCAGATGTCTCCCGAAGGCCAACATCCAATCCAATTTGGGGACTATGTAATGATCGAAATTTTAAAAAATTTTAATTCCTCGATCAAATGACACGTTCCCACACTCAAGTCGACGGACACAAGCCCAGGTCGTAAATAATGACGAATCAGGGGCACGTCAAACCCGACGACAGTGCGAAGACAAAGAAAAAACATCTGAGCACTGCACACAATAAATATTTCAGGGCGTCGCTGACAGCTAGCCGTTTGTCAAAATTTACAGCACCCAACAATCTGAAACAAAGACTTCGTCCAGCTGCCGAGTTACACGGAATCGAGATGGAACGCCTGCTGTGGAGGCAAAGCGTAACTACACAATTATGAAAGGCTTTACTATGTTACAAAAGAAGTACAGAGCAATTTTAACGGAGAGATAGACAATAGACGTAACTCAGTGAATACTGCCAGTGCATCCTGCACAGCGTGAAAACAAACCCTTGACAGTTTACTGAGATTTACGACTGGAAAGTAGAGTTTCACCGAAATGACGCCAACGAAGGGTTGATAATCGGCGGAACGAACGTCGAGGAACTTAAACAATTAACCAAGACTCTGGAGTCTGTTAACAAAAGCTCAGTCAGAACCTTAGGGAAAGTCTAAACAAAGGATAACAGAAGGCCATGAAATTGTCCTAATTTCTTAGAATCTGTGCTACGCTCGTCACATGAAACACTCCGGGGATGACGACGACCAACCAGCGTCAAGCATCTTCTAAGAGAGCTCGTGGAGAGAGTAGGAAGGGTTCGGACGACGAATCGTGAAACAGAGGATGAGATCTGCAGAAGGGTAGGAATTTGTACGACCAATCAGGAGTCCGAGGAGGCGTAGAAATCCAAAACTTAGACTTATGGGTAAGATGTTCCAATAAAACTGTTTGGCAAAGACGCGGAGCGGGCAGTCAGTCATTTTTCAATCGGGCAGTCAGTCATTTTTCAATCGGATAGTCAAGTATTCAATCGAACAGTTAGTCGCAGTTAATAGTCGCAGTCGGTAGTCAAGAGTATGTAGTTAATAGTAGCAGCTGATAGTCGCAATTAATAGTCAGAAGTTAGTGCGTACGATAGACAGACGATTGATTATGTCGAAACAGTAATACGGTTCGTAATAGAAACAGTTTGTGCGACCGACCGGATTCACTAATTTGTAAATTTATAAGTGAACAAAGACATCGGTATAGTCACACTTATACACAATTCTGTGCGGGAAACATAAACTATAAGTGCGCACGGGACTTGAAACCTCAACTGACGCGCACATAATAACATACTAATTAACACTTAAAGTAGAACAGTGAGTGACACTTCAAACATTCTCACATCACAACGTATCACCATGGTGAACAATTAATTGAATAAACTATACCAAACAATTAAGCACGCAGTACGCGGTACACCCAGATAGACGGCACAGTTAACCAAGTACACAAATATGGCAAACTTTCAGAACAATTCAGTGTAATGACAACATTAACACCTCACTATTTGAACTCCGGACACTCGACATCAGCGGGTTACCACAACACCACACACATGACGGGAGTGGAGATTTAGTGGAGTGAAGTGAAGTTATCAGTGCTCTTCGTAACAGTGATTATGATCTTCGACGAATCATCTAGAAGGTGTCTTCTCACGACGACGGAATTGGATAAACACTCTCAAAGATAAGCTTTATGTCTACTTAATCTTAGTAGTATATACTACTGTTCTGTTGCCTCTTTTCAAAGAACTAACCCCAAGAGAATAAATATATATAAATCATATGAATCATAAAATCTATAAAATAACACTAACGTAATTCGTTATCTGATAAAGAATGAACGCATTTTAGGTAGGAATAAGTATATTTGTCAATTGGTTATTGTTCGTATATGTTATATATATATGTGCATTATTTACTGCATTTGAATGTACCATGTGTTTATGTTTCAGGAAACATCGTATAAATTGATAAATTGTATTTTATATCATGTGTTTTAATATGTATGTAATTTGCAGGATATAGTTACTTACTTAAGTAACAAATGTAATAAATAAGTAGTTAATTTACAGTATTCATGCGTTCATTATTGAAATTTCACCTTTGTTATTGATGTATTTCATTCTAAGTATTACACGAAAAATCTCACAACTTATGCTAAACATCAATGGATACAATAAACTCGACCATTGAAACGTCTGATTAATAGACTCATAAAATCGTATTTAATAAGTCACTGTGTTGAGTCTAATCTGACGAATAGAAACAATTTTAGATATATCGCATTTAACGTATAACATAAATCTTTAATTAATATGATTCATAATTGTTGAGTAATTAATCCACGCAGATAATTAGCACAGATTAATATTCACTAGATGTAAATGGTTTACACAATTAATTACCACAGATGTAAATTACATTTACACCACTAAAATTAAAAAGAGCCAGTTTATGGGAGAACACCCAGACAGAGAATCGGGCTGGACGTTAAGCCTGAAGGTGGCAGCCCCGCCATACGTCTTACCCTGCGATATGCTAATAACATATCCAGGGGACATAATCACTACTAAATTGCCTCAAATAAGGAATAGCCGGAAAGATCAAAAGTTGCGAGTTAAAACTGAAAATAAAAAAATTCGGAAGAATCGGTTTTTATGGAAAAAAGATAATGGTCTGACAATGCGCTTCAAGGTTGGAACTGAACAAGTTTCCAAACGTGTCATAACTTGTCAAAGACAGGTTACGTTGCATAGCCGAGAAAGGCCAGAGTCAGTACAGTACGCAGCTGCCGACGTAAACCGATGGCGTAAAGCCGGAAGGGCACGGCGGGTGTATGCAAAACAGTCGTTTAATAGTTTTCAGTTGACGTAAATGCAAATGAGCTGTCGCACGCACGCGAACGTTCGAATCCATTCATAACTGCGTGCGCGTCGTGAATAGAAAATACGAGTGCTTTTAAATGTATTTAAACGGGCGGCAGCGCTGACAATGGTTATAACGGACGTGCCAAGGTTATAACCATATACTGTACACCTGTGCGGCAGACAGGGGAGCCGCGGCCCAAGGTAAACGTTATTAGCGGGCCGCAATCGATACTGGTTTCAGAAATTCGTTTTCTCCGCGATAACATCGACAGACTTCGTTATCAGAAATGATGGAATTCCGTGGGTTGCTGACGAATACATGTTTAAACCTTGAAAGCAGGAAATCGTTAATAGGCCAGTAATTTGAAAACGTGGAAATTTACGAGTTAACTACCGCGTTCCTTAACAAAAATTGAGTGTATGAGCGCGCGCGTGTGTTTCAGTTAGTAGGGCCCACAGTCCCATCAATAGGGTTGATAATTGATAAAAAGTACCATATTCCTAATATTGTTATGAGCCTAGTATTGTTTCATTCTTGTACCGCACTCGAATAAACAATAAATACAAGGAAATAATGGTACAAAAATACAAAAGAACAACACTAAAAGTATGGCATATGTTACTGCTTTTATTGACCAATGGCTGTTTTTTGGCAAATTAATAACTATTTAGTCTCCTCGTATAGCAAAAAGTAAGTCACTTATATGTTGCCGTGTGACATTGGAACGTCACTTTTGCGACTTCATGTATAAATATTGATATAGAAGTTTTTAGTTTAGTTAACCTCTAAATTTTTAAACTAAAGTCTAATCTAAAAATCTGAAAGGACGTCATGAGTGTGCTGTCTGTTCAAACAATGATTATACTCCACACTTTTGAACGAGCGAAGCGAGTTCTCGGTTTTGACTCGACCGTTTGCCATTCGTCTTTCTGGGAATTTTGATAATTTTGCAAAAATTCATGTGGAGAATCAGATTACAAATAATTTTAATTAACATCTGAATTCAGTGTTAAGACTTGGAAATTACAAAATTTTGTTATCCCAGGGCCCAAAAATAGATACAAAATGTTAAAAAATTGTGAAAATCCAGCAGGGTGCCAGACTAAACGGCATTGTAAGCCAAACCCAAATTTTTCGAATTTTTAGTGTTTATTGTATGATTCTGTGCTCTGCGATGTTATATTACAAAATAAGTAGTCGAGAAATCGGGATTTTTGTTATTTTTTCCATAATTGAAAAATTATTATAATCGAAATTTCTGTGATAATAAATGTACTGCGTTAAAAATAATGAGCGAGTTCTGCAGCTCAGGGTGCATACTATAGCTAATGCTTGGGTATTATGGTTAAATTGTAACTTATTGCTATATCTTTCATTATTTTTACTATATATTCTTCCATTGTACACACTTCAAGCTCACTGTATGTTACTGAACTGCTTATCTTATGGCGCTTGGTAACAGTTCTGAGTACTTCAGACAGAAACTTTTCTATTATTGCCAAACAATGGCTAGAGTGTTCGATTTTTTCCGTTCACTGGAAGTCGTTACAAGACATTAAGTACACAATAAATGTACTTAATACGATATACGAGGCAGGTAAATTCGCATATACTTGCAAGACATATCTCAAGCGATAGTATGTACACCCATCTTATGTAGTAATCGTTCTAGATCTGGTGAATCAACTGAGTGTGGATTGGAATTTACCGTTGGTGCCAGAGGAGGTTGTCGGTTTTGTTGTACAAACTGGTTTAGAGGAAATTTTACGAGTGTTGTCCATGTATAACTTTTAATAACTTTGTTATGGGTTGTATTTGAATGTATCCTATTATTGATAGGTATTATACTCTATTTAACACGCAGATTTTGCAAAATGTTCATGGCTGAGTCCCCCTGACGTCAGCGTCATCATAACGTCGTTCACATTCTCGTCTATTGCAAGGCTGACACTTCATACGTCACTCCACATTATACGTCATCTAGAAGCTTTAATCATTTCTTCCCTCTTCTTTTCTCTCCTTTCTCTCGTTCTTTCAAAAACCGTTGTACGTATCCATTCGCCCTCATGGTAAGACCAATCTAGTTACCCTTTCTCCACCTTATTACCTGCGGGAGCGTTCTGCCCGGGATCTTTGTTACAATAAATTTTTTATTCTTATAAGACGCTTATAAGACGTATACAGGTCATACAAACGCTCAATATACTCTCCCGTGTTGTAACAATTGATTTTCTTGCACTTTATTTTTTTATTTAAGTATTATACTCAGAGGATGTGTGGCACAATTCGTAAGACTCTGGGAAAGAAAGTACGACAAGATACGGAATTGAAATTTTATCAAGTAATGGTGGCACCAGTATTGATGTACGGGAGTGAATCGTGGACACTCACCCAAAATCAGAGAAAACGAATTGAAGCTGCTGAAATGAAATTCTTAAGGAGAGTCAAAGCATGCACCTTAAGAGATCACATAAGAAATGCTGATATAAGGCAAGACCTGAATATATACTCGATAAACGATAAAATTAAACAAAATAAAGAAAACTGGATACAACAAATAAATAGAATGGGTGACTCGAGAATACCAAAAAAGATAATCCAGTATAAGCCTATTGGAGAACGAGATAAAGGCGGACCGAGAAAACGGTGGCTGTGAAGACGGAACAGGCTGCAAGCCTAATCCTTGAAAAGAAGAAGAAGAAGAAGAAGAAGAAGAAGAAGAAGAAGAAGAAGAAGAAGAAGAAGAAGACGACGACGATTATATTCAGCCTGACATAGACCTACATGAAGAAATTGATTCTAGTAAACATAATCAGACTATACAGAATGAATACTTGCAAAGGAAATAATTTTATAATATTTGTATAATTGTGATATGCAAAATACGCGCGCGCGCGCACACACACACAGTCTCTCTCTCTCTCTCTCTCTCTCTCTCTCTCTCTCTCTCTCTCTCTCTCTCTCTCTCTCTCTCAAAGTGATTGGGCTTAGAACGAAATATACGTGCTCAGAACTTAGTTGACTAAAAGGCACAATGATTAGCTAGTAAATATAGAGGCCCTGCTCGATCCCCGACACTGCACTGTGAAATTGTATATTATTTGTTTATTAGCACGAAGATCGACTCATCCAGCGTGAAAATGAGTACCCTACATCGAATAACACTGGAGAGCTACAACGTACTTCTGATCATACTACCTCCTTGTACAGCTTAAGTTAGGAGACTATCCCTGCCTCTCTACGCTGTTTACACGTAACACAAAAAGGAATCTATTATTGGTATTATAAGTAGATCAAATTTATCACTTCAACGTGTATATACGGTTTGTTTTACTGTTAACCAAGTAACGACTTCGCAATTAGCGGCCGAAAAGCACTGGTTGTTTTTTGCTTTCGCGATACACCGTGGAGGGCAATGGCAAGAAAACAGCATTGTTCGGTGTCTAAAAATGAACATGTTTCAGTCAATAATTACCATCCTATATTCTGTCTGTTAATCAGGACATAACTGTTGTTAATAAACTTCCTAATTGGCTCAAGTACGCTGAATCAGCAACACTCTCGCTCAGCGCACGTTACAGTTAACGGATTCTTAACCCAAGAGATGGACACAACCAAAACCTCCAACGGGTACTCAAACAGATCAACGCGACCAGACGACAGGACACCGATACACAAACCACATTCAACGAGGATAGTTGACAAAGCATCACGCTACCCTATTCTTCTTCTCCCCAAACTAGAGGTTGGTGGGCTTCCTGCTGGGGGGTTCGGTCCAGTCGGCTTCATACAAAAGATAAAACAAGTGAAGACTAATCAACATTACTATCTTTAAAATGGCTAAAAAACGTGCGATAACATCCTGAAATCAATACCACTAAAGTAAACGGTAATAACACAATAAACTTACGCGTTATTGAAACATTGTTTACATAATACTAACTGACTGAAGTGTTGTTCCTATATTTCATATTTAAAATGTAAACGCAAGTGCTGTGTAATAAATATGTTTGTATATTTAAATATCGGTATGGAGAACGATATGTGACTTCCATGTTCTAAGATTTATATTTAAAATCATTTTCGAAATAAAATATTACCATAGAAACTATTTCTTTCTTCAGCCTTAAGAACAGTACTGTGTGGTCACTAACGTATACCTACTTCACGTTAGCGCACTCGATTTTCACTGATGATAGCAGTCGATGGCACTGCCAAAACGTCTGGTTTTGCAGAAAACATTGGACCACGGCCAAACAGCCCGGGAAGGAATTTTAACAACAAACTACTTCTTTGTTGGCGATAACGTAGTACACATAAAAAATTATCCCCTCCCCCTTCAACTATCATTTTCACTTATAGAAAATTACCCCCTCCTCCTTCAACAACCCTTTTCATTTATAGATATATCATTTACCTTTCTACAGTGGATTATTATGACCTTATTTTCATGATACTTTATTTATCAAAACTAAGTACTTTACTCTTGTTAAAACATAAACGTTGCAGGTAAACTACCCCTTTCCCTTAACCGATCTTCACCAAAAACAATAGGCCTGAGTCCTCTACAATTCAGAGCTGTATGCAAAAAATTATTTGATTCAGTTTGAATTTGCGGCTGTTATCGTTTGCCATAGAAAAAATTCTACACACAGACACTTTTCGAAAAATGACTTTTTTTCATGTTTTGATGGTAGTACAATCAGAATCTGCCGTTATCTCGAACACGATTTTTTTCGCCATGACCATACTTCCATTTCCTTATGCAACATGGAAGTAAAATTACTCTTGTTAAAACATAAAACGTTGCAGGTAAACTACCCCTTTCCGTTAACCGATCTTCACCAAAATCAATAGACCTCGAGTCCTATACAATTCAGGAATGCATGCAAAACATTATTTGATTCTGTTTGATTTTGCGGCAGTTATCGTTCGTCATAGAAATATCGGTATGGAGAACCATACATGACTTCCATATTCTAAGATTTATATTTAAATCTTAATATCGCCTGCCAAGCGCGATATATTTTCTCTTATACATGATTTACATTAAAATGAAAAAATTTTAATTTTATTGCTTGGCAATAAACCAACCATTGTTTGAAAAAGTTTAAATAAATTTTCAAGTACTTTACTCTTGTTAAAACGTAAAAGGTTGCAGGTAAACTACCCCTTCCCCTTAACCGATCTTCACCAAAATCGAAAGTCCTTGAGACCTCTACAATTGAGGGACGTATGCAAAAAATTATTTGATTCTGTTTGAATTTGCGGCTGTTATCGTTTGCCATAGAAAATACGCTTGATAAAAAAACGTTGCAGGTAAACTACCCCTTCCCCTTAACCGATCTTCACCAAAAACAATAGGTCTTGAGTACTCTACAAATCAGGACTGTATGCAAAACTTTATTTGATTCTGTTTGAATTTGCGGCTGTTATCGTTTGCCATAGAAAATACCCTTGTTAAAAAAACGTTGCAGGTAAACTACCCCTTTCCCTCAACCGATCTTCACCAAAAACAATAGGTCTTTAGAACTCTACAATTTAGGGCTGTATGCAAATAATCTTTTGATTCTGTTTGAATTTGCGGCTGTTATCGTTTGCCATAGGAAATACCCTTGTTAAAACATAAAACGTTACAGGTAAACTACCCCTTTCCCTTAACCGATCTTCACCAAAAACAATAGGTCTTGAGTACTCTACAAATCAGGGCTGTATGCAAAACATTACTTGATTCTGTTTGAATTTGCGGCTGTTATCGTTTGCCATAGAAAATACCCTTGTTAAAAAAACGTTGCAGGTAAACTACCCCTTTCCCTCAACCGAACTTCACCAAAAACAATAGGTCTTGAGAACTCTACAATTTAGGGCTGTATGCAAATAATCTTTTGATTCTGTTTGAATTTGCGGCTGTTATCGTTTGCCATAGGAAATACCCTTGTTAAAACATAAAACGTTACAGGTAAACTACCCCTTTCCCTTAACCGATCTTCACCAAAATCAACAGATCTTGAGAACTCTACAATTCAGGGCTGTATGCGAAACATTATTTGATTCTGTTTGAATTTGCGGCTGTTATCGTTTGCCAAACAAACAAAATTACCCTTGCTAAAAAAAAACCGTTGCAGGTAAACTACCCCTTTCCCTCAACCGATCTTCACCAAAAACAATAGGTCGCGAGTACTCTGCAAATCCGGGCTGCATGCAAAAAATTATTTGATTCTGTTTGAATTTGCGGCAGTTATCGTTTGCCATAGAAAAAAAATCTACAGACAGACAGACAGACAGACACACAGACAGACACACAGACACTTTTCGGAAAACGACTTTTTTTCATGTTTTGAGTGTAGTAGAATCAGAATCTGCAATAATCTCGAACACGATTTTTTTTGCCATCACCATACTTCCATTCCTTAAGGAATATGGAAGTAAAAAATTACCCTTGTTAAAACATAAAACGTTGCAGGTAAACTATCCCTTTCCCTTAACCGATCTTCACCAAAAACAATAGGCCTTGAGTACTCTACAATTCAGAGCTGTATGCAAAAAATTATTTGATTCTGTTTGAATTTGCTAGTGTTATCGTTTGCCATAGGAAAAAATTCTACAGACAGACAGACACACACACACACACACACACACACACACAACTTTTCGAAAATAGACTTTTCTTAATGTTTTGAGGATAGTACAATCAGAATCAGCCCTTATCTCGAAACGATTTTTTTCGCCATGATCATACTTACATTTCCTTATGGAACATGGAAGTAAAAACAGTTACTACTATATTAGTATACACTGGTAGAAAAATAATAAAACAGCCTGCAAATTAAGAGATTAACAAAATTCGTCAACTTTTTTTGACTTTCTGGGGGGGGGGGTCCAGTCCCGTTCGTGCACCCGCCCCGTAATACGTCCCTGACTGATTTCTGCTGTATTTCATAGGTGTAATCTATAATCTATTTCGCCATTTACGATTACAGCTACAATAGTGTGACACAAAAACAACGAGTAGAGTGAAGCAACATCGATTACAGCAGAGAGAAACGCTGTCGCTCGCTTACGGGATACAGCACGCCTAGCGATGTAACAGTCTTTATATATACGCACGTTCAATGACCCGTTCGGTATCGCATAAAAACAAGACAGAGCAAGCAAAAGCTTTCATTTCTCACATGCAGCGAGACTTGTTGCTCCCCTACCGGGTACGTACTTTCCCAGCACTAGTACACGTTGTCGCTCAATACGTCTCGGTTAACGCGAATTACTGTACGTCGATTACAAACAGAAATTACTACAATCTTACTCTAACTGAGTAAAGATTTATAAGTAAAATGTTATAATTCAGTTTTAATATTACACCGGAGACTACGAAATATCAGTCGTTTGTGTGATCATCTTCTGTACTTTCAGTATTTAGGAGCTCTTCTCTTCCGTCTTGAAGTGCTATCTTTCCTTGTTGTTAGAATGAGCGTTATCCGGGCTGTTAGGCCGTGGTGAACTGTCGGTACAACTACACGTTTCAGCCTCACCATCGGAGTTTTTTGGAAAAAGTTATGCCTGAGTAACTTTGAGTTATGCCTCATAACTACGAGTGTGTCCCTCAGTATTTGGCACCTGGCGTATTTGGCGAACAACTGTCAAAACGTTTTTCCAACTTTTACCACTGAAGATGGCCTCCAATGGTGAGGTCGAAACGCGTGGCTTAATCGTCCATTCCGACTAACGCTCATTCCAACAACACCGGCTCATTCCCGGCCGTGAAAGCCTTAGAGCGACATTTCGCTCTTTACTTCTCTCCTGGGTCTTCCAGGACTTCTCCTTCCCACAGGCTTGCATCCAGATGGTATATATCCAAATGACATTCTTAATGTAGCCTCGTGTCTCCTGTACTCTCCCCGTGTCTCATGTCGTCCACAAATTCACTTATTCACCGTTCATTCGTACATCTATGATCTTCCTCGCTTTACAATCACTTTCCGTGACACCATTATTCTGGCGATTCAATTCTTCTTTTTACTTCCACGTTCCGTAAGGAAATGGAAGTATGGTGACCGCGAAAAAATCGTGTCCGACATAAGGGCTGATTCTGATTGTACTACTCTCAAAACATGAAGAAAAGTCGTTTTCCGAAAAGTGTCTGTGTAGAATTTTTGTTCCTATGGCGAACGATAACTGCTGACAATGCACGCAGAATCAAATAATTTTTTGCATATGTGTACGAGTTATTGAGGACTCAAGGCTTATTGATTTTGGTGAAGTCGGTTAAGGGGGAGGGGTAGTTTACCTGCGACGTTTTACGTTTTAACAAGAGTAAAGTACTTAATTTCGATAAATAAAGTATCGTTAAAAGAAGGTCATAATAATCAACTATAGAAAGGTAGATGAAACATCTATAAATAAAAAGGGTAGTTAAAACGGGAGGGGATAATTTTCTATAAATGAAAATGATAGTTGAAGAGGGAGGGGGTAATTTTTTCATATGTGTACTACGTTATCGGCAAGATAAGAAGTAGAAAGAAGTAGTTTCTATGGAAGTATTTAAAATTAAATATACATCTTAGAGCATGGAAGTCATGTATGGGGTTCTCCATACCGATTTTTTCTTTACCGGTGTACAACTCACCTCTTAAATGTATATAGTTAGTCAGATTTGTCCATGGTCTTGTTAAGTTTAGTTTTGTGTGCTTCCTAAACTTTGTTTTGTCATGTTCTGTAAATAGTATTTACTTTCATGCACCCATAATCAATATCATTTCCAACATAATTAAAACAACTAACTGCCTTATTATCTTATCGTCAATATTCATCTTCCTCTTACTTTTGTTTAGGAGATTTCTGTCTATAACCAACTACATTACTAAATACAATCGGTCCACTGCATTTGTGGTCATCCAAATCGTCTTTGGTCTTTTGGACGATTGTCCCGGCCCCTCTTGATTAATCTGTCATCATCCATCCTGTCGACTCGGTCATTCCAGAGTTGTCACCTTTCATGTGTCTGGTAGACTATGGCTGTCACATTACAATTTTCTCGAATAATAACATTGTACTATCTTGCCGTGCTGTGCCTACCATTTTCCCCAACGACTTCATCTCAACAACTGGTGTTTGTGTTCACCATCAATCATCATTTTATATTGAAACGTCATCATCATCTTCACAACACGGCATAGGCAAGTTCTGTCTGTTCCGCCTTCAAAGATCCTCCAGCAATCACTTTCTGGGTCTACCCACATACCTGTGTTCTACAGGTTGTATTTCCAGACTCGTTTGGCCAGTCTGGAACCTGACGATCTTTATAACTGTTCTTTCCACCGCTGTGTGTAATCTCTTTTTATGTTCAACCATCGTTTGACTTCTCGATAGTATTGTGATTACTGTCACAAAATATGTGGGCTTACGCATACGAATGAAGTCCTCACAAAGCGAAACCTATATTTGTCGTCCGCTTCCTATCCCCGTGCTTCCATGTTTTCTCTCATACCATCGTTTCTAAAAAGAAGGAATAAAATAAAAAACAAAATATTTGAAGGGATACGTACCGCAAAACGAGACACAAATGCGACCATAAAAGTTAGTTCTCACGGATTTACAAGTACTAGGAATAACAAAGAGACTTATTTTATTTCTACTAGTAATTTTATACAAACCACTATGTTGTATTTGGTACTGACGAGCGCATACCATTGTACCAAATACAACATAGTGGTTTGTATAAAATTACTAGTAGAAATATTTGAGACCACCAACACTCCAAAATAACAATAAACTTATTTTATTGTTGTATTGGAGTGTTAGTGGTCTCAAAT
Organism: Magicicada septendecula; assembly: GCA_034769895.1. Taxonomy (NCBI): domain Eukaryota; kingdom Metazoa; phylum Arthropoda; class Insecta; order Hemiptera; family Cicadidae; genus Magicicada; species Magicicada septendecula. The sequence goes on from CM068372.1 coordinate 135,458,040, forward strand.
ATTTCTACTAGTAATTTTATACTAACCAAAGACAACATAGTGATTTGTATAAAATTACTAGTAGAAAGAGACTTATACCGACAAGTATTAAAGAGACTTTGATACCGACTAGATTGAGTAGAAGAAGCCAAATTGGTAAAGTCTGTAGAAGCACGTATTATGGAATGTAACATTTAAAATATCCTTGTAACTTACTAAAAGACTTTTATTTTCCAATCTCAAGACGTAACAACAAACCTGTTAATTTGGGAGTTGTACTAATTTCTAAACATCTAATCAATTGGCAATGGACGATGCCCGTGTACTCATCATCTTTTATTCATTGAGTTACTTTCTTCATTTCCTCTCTCCGTTCTCTCTTTTGTGTTAACATTTCTCGGATAGCGAAAGCGATAAAGATTGCATTTGTCAATTGCGAATTCTCCCACTCCATGAATATTCAACGCACGCTTCTGAAACGCATTCTGTACTTAGAACAGAAAACTCGTACATATCATAAGCATCATAATTTCTCACTCATTAATATTACTGATTAGGCTTGCCCATGGCCGCCGCTAGGGTGCTTGCCGCCCCTGTGCAGTTTTACCTTTGCCACCTTCCTGAATATACTTTTCATATCCCTACTTTGCCATACTATTTAATATTACTTTAATTAAAAATTGAGACGACATAAATATTAAAATTGACACAAATTAAATATATTTTTCAAAAACTTATTTAGCTGAGTATTTACATGATATAAGTGGAAGATTTGCTCGTAGAAGTGTTGAATACATTTTCAACAAACTGTCACCGGACAAAAGGGCTTGCCGCATGACAAATGGCGCCAATCGTATACTCTAGTGTTTTTGGTGGCCCTAAAAAGGACCTGGTGGCGAGAACGCTGATGTTGGTAGTGCCGCGCTGATGTTCGGCGGCTGCGCCCGCTGTTCGTGGCGTACTGCAGTCCTCCTCTTCTTTCGGCATCGGTCGTAGAGTTGGCTGCCGGCCCAGCGAAATCCATCGCTGCGCGGAACTGGAGGGCCAAGACGCAAGAACGCCGGTTCTATTCTTCGGCCGTTCCTTCCGGCTGACTCCGCGTCGATGTCGCCCGAGAGAGGAGAGGAGATGAAGTGCGTGTAATTTTTTTTTTGAGACCAACCAATCAATATGGTCGGACTCGGGCTGTTTTGGAGACGTGTAAAATTTTCTGCCGGCCCGGGTTTTATTAACTAACCGGGATCGCTGATTGACTCGCTCCGAATGCTGATGCCGGATTGGCTCGCTGCGTCCACCGCTGGTACCGGAGAGCAGATGTTCGCATACAGCTGCCGTCACAAAACAAAGGCTGATGCCAGTACAGTGCGGCAATGGTAACAAAACAAATATAAAGAACAATTAAATAAACGTTAATGAACCTAGACCTAGTCGATATTAATTGTTTAAATTTATTTTGCAATATCTGCTGATGAATTTGGCAGTCTACAGCCGCCCCTTTGGTATGGCCGCCTGTATGTGGTGCACATATGGAAGCGGCGGCCCTGCGCTTGCCGGGTAGACTGTAATGAAACTTAAATTCAATAAAAAAAATACGCGTAAGAATACTCACAACTAAACTAAACAAAACGCATTAAATTAGCGCACGCATTTACAGTTACCAAACTGTGATTATCAGTTAGGTCACTAACTGATATATTGTGTAATACACTGACACCAAGGTTTCAAACTGTTTTTTGAAAGAGTCAATATTTCAAATATATTTAATATCCAGTTAATATATTGCAACATTTAGATGCAGTATAATAATTCTAAAAATGCACTTAAATGAATTTCTTTCTACATTTTCTTTTAATGGAAAGTAATAAATTACATCATTGGAGTCTAATTAATAAATCGTTCTCATTACTTAAATGGTTTAATCTGTTGGGGCTTGTTTTATAACATTACTCAGTACATTTGAGAAATTTTCACTTTTTGAAAATCTGTCATCGGACGAAATTTATCCACCAATGATAAAACACGGTTACTTTTACACCGAAAAGTAAGACCCACCCCCCAACCAGGGCGAAGCTCGCTGCGCCGCTGTTTCCATCTATGGAGAAATACAGCCTTTAAATCATGACGACGGAAGAAGAGACGACACTTACGGGTTTATTTTTATCTAATTTTTATATAGACACAGATGCATCTCCATGAAAACAAATCTCCATGATCATGTTATCTTCTTTTAGGATAACTTCTACTTCTCTTCCCGGTGGGTACATTCTTCGTGACTACTTTGGTAATTCGGTCCTCGGTTATTCTCTCCACATGCACGTGCATCTTCTCTTCTCTAAACCCAATCACTTATTGTCTGGACCCCGCATCTTCAACTTTTACCATGTGTTCCCCCTATCGGGTGGGGTCAGGTCGACTATTCTTCTTAAGGTTATTACATCTCAATCGCTTTCAATATTTCTATTGTTTTCGCTACCAGCTTTCGTTTCACCAGCGTATAATAGGTCAATTTTAGGTGCACCATTGGCGCATTTGGCGTCAGGTCTTGGAAAGTGGTTCAATCAGATTACGCTGTTCAAGCAACCCGATATTTTTCAAGCTTTAACGACTTGATGTTTTATTTCAGCCTCTATATCTTGTTGGGAAGTTGATATTTGTATGACAAGGTGCCTGAATGATATCACCTACTCAGTAACTTTGTCGTACAGCTGTAATATACGAGGTAATTGTTCTCTAGAAACTGAAAGCGTCTTGGTTTTATTCACTGATAATTCAAGAGATAATTTTTGGGTAGTGAGGGTAAATTGGCAAAGAAGCTATTGAAGAGAGCTTTCGTCTTCGGCAACCAGCATTGCGAAATAACAGCTGACATGTTACAAGCAGAAAAAGGAGAAAAAGACGTAGAAGATCTCGGAAAACGAAGTAAAGAAAAGGAGAAAACGAGACGATGGAAAGGAAGCGCGTTAACTGGATACCGGGCTGGAGGGGAGTTGATCGGACGGGACTGGGAAGAGAGAGCGCGATAAGCCTACTATTACAGCACGGTAGCTAACAACAAATAGAACGTACAGTGAGAACGGGCACTTTGTGCTATCCAGTGCAGTATCACGTTTTACGGCTTCCCTGAACAAAACTTTACGTGGTCACCATCGGTAGGCGAATAACAATCATTAGCGATTCCCCAATGAAGCCGTACTACCGCTGAACATTCACCGCTCTCAATGTTTAATCCGTATTTGCAGCATTAATTCTTTAGGCCTGTTAAAAATTCCGTACATAGATAATGAATGGTCCATAAACACGAGGAAACATGACAACATACAAACAGGAAATAGGGCATATTATGATAACAGTAGACTACTGAGAAGCAAACTCGATAGTCCTAACACAAAAATAAAATATCGGTATGGAGAACCATACATGACTTCCATATTCTAAGATTTATATTTAAAATCATTTTCAGCCAAACAGCCAGGCTGTGTCTTACCTGCCTTTTTATTGCTGTATTAAATGAAAAATATTATATTACATTAAAATGAAAAAATTATAATTTTATTGCCTGGCAACAAAATTATTTTATTTTTAACAATTACCATTGTTTCAAAAAGTTTAAATAAATTTTCAAGTACTTTACTCTTGTTAAAACGTATAAGGTTGCAGGTAAACTACCCCTTCCCCTTAACCGATCTTCACCAAAATCGAAGGTCATTGAGACCTCTACAATTCAGGGACGTATGCAAAAAATTATTTGATTCTGTTTGAATTTGCGGCTGTTATCGTTTGCCATAGAAAATACGCTTGATAAAAAAACGTTGCAGGTAAACTACCCCTTCCCCTTAACCGTTCTTCACCAAAAACAATAGGTCTTGAGTACTCTAGAAATCAGGACTGTATGCAAAACATTATTTGATTCTGTTTGAATTTGCGGCTGTTATCGTTTGCCATAGAAAATACCCTTGTTAAAAAAACGTTGCAGGTAAACTACCCCTTTCCCTCAACCGATCTTCACCAAAAACAATAGGTCTTGAGAAATCTACAACTCAGGGCTGTATGCGAAACATTATTTGATTCTGTTTGAATTTGCGGCTGTTATCGTTTGCCAAAAAAAAAAATTTCCCTTGATAAAAAAAACCGTTGCAGGTAAACTACCCCTTCCCCTCAACCGATCTTCACCAAAAACAATAGGTCGCGAGAACTCTTCAAAACCGGGCTGTATGCAAAAAATTATTTGATTCTGTTTGAATTTGCGGCAGTTATCGTTTGCCAAAAAAAAAAATCTACAGACAGACAGACAGACAGACACACAGACAGACAGACAGACAGACAGACACATAGACACTTTTCGGAAAATGACTTTTTTTCATGTTTTGAGTGTAGTAGAATCAGAATCTGCAATAATCTCGAACACGATTTTTTTTGCCATCACCATACTTCCATTCCTTAAGGAATATGGAAGTAATATCGGTATGGAGAACCATACATGACTTCCATATTCTAAGATTTATATTTAAAATCATTTTCAGCCAAACAGCCAGGCTGTGTCTTACCTGCCTTTTTATTGCTGTATTAAATGAAAAATATTATATTACATTAAAATGAAAAAATTATAATTTTATTGCCTGGCAACAAAATTATTTTATTTTTAACAATTACCATTGTTTCAAAAAGTTTAAATAAATTTTCAAGTACTTTACTCTTGTTAAAACGTATAAGGTTGCAGGTAAACTACCCCTTCCCCTTAACCGATCTTCACCAAAATCGAAGGTCATTGAGACCTCTACAATTCAGGGACGTATGCAAAAAATTATTTGATTCTGTTTGAATTTGCGGCTGTTATCGTTTGCCATAGAAAATACGCTTGATAAAAAAACGTTGCAGGTAAACTACCCCTTCCCCTTAACCGATCTTCACCAAAAACAATAGGTCTTGAGTACTCTACAAATCAGGGCTGTATGCAAAACATTATTTGATTCTGTTTGAATTTGCGGCTGTTATCGTTTGCCATAGAAAATAAAACGTAAAAGGTTGCAGGTAAACTACCCCTTCCCCTTAACCGATCTTCACCAAAAACAATAGGTCTTGAGTACTCTACAAATCAGGACTGTATGCAAAACATTATTTGATTCTGTTTGAATTTGCGGCTGTTATCGTTTGCCATATAAAATACCCTTGTTAAAAAAACGTTGCAGGTAAACTACCCCTTTCCCTCAACCGATCTTCACCAAAAACAATAGGTCTTGAGAAATCTACAATTCAGGGCTGTATGCGAAACATTATTTGATTCTGTTTGAATTTGCGGCTGTTATCGTTTGCCAAAAAAAAAAAAAATTTCCCTTGATAAAAAAAACCGTTGCAGGTAAACTACCCCTTCCCCTCAACCGATCTTCACCAAAAACAATAGGTCGCGAGTACTCTACAAATCAGGGCTGTATGCAAAAAATTATTTGATTCTGTTTGAATTTGCGGCAGTTGTCGTTTGCCATAGAAAATACGCATGATAAAAAACGTTGCTGGTAAACTACCCCTTCCCCTCAACCGATCTTCACCAAAAACAATAGGTCTTGAGTACTCTACAAATCAGGGCTGTATGCAGAAAATTATTTGATTCTGTTTGAATTTGCGGCTGTTATCGTTTGCCATAGAAAATACCCTTGTTAAAAAAACGTTGTAGGTAAACTACCGCTTTCCCTTAACCGATCTTCACCAAAAACAAAAGGTATTGAGAACTCTACAATTTAGGGCTGTATGCAAATAATCTTTTCATTCTGTTTGAATTTGCGGCTGTTATCGTTTGCCATAGGAAATACCCTTGTTAAAACATAAAACGTTACAGGTAAACTACCCCTTTCCCTTAACCGATCTTCACCAAAAACAATAGGTCTTGAGAACTCTACAATTCAGGGCTGTATGCGAAACATTATTTGATTCTGTTTGAATTTGCGGCTGTTATCGTTTGCCAAACAAACAAAATTTCCCTTGCTAAAAAAAAACCGTTGCAGGTAAACTACCCCTTTCCCTCAACCGATCTTCACCAAAAACAATAGGTCGCGAGAACTCTGCAAAACCGGGCTGTATGCAAAAAATTATTTGATTCTGTTTGAATTTGCGGCAGTTATCGTTTGCCATAGAAAAAAAATCTAAGACAGACAGACACACAGACACACAGACAGACAGACAGACACTTTTCGGAAAACGACTTTTTTTCATGTTTTGAGTGTAGTAGAATCAGAATCTGCAATAATCTCGAACACGATTTTTTTTGCCATCACCATACTTCCATTCCTTAAGGAATATGGAAGTAAAAATACATAAGACACTTATCAGACCGGTTGTTACTTATGGAGGCGAGACATGAAGATTAACAAAAAAGGAACAAGAAACACTAAGAAGGTTTGAAAGAAAGATTGTAATGCGTGTTTATGGCTCGGTTAAAGAAGGTGACGAATGGAGAATAAGAAATAACTACGATATTGATGAGCTATTGAAGCATAAAGACATTGTAAGATTCGTAAAGGATACACTGGGCTAGGTCATCTAGAGCGGATGGATGATCAGAGTAAGCAAAAAAAATCCTGAGGGCGCAAGTCTACAAAAGGAAAAAGAGGAGCCGATCTAGGATAAGACGGTTGGGTGGGATACAGTGAGATGGCAATGGATAGAAGACATTGGAGAAGATTGGTTTTGACAACCAAGTCTCACATTTGGGCTGAAGAAGAAGAAGAAGAAGAAGAAGAAGAAGAAGAAGAAGAAGAAGAAGAAGAAGAAGAAGAAGAAGAAGAAGAAGAAGAAGAAAAGAAGAAGAAGAAGAAGAAGAAGAAGAAGAAGAAGAAGAATTCCTTACACCGCAGAAATAATCACGTGTATTTTTTTAATAGGCAATACTTTGTACCTATATCACTTGTACCGTGGATCAACTTAACCCGTTTGTACCTGTAAACAGTGGCGTATCTAGAATTTAGTCGTGGGGTGAGGGTCCGGGTTCCGGTCAAGTCGGCTTCATACAAAAGAAAAAACAAATTAAGACTAATCAACATTACTGTCCTTAAAAGTAGCTGAAAAACGTGTATTAACGTTCTGAAATCAGTCCTATAAGTAACGGTAATAAGACAATAAAAATATGTGTTATTGGAACATTGTTTAGAATATACTTACTTACTGAATATTTCGAACGTATACGCAAATGCTGTGTAATAAACCTCTTTCTATATTTAAAAAAGAGTTACTACCTGTAAAAACAGTTGAAAAAATAATAAAAGAGCCTAAAAATTAAGATTCGTCGACCCTCTGAGGGGGGTCCGGTCCCGTCCCCCGCCCATAGATTATACCTAGCTTGAATCTACAGCGCATACCCGCTTTAAAGATATGTGACAGAAAACTTGGAAACCAGACGCAGCCTTTGTCAAAAGACAGATCGCTGACAGTAACAAATGTACGAGTTCCCCGTTTAATTACTTGAGTAAATTCTCAGAGAGGACAGCAGTGTTTACTGTGCCGTCGCGTCAGCTGGGGTACAAACGCTTGGCTGCCGGCCCAACACGAGTTATTTGTTTTGGGATATAAACGGCTCTACCACTACAGTACAAGCGTTGTGTAATACTAAACTTAAAATAATACTTCACACAATACAGTTATGCAATTAGTACGGACACAAAGAGAGCCGGTCACAAACGTGTCTGTTAGTTAATATATTGTTAAACTCTGCGTGATGTGTAACAAACTAACTAAATATGTATCTAACAAAGATTACGGGCTGCAGGCTATATGATTTTTCGATCTAACGCTTTTAATCATTAGTGTGCAAATTAATGTGAAGAAGAGGGAATTTTCACATAATTTGACTTCCAGAGTTTGGCAGCCCTGATTTACAGCTGATATATGCCTTCATTTGTTCTCAGCTGTTTATTAACCTCATTTCCTTTGTTGTTTGTGGTTAATAATGTGTTGTCGCTTGTTTCTGTGAAATTTTAATCCTGTAAACCGTGTTAAATCCTGTCTTATTAAATGTAAGCTATGGATCTCACTCCAAATGAAAGAAGTAAGATTGTCACATTGAATGAACACACTAATATGACAAAAGGTACATTGCTAGAGTATGTGAGGTTAGTTTTGGAGCTGTCAACAAAATTATTAAACAGTTTAAAGAGACTGCCAGTGTTTCACCTCAGCGAAAAGGAAAATGTGGAAGAAAACGCAAAACAACTGACAGGGATGACTCAATTTTGCTAAGAAAATCAAAGGAAACCCCTAGGCTGACAAGTTTTGATCTACAAAAAACTTAGCGCAGTCAGGTGTTCATATTTATGACTCTATTGTTCGGCGTAGGCTACTAGATGCTGGGCGTAAGGCTGTTCGTCCTCAGAAGAAACAGCTTTTAACCATCCCAATGATGAAAAAAAGATTATCTTGGGCCAAAAAATATGAGAAATGGAATGAAAAGATTGGGAAAATGTTCTGTTCTCAGATGAAACTTACTTTATTGTACAGAGTCAACGGTCACGCTACGTTAGGAAAGCACACAGTGAGAAACCTTCTAAACACATTGATCGAAGTGTAAAATATCCGACTAAGAAAATGTTTTGGGGTTGTTTTTCTATTCATGGGCCAGGGCTGTTGGTGTAATGATGAATTCCGACAAGTACATTGAGGTTGTTAGAAGACAGGTGATCCGTACTCTCAATGACAAGTGGCCAGAGGGAAACGGCATTTTTCAACAAGATCATGCTCCCTGCCATAAGTGGCGAAAAGTAGCACAATTTTTCCATGAACGTAATGTTAAGCTTTCAGACTGGCCAGGAAATTCACCGGACCTCAATCCGATTGAAAACGTATGAGCTATCCTTAAAGGAAGAATGCGCAAAATGAACTGCACAAGCAAAGAAACCATGATTTCTTCGTTAATCAATTTATGGTTCAAATAAATGAAGTGAAAATGATGTCTCAGAAATAGATCCCATCTATGCCAAAACGTGTAAAACTAGTTATTCAAGCCAGAGGTGGACATATTTCATACTAGATGTACAATAGTATATTGTATTAATTCTGTATGCGTTATTAAAAATGAGTTAAAATCAAGCGTGTTCACATTAATTCGCACACTACTGTAATTGCTGTGTTCCGTTGTGAAGGGGTTTATTAAAACTTAATGTTCGATTCAGTACGTATTGCAGACTACTGACACTGAATGCGAATTTCTGTCTGCAAGACAGTTTTCTTAAGGATACCTAAAGTCACTTAGACAATGAACCAGACCGCAGGCAAGAGAGACGAAATTTGTGAGGCGGGCAATTGAAAGAACTAGGATAGACCAATTAGGGGTACGACCACGAGGAGGCAGTTTCAGCAAGTTATGGAGACGAATGCACTGTAATGGATTGCCCACGTAACAAGACGAGACAGTGAAAGTAAATCGAAACTCATTACAGAAGCTTCCTCGAAAGGGGAAGAACGAGGCTGGTTGGAGTAGACTACATTTAGCCGCTGACTACCACAGAAGGGAGAAGAGTTTAGAAGAAGTGAAACACTTCACACTAGATAGAACTGGGACTTTAGTTAAGTGACTGTAGGACTCCAACGCTTAACAAGGGATGACGATGAAGAAGAATGCGGAGGAGGAGAAGGAAGACAACGACGACGACAACGATTAGACGCAGAAAAAAAGGGATTTTTGCTATTATTCTGGTAAATATGCTGAATTGTGTGATGTTTATAGATAGCGCGCAAAATGTTACACATTATAATTATTTTTATTAATGAATAATATTGTTACGACATCACAGAACAATCTACGTGTTTCTCGAACGATCCATTGGAATGTTGTGGCGTACGTGATTTCAATTTCAATATGCGCTTGCGAGATTTTTCTGGACGTCGCCAGCCTCGCTGACTGTGTCAAGGCCTCAATTAATTACGTCGTAGTGTAGAGATAACGCGTAGTTGTGGAATGTTCTGGTCTGTGATCGTGGGTAGGTATAAATACAAGGCGTCAGCGGCTTAGTTCAGTTATTATCGGGCGATATTACTCTGTGCGTTCAAGTGGTTATTAGTGCAGTTCGTAATATTGTGGCGAAGTGTTATGAGTTTTTATAATTGCGCGGGACAATTGTAGTACAATTGTGTTTTATATCAGTTGACATTTTTCTATTGCGTGTGAACAATTTTTATTTGATTTGTTATAAGAGACTGTCTTGTTAATTACAAACTGTTTAATTGTGGTAATTAAAGGTGGCGATTAGTGACTTAATTGGTGGCTTGTATTTTGTTTTCCACTGTACCATACGACGATCAGTAGACCGTCGTAACAATATTATTACAATTGTAAATAACATTACACACAATTGTAAATATTATATATACCATATCTGTATACAAAAGTTGTACATATATTCTGAAGATGACAGTTTATACTGTTGAAACAGTGTTAATACATAAAAATATATAAATATATTCTTGTGAAAAACAAATATTATTTATTTATTATTAAAACAAGAATAATGTGGGAAGATATAAATGTAATAATTATTATTATATAATCTTCTTCTTCTCCCATCGGAGAATAGGCAATCCTCTGTTTCGGTCCCAAGGGAGGTGTACCCTCTTCACCAACGCTTTGTACGTCTTTGTTCAACAAGTTTGTACTGCCAGACTTCCCTACGCAAACTCCCATCGGCATCCTATTCGGATGAGCAATCCATCTCTTTGTTTTGCGCGGTACGATATTGGATGTTTAAAAACTTTCAACTCTTTGCATACGCCATCATTGTAAAGTATATCTCTTCGTGTGCAGCGTTTAACACATCTCAAAACTCTCATTACCGATCTACTAAGCTGATCAGCTAAGTATCTACTAAGCTGTTTCTTCACCAGAACTTAAGTTTCACAACCACACAATAACTCCGGCGCAACCATACAATAATAATTAATATAATTATATTACTTATATAATTGTTATATAATTAAAGGGGATGGTTAATGGAGAAATGCAAAAGGAAAGAAAAATATGTTCTTGGATACATTAGTTGCATCATAGGGTTCGGGATTTTAAAGTGTGGGGCATCGACATGACAATCTGTCAACTTGAGAATCTGCCACTGAAGTTGCGACCATCGTCTACCGCCTACACCGACTTCACCTGCTTCCTATCGAACGCCGGGCTGAACGAATAACCGAACGAGTCTTTTGCGTTTAGTACGTTTTGTATTCTGTATTCTGACAATCCAACTCGCCATTCCTACTCGATGACGCTTAATTAATATGACCTGGTAAAAGGTTCGTCTGTATAGAGATTAATTAATCCTGATATTGGACAATTACAGCGATGTGCTCTGTTACGGATTTACTGACATCGAATGTGCTCTTTGCCGGTATTCGCACATTATTGTGATGTGTGCGATGTTGAAAAGTATCGCCTAATATATTTTATGTCATGATTATTATATATTCTTCTCTTAACACAGACTGTATGAATTTTCTCGAAAACTAATATCATCCATGAGTATACAGAGTCATAGTGTACTAATGTTTCTATCATCAGAATTACATTTTTTGTTGTAAGTAAAGCGAAAACGTTAGCACATATGCCAGCCCTCTTGAATGACCGAGGGAGTTTAAATATCTTAACTTTTATTATATTTAATTAATTTATTTATTTTTCTATTACGCATTTGAATAGAAGTCTAATTTTTGTTGTAGTTCTCAGAAAATAGTTTTTAATGAAAAGTAAAAACAATATTTATTATATACTACAGGCGTATTCTTATTCCGATGGCGCTTCAGCTCCGGCCTCCTCAACTGACCTCTTTTAGGCATCCCGGTTCAATGCCTCTCTCTCTCAAACTCAACATTTATCGTTTTCCTGGCATCCATTGCTACACTAGCCCTCCACCGCAATTCTCGGTTTTCCCGCTGGCCGTACACTTCTTTTGGGACACTGTCTTCCGGCATTCGCAGCGCGCGCCCTAGGCATTGGAGACGCATCAACTTTATACATTCCGAGAGTTTGGGTTCCTTGTACATTATATATATTTGCGATTTTCAAACAGCATTTAGAGCCGTTTTTCGCATCCTAGCTTCCAAATTTTACGGTCTTTCCAAACATCAAGCTTCAGATTTCTCTGTGCCATTGGAATTCTTATGCCTTCCATCCACGTCTGTCGGGGGGTCGTATTCTAGTAATTTCTCTGGTCATCTATCATTACCCATATGATACACATGCCCGTACCATCTTAATCTTTTATCATCAATTGTTTATACTACATACAAGTCTGAATTTCTAGCCTGTGACCAGGGGAGGGGGGTTCAGGCTCCCTTATAAGCCTAAATATTCGTATTAAATATTTAAGTATGTACATTATATAGGCTACCGTTTGCTATGATGTTTTTCTATATTATTTATATTTTGCACTATTTTTAATTTTTAATTACTGTTGTTATTATGACTACTACGATGTCTCCCACAATACATTATTACCTTTACTTATTGTTGTTATTCCCACCTTATCAATGCTTCACCGCACTGTCTCTACAACCGTCTCTAATTACTGTTGTTATTACTGACTACTATGATGTCTCCCACAATACATTCTAACCTTTACTTATTGTTGTTATTCCCACCTTATCAATGCTTCACCGCACTGTCTCTACACCCGTCTCTAATTACTGTTGTTATTACTGACTACTATGATGTCTCCCACAATACATTCTTACCTTTACTTATTGTTATTATTCCCACCTTATCAATGCTTCACCGCACTGTCTCTACAACCGTCTCTAATTACTGTTGTTATTAGTGACTACTATGATGTCCCACAATACATTCTTACCTTTACTTATTGTTGTTATTCCCACCTTATCAATGCTTCACCGCACTGTCTCTACAATTGTCTCTAATTACTGTTGTTATTACTGACTACTACTACTACTACGATGTCTCCCACAATACATTCTTACCTTTACTTATTCTTATTATTCCCACCTTATCAATGCTTCACCGCACTGTCTCTACAACCGTCTCTAATTACTGTTGTTATTACTGACTACTATGATGTCTCCCACAATACATTCTTACCTTTACTTATTGTTGTTATTCCCACCTTATCAATGCTTCACCGCATTGTCTCTACAACCGTCTCTAATTACTGTTGTTATTACTGACTACTATGATGTCTCCCACAATACATTCTTACCTTTACTTATTGTTGTTATTCCCACCTTATCAATGCTTCACCGCACTGTCTCTACAACCGTCTCTAATTTTAGAACTCAAAAAACACGGGACAATGAGTAGGAAGCATCATCTGGAGAGTATCATTTCCGAGAACCGCACAAGTAAAAAGGAGTATATTGACGCTCGGATTTCATCGTCTTCGCCATGTTCAATTTTGTATTAGTGTGTGATTTTTTCACAACACTATCTGACCGCCTACAGACTTCGCCTCGATTTATAACAAATTTACGGATTTCTACAGAACGTTTCCTTGTTTGTGACAAATTAAGAGCAAAGACTACAGCAACCGTGACGAATAAACTCAAGCTTACGAAGCGCTAAAAGTTTCAAATATGACGACCCGTATTTAAACGTACCCGTCTTTAAAACGTAGAGAAAATGACGACCCGAAAAATAACATGAGGGTGGGACCCCGGATAGAACACGGTGGCTCCGGACCTCCCTCAAAAACGACGCGTCATGGTTGCTGCAGAGGTGAACTGACACCTCAATTGGATTGTAGTTGATGTGGGCTGGATCAAGGGAGTGTATCTTTCTAATAGTAACCATGATTCTTTTTCTATTTTGTAACAACTAAATAAATCAATAGGGCGAAATGAGATTTCTCAGGAACGAGCCAGGATATCAAATCGCAAAAGAAATGTCGATGTACGGCAGGAACTGAATATTATGAGCATACTCGATAGTGGCTAATATCGGCTAAAATGGTTGGAACATCTTAACCGAATGAATGACTACCAAGTACCCAAACAACTATGGAATTGTAAGTTGAAAGGAGGGAGAGCTGTGGGACGCCCTAAGAAGCGTCGGAGTGATCTGCTTGGGACCAAAACAAATCACTTTTGGTTTAATCCTTGCTGAAGATGATGATGATGATGACGATAACTAAATAAACACTTTTAACACTAGAAACTATTTTATAGATATAGGTTCAATAATTTAAACTAATATCGTCATATTTGTGAAAACAAGTTACTTACAAATTTAATTTTTATAAAAACCAACTAAAAAAGGTACAAATTTATTTAGTTATATTCATTATTTTATTTAATCTATGCCCGAATTTTTAAAATGCTAATGAATTAGCATTTTATAGGCTATATCATAATTATAATATTAATTTGAATTTTGTCTTTAACTAAAGTAGTCTTTATTTTATTTTTGCATAATATTCCCAAACGTTCATTTTTGGTTTTACAGATTTATCTTAATAAAGTTATATCTTTTATCAAAAACCATTTACAATAAAAAAGTTAAATAGCGCACTTTCCAATCTAAATAAATAATTATTATTTGATGAATTTTAACACATACCTTTTCCTATACTTCCATTTGAGATACATTCACACCTAAAATGTTACTTAAAAAAATTAAACGTTTATCGCTTTTTACATAAGTTATTCAATAAAGACAAAATTGAGGATGTAATTGTTTCCATTTTATCAATTTATTGTATTTAAATAACGTGATTAAAATGTTCAATGTACCTTCAGGTAATCCTCTTTCAACCTTGAAGATAATTTCACACGTTTCAATGATAATTATTACACTCAGAAACTGTACCACTGAAACTCCACGCTCAGTAACTGATACCGTAGTGGTGAATTCGAGACTTCCTCGCAGTTGCTTTGAAATCGTACGGGTCGTTCAGCGTCTCATAAGATGAAATTGGTTTTCCCGCAAGCACATGTTTTCCTTATAACATAGAGCGTCATCAAATTTAGCAAAGGATTGAACGAATCGACATCCGTCCTAAAACAGCTGCACCAATCGTCAGGTTCATTATGCAATTCTAGCAGTAATCTCATGTGGGAAAACTGATGGCTGATTAAAAAACGTTCCACGGACCAACTAATGTTTCTTGCCTTGTTATAGAGAGCCAAGTGGAAAAAATACAACGCTTCCCTTTAATGAATTCATTAAAACCACGGTTTGATTTCAGGCGGAACGCGCCGGAACGGCGTTCCGGAACCTCATGGAACCAAAAATAAATTACCGGAAAAATATATGAAAAGAAAAACCTAATTATTACAAAAATTTACTACTACTTTTTAAATTATGCCCCTGATCAGCCCCACTACAAAACTAAACATTTGTCAAAATTAAACACCAGCACTAATCATTATCTTAACTACTATCGTTCAAAAAGTGTCCCAATAGCCTATGTAGAAAATGAAATTGAAAAAAACTTGTTTCAAATTAAAACCACATGAAAGGTAACTGATTGAGAGGTTCCGAGAATATGTGCGTTCCAGAGTTTTTCCGGAGAGTCTTTCTACCTTTAAATATGCTATTGAATCGGTAGCAATATCTTCAAGTGAATGTGAGAGGGCTGTTTCTGGTCATCATATAGCACTGGACACAAAGAGTAAGGAAAGGTCAAGAAACAAACAATATGACGAAACAGTGATGAAACTATGGGAACTTTTTAAAAATGTCCGAACCACCGAAACCATCACTTGAGTTTGATTGAGGCTCCGGGATGATGCCATCATGAGTGACGTGTTTCCGATTGTCGTGCGGCTAACATGACAATGAAGCTCTTTAGAAATATCAGTAAACTTTATTACCTTTTTAGATACAAGTATACGTATGCTACATATTTTTTAAGGCTTTTAAAATGTAGACCTTCTTTGTAATAACCTGATGTAAACTTATACGCTAATATAAAATATAAGTATATTTGTGTCTGTACAACTTTTGAATTGATGCGTTCCGGCACCTATAATTTTAGAAATCAACCACTGATTAAAACTGAAGGAGGTTTCCTTTCCATAATTTCAAAGACTTACTGATGACATTAGTACTCAAAGTTTCGTCGATGATTTACCTTAACGTGTAAACAAAGTTTTTAAACGGGGCACGTTTAAAGTATTTAAAAACCTAATAAATGTTTATTGGTAAAAAAATTCCCAACTTTCAGGGCAGACTCCCCTGTTAAGAATTTTAGACGAGCTAAGAAAAAGGTAAACTACCTTACTGACGATATCCGGGGCAGTGCAAGTCCAGCCACACTCTTAACGACGTCCGTTTACACACCCACTCATGCAGACCGACCACCGCATACTTATGTCCACCCTGAGTTATACGACACGTACTGCTGATGGTTTCCGCTGAATCACATGCACACGACCAGAACAACGCCCACCACAACAACACTAATCTTCTTATCTACAATATCATAATATAAAGAAAATATGCAAATTTATTTTTACGTTTAAAACGCATTCATGGCAACAACGTTCAATGTTACAAAAAAAGCTAGTTTTCGTTATCACGATAGATAATTACCGTTATATAGTTATGATCGAGCATACCAAAAATATCTCTTCAATTTACATATTTTGAAATCTATAACATTTTTACAACAAAATTTCGGGTGTTCGTGTAAAAATGTAATGCAGTGTTACGAGCTTTCCCAAAGACATATTCCGACCTGATGTGTGTATTTGGTGACATTTAGAACTCTATATATTTTTTTAATGACAGTATTACTGTAAACGATAACAGATTAATAACAGTAGGATATATATATATATATATATATATATATATATATGGAATAACTGAAACGTTGTTGAGAATCAATTTTCCCACAGTACGAACTGTCGAAGACTGTAACAGACTGCAAGTTCTAGAAGAAACGGTCAGATAAAAACACATGACCACATCAATGAAGGATGTGACGGAGAAGACACGGACTAAGAAGAAAATATTACTTGACTTCTCTGTAAAATCTCAGCGGTTTCCTCAACAAGAGATCGTAACAGCATAGACTAATAGACAAAACAGTGGAAAATCAAAATCCAAAGGAACGATGATATCCAACTTATACGGAGACGATGTCGCGCGAAAGAGCCCTTCGTGCACACACTTGTACGAATTCAATGTTCGTAACAATCATGAGGAAATATCGGTATGGAGAAATATACATGACTTCCATGTTCTAAGATTTATATTTAAAGTCATTTTCGAAATGAAATATTTCCATAGAAACTACTTCTTTCTTCAGCCTTAACCACAGTACTGTGGTCACTAACGTATACCACCTCACGTTAGCGCACTCGATTTTCACTGATGTTGGCAAGTCAAGATCCTCGAAATATTATGACAGACTATAAGGGAAGAGATAAGAGATGGTCCCTCTTATTTAAACTTCTTGTTTAACCTATTATTTAACAGTATGCAGCAGCAAGCCAAATTCCCCGACATATTATCACAGACCGTGAGGGAAGATGTAAGAAATGGTCCCTCTTATTTAAACTGCTTATTTAACCTATTATTTAACAGTATGCAGCATCAAGCCAAATTCTCCGACATATTATGACAGACTGTGAGGGAAGAAGGTGGTGTGGGTTCTCTTATTTAAACTTCACTCATCCAAGCAGATCTTATAACGAAGTCTTCTTCCCATTTCGAATGCATTTTTCTATCTCAGGATGGGTGAGCTTCAAAGCTGTTCACCCATGCAGGTACACCATTTTAGAATACAAAATCCTTTCCTCTGTTTGGCATTCAAGAAGCCGCAACCGTTACAAAGAGGAGCATATTCCCTCGTTCTGTTTTATCTGGCCACAACAATTTCATTGCACAGTTAGGAACACATATCGATGCTCGCTCGTATTTTTTTTTTTTATTGTATAACTCCTAGGCCTAAATATGACCAAAATATGCTTTTTACAAATTTGGTTAACATACGACAAAAACGTTACAAAATGCATTTATATGCTTCACGGGCGTGGGTAGAGGGTTCAAACATCCAGAATTGCTCATTCATCTAAAATGAAACATTGTGTTGTTCTCGTAATGTAGTTGTAAATACTGTTTATAATTAATAATAATTATTATGAAATTCAAAACAATCAGATTTTAATTAAAACTCTTTTCAGTCTGACACCAGGGTGGATTTTTGCAATTTTTCAAACTTTTGATCCCATTTTTCGGCCCTGTGATCCACGAATTTTGAAACTTCTAAAAATATACATTATATTCAGATTTTGGTTTCAATTATCTTTAATTTGATATCTCACATGGAACTTGCAATTTCTCCAAAATTTTGCCACCTTTTTGGACCCTGGCTTCCCTAATTTTGAAATTTTTAAAAATTAACACTACATTCAGATTTCAGTTATAATGTTACTCTGACGCGCCACATGAATTTTAGCGATTTTCTCACAACTTTCGCCCACCTTTTGGCCCCCGGGTCCCAAAATTTAAAAATTTTCAAAAGTGAACACTAAATTCATATGTTGGTTAAAATTTCATTTAATCTGATATCCACATGGGCTTTTCCGATTTTTTCAAAATTTGGGAACCTTCATATTTTTGCCTCTCGCTCCTCTATTTTTTGGGGAGGATCAATCTAAAAAACAATAGTATTCTGTAGGGTTAAAGTATGGATACATGTGCCAAGTTTTACGGTTTATACGTTCAAAAGATATCGTGAGACAGAGATACCCAAACAGACAGAGAGACAGATAAATGTCAAACGGTCGAGTTAAAACTGAGAACTCGCTTCGTTCGTTCAATTACGTAATTCTGTTTATGTAGTCTACAGAAATATTAGAAGGTAGGTAGCCATAATATTTATCACCTCCACTTTTTACTGAACCCCAAATCGACATTCTGCATACATCCACGATAAATCCGAGTTCCAATTATCGCAGTGGAGACGGTGGAGCAAAATGTTTCGTTGTGAACCAAAAGTTGCGTCTCACGGCTCATCGACAAGGATCACAGACAGTTCGCCACGTGCTTGTATACATAATATTGTAAGTTTTGTATGCACTAAACTTTCCGTTTGCACGTACACGTGAGAGTCATTATCTGCGTACGAAATACCTGAAATACCCGCTTAATCTTATCAAAAGTAACACACATAACATTCGATAACTGTTATCGCTTAATTATGCGTTTTTTTTTAACGCTAACGTTAAGTTCTACACAAGTAAATTTGTTACTATAGTCGCTGTCGCCGTATAAATTGACGTTCCTCTCTGCTGGTAGCTACAAAACTCATTTATACAATAAATTAATTCAAACGTTTTTCAATGCGTAGCACCGTGTAGGCTATCAACAGAAACAGTAATGCACCGTAGACTCGTTCCGTTATAAATACAAGTGAGTGCACACACAATTTTTCATTCGGTCTTAAGCAAACGGTAGCTCAGAGCTCAGAAGAGAGGAACCATCGGTGCCTTACTACGTTTTTGCGCATGCGTTCATTACAACCAATTTTAAATATATTGTAACATGACAAGATCATGGCATAAAAAGAGTACGAAATAATCCTTTAAATTAGCAGTAAGATATGCCCATATGCAAGTTTTATTTAGATAGCATGCAGAAAGCAGAATAAAATTTTGAAAATCAGGTGAAGATAATACAATATAATTATTTAGGAAAAATAATAGCTCCAAAAATTGAGAATTATGAAAAGTAAACATTGTATTAGGTACATGAAAATAAAATTATATATAATCCATTAACTAACTGAATAAGTGACAATGACAAGACTTGACCATATGACATACACTACCCAGTAGAAGAGATCACATAGATTTACTATTTAGATAGAATAAATTGTAAATAGAAAACTTGTATAATATAAGTTTTAATGTGTTAGTAGTTAATAAGAGAACAACTGTTAATGTATTAATATAAAGAAATATGTAGAAGCCTGCTAACCTAAGACAGACATTGTAATTAATCAGTGATTAGTGTTATTATAAAAAATAGACAAATGTTTTTATATAATAATTATAAGCAACGTAACGTGAAATATATAAAATAACAGTGATTAATTACTAAACAGCGCAAAGTCAACCAGTTTTCGTGATGTAAAATTATGAAGGAAAATATACCTTTTATAGCATTAACTGTGAGTGACACATAAATTACATAAAATAATAATTTGAACATCAAAATAAACTTAAGCAATACTTATAATATTTTTAATTAGTGGGCTTGGTCTATAGAGATTAATCATGTGAAAAAGTAACAAGAAAATCTAAGATTATAATAAATTATATTTATTATAAAGGGGTGAAACGACCCTGTGACCCACTCAGAGATATATTAAAACCAAGAGCTTTATGAAGTAAATCTGTAAAAGCAAATCTGAGAAGAAAGGAGTCCATTGTTTGAAATTAATGAAAGCAAGATTATGGTAATTTACAGTTACAGTTTTTAATGGAAATAATATATAATATTTGAATAATCTGAGGAAAAACAAGTCGAAATAGCAAGAATAATAATTGCTATCATACAAAATGATTATATTGAAGAGTGATTAAAGAAGAAAACGAACTAACATTGAAGCATCAACGACCAGTTTGGTGAGACCTTTCCTATACATACAATTTGGTTAGGCGAAACTTGAACAGAAATAATTGTTCCTTGTTTACTATTTTTTATGATAAAACAAATTGTTCCATTTTTTAATTTTAATGTGCTATTCTAATTTAGTTGATTTATTTTCAGTTGTTCTTTTGTATAATCACAAGGACCCACCACTGCAAAATACATATAGCCTACATCCAACAGAACACTTATGTACATTATTTATTTTATATTTTAAATATTATGTTCAGATTAAATGGACTTGTGACTTTGAAAATATGTTAAATTTTTATTTTACCCTGAGAAAAAGAGATTTCATGTACCGAAGAGCTACTGGAGAGCATGAAGGTAAATACATCATTTATGCTCCATACATGAAGGTACATGGAGAGCATAAATAAAATTTGATGATGTACAAGGATTGAAAATCATAAGTTAAATAAGGAAATAAATCTGATTTCATACAAGGATCTGAATAAAGCATTTTTATTTATTATATCACAATTTAAGGTGATTAAGGCTGATTAAAGAATGAAACCTTATTTATTGATTAATTAAAATAACAACATAACAGTAACATAATATAAATTTGGCTCACACAACGTGGGGCAAACAATACATCCTTCAAACCACATCACGTTATAATATTTACATATCAAATTGCTTTTTCACTACCTCTGATCCTGTAGTGTTGCATTAATCTGAAATACTATGGCGGCTCTGAATTTTTGTTTCAAACTTAAAATATCGAACAGATTTATAACGGGTTTACAATTTAGGATTTATGATATAGCGAGGTCCAGAGCGATGTTTCCAAGCTAGGCTAATACACAATAAGCGCGCGATATGAGTAGTAGTCGGTCGACTTGCGATCTGCCAATTAGTCTACGCGCAATTGTTACACACAAAGGACGGAGACAGAAATCTGCGAGAAAGTAATGGCAATAGTTTGTCCGATCGATCTCTCATAGATTAGGGGTCGCCCTCGTTTTGATTTAAACGAAGAACATAATGCTTAGCTGTTCCCTTAAAGCAGCGTTTCTCAACTTATGGGGGCGACCCGATTCCGAGAGGGCGTTTGGCGGGTCGCGAAGTTGGGCTCGAAAATGTATTTACTGTGTCTTTAAAACCTATTACACTTACATTTTTACACTTATATTATTTTGACAATTGTAATTCAACCCATTTTGTATGTAGTTTGTCTCTATACATTTCTGTTATTCGTGCTATAGGCCCTACCACTGCTTTTTTTACCGGCATCCCTCTGGTGTTTTAACTCAAGGA
The DNA here is from genome assembly GCA_034769895.1 of Magicicada septendecula. NCBI lineage: Eukaryota > Metazoa > Arthropoda > Insecta > Hemiptera > Cicadidae > Magicicada > Magicicada septendecula. The sequence continues at coordinate 135,479,863 of CM068372.1, forward strand.
ATCGGATGTCTGTTGCTTCCTTGTACTCTACAAAAGTACTCTACAATTAATTCTGCCACGCCTGTGGTTATGGGCCCCATGAAGTGTACCTAATATCCTGCAAGGTGCCTAAGATGCTGCTTTTATCACCACACCAATCGAGTTTCATTGGTTCAGAATCTCTTTATAGATGTTGGTGTCTTGAGACGGTATTGTGAACGAACAGTTGCACGGTTTTATAAGGTCGAGTACACAGTTGTTCTGTCAAAATTAAAGGAGAAATCTATCCGCATTCCAAGACTATTTTTTTCTTTTAATTCTTCCCTTCTTTAGTCATCATCATTAACACAAAAATGCATTTGTTACAATGTTTAAAATTCGGGACAAATCACCGTCCTTGAAGTCCATTCCTAGGACAATGGGGCAATCATTTACAATTCGGGACGTGTCACGGATTTCCGAGACGTTTAAGCATTACAGTCTTTTCCATAATTCCCAGTTCTTTAATTTTAGTAGCAATTCAAGTAAGAACAAAATAGGTGCTGAGTTTTTAGTCCTCGGCTAGGTGCTATAAAGAATGTAAACTAGTAAAAAACAAAAACAAAAATTTCAATGAGATGTCTTAAAACGGGAGAATTTTGGACAACGAACAGCCAGAAAACAGTTGGCGGGAGTGGGCCGAAACGTTGCAACATAAACAGATATTTCTGAACGAACATCAACTACAACGGGGGTAACAACTCGAGAAATTCCAAACGCACATGCACACAATACATATGGGGAACACGACCACTGGAACAGATATAAAAACCATGACTCAGAGGGACCAAGTCGAGAGAAGGGCCAGATCAAAAAGGATGTGAAGACGACAGGGGTCCAAAAACACGGTGAAGTTGCAATATGGTGGTAGTGAAGAGATTTTTAATGCAGAGCCGAGGCAATTTTTGTCGCACAATGTAGGGACTGAATTGACAATTCCTGAGTTTTATGTTCACATTTATTTATTACAACTGGAAAAATAAAAGACACAGTACTTTTTTTATTTTGTACATTATTTACACGGATTCAGGATGACCACAAAATATGACTTTAGGCGGTTTGAATGTTCTACATCAGTGGTTCCCAAACTTTTCAGTCCGCAGACCCCCACAAAAAATAAAAAATTTCACGGACCCCGTCTGAGTTATGAAATAAAACAAATAGTAAATATGATACACTCTTATATCTTAATTAAAATGTATTAAAATAAAAATTCTCTTAACTTCCAAAATGATAATATTAATGATATCAAACATAGTTTAATGTGAACAATGAAGCTGGTTTTGAACAATTAGCTCTGCAATATTAGGTTTAATGTCTGATAATTTCAATATTAAGTCACTCTCGAGATCAAGTTTATTTCTTAACTTTGCCAACCCCGGCTCTATCTTTCCAGCCACACGTGTCGAAATCCAGCTACTTGGGCATAAAACCAGCTACACGGAAAAACGTATTACTTAGATACAGTGCTTATACGTGGACTAAAACAGCGCGATCAGTTCTGCGTTGATGCGGCGCTCTAGTCAGTTCGGCTGACAAACAAATCTGTCACGTGACTATTACTAAAGCCATTAGTTTGAAATTACTTTCACAATTACAACTAGTCTGAACAAAAACAAAGTACTGGAATCTTCTACTAATAGCTGTAAGATTCTAAAATTTAGATTTAAGAGCATACAAAATCTGAGAAAATTACGGCATATTCTATTTTTTTCCGCGGACCCCACTTTGGTAATCACTGTTATGGGGGAATATCATTGTTCCGGGGGAAAACTGTCGGCCGCCTCTACCTACTTCTGGGGGAGAGGCCCTCCAAAACAAAATTCCGGCTATATTCTGGATCTTGAAATTGTATTTCAGCCTTACTTTACTTAGCCTATATGCACTACTGTAACCGAATGCTGAAGTCAGCACTAAGCATTACCGCAACAATGTACATAAAAATATCCATTGTTTGGTTTTACATACGCGCCTCGATGTGATGCTAGAGCAGCAAATGGTATTAAGGGCAAATGATACGTATTCGTGCATCCGTTCGGACCGAATTATTAAACTCAGTAGCGTGGCGTCCATGCAACGGCTGTTGGAAATAAGTACTGGAAATAAGAGAAAATAATATTAATTATATCACAGAATAAATACTTTAGTTATTGAATAATTTGAAATCCGGACAATATTAGTAGCGAAACTTGAAGAAAAGCATACAATTGCTTTCGAACTGCTGGGAACTTGCACCGTCTTGTGTTGCCGGGTCAGACATCGGCAATGTTTTACTGCGTACGGGCATTGACGTCGTACTAGTTGCCACTGCCCAAACTGAGGAGAGGTGGACACATTCGTCCACCCAATGTGTTGCCGCTGTATAAACCGGCGAAACGCTCTGTTAGCAGCTATGTTCGTTTCGAAACCAACGTGCAGCAGTTACTACCTACCTATTTGTCTTTTGTTCGTTTAGTTATGTGTTTCGCTGTTAGTCTTTATTATTTTTAATTCGATTATTTGTGTTCTGCTTTATTCTGTGTAAGTATAATGGGAGTCAGATCCCATTGAACCGGGACCCAGTTCTTCTGCCAGCGAATGATAGCAAATACTCTAAAAAATATTTTGGCCCTAAAAAGGGCACTTGGTACTATAGAAAAAATTCGAATTAATTTTTAGGCTAACTTTTAGACATATCACAACCAGCAACAGATGTTATGTACCCACGAAACGCCACTGATAAACTGTAAGCCCACATACCTGCGGACGAAACCGGCATCGGTATAGGCCTACTGAGAAAGTACAGGACTATGTTCGGATTTTACGCTTTAGAGAAAAATGTTATTGTAAAAATTGCACGATACGATCAGATCTTGTGTTGTTGCAGCAATTCCGTTTCTACACGTTATTCAACAATTTTATTGCCCATTACTTGACGCGCCGCTGAGAAAATACTAACCCACATAAAGATAATTCCTTATACCGTGTCGTTTATTCTTTCATTTTCTTCTTCTCTGTGGTAGGGCACGTAATTACAACACACGCAAACGCCCTGACGTCTTTCATACGTCTGTTCGAAAGAAAATAAAACACACATAAAGATACTGTTTACAAAGCAAGCGAAATGAGGTCAAACTAGTTACCTTTCATGATTAGCCTAATTAGAGCAGTATTGAAGCAGTCGACGCCGGTACAGAGAAATCTATATACAATATATACACACAAAAACAAAACACTACTACTTACTAACTTCACTTCAGCGCGCACTTCCCGAAACCGCGGGCACGCACCACAACGTAACCGCGCGCGTAAACTTTAGTAACAACCACAACAACAATTATGACGATCGATTGTCGGAGTAACCCAACACGGCGACATTGCACAGAACGATTGATAAGATTAAGTGGTGGACACGTTTGTCCCAAATCAGACGCGCGCGAGTTCGCGTGTACTGCGTATCGCAGGAGCGTTGTCTTCGTGACAGTTTTATCGCGTCAACCGGTGGTGCTTACCGAATCGCCCGTTGTGATTAAAATATTAACAGACTCGGACGGCTGATAAGGGAAACAGTATTTACAACAGACGCGTTTTTTTTTGTAGTGGTAAATACTGCGTACTTCACAGTCCGAATGTCCCTCGGAGACTCAAGAGCGTTCTGGCGCTAATAATAACGATTATTGTACAACTTGGATATAATACTAAGTTATAATGTATTATTATTATTATTGCAGGGAAACTAACGACATTCGTCGCAACCGCCAGTAATCACCGTTCTCTCACTCAGTCTCCTGCGAATTCCAGACCTTCATGTTCTCCTCCACTTCCTGTCTCCAAGTTGTTCGAGGCCTATCTATCTCTTTTCCTCCCATCGAGCGGATGACATTCCAGTGGCCATCTCTCATTGCTCATCCGCTCTATTTGTCATCATCATCTGCTACGATTAAACTAAGGATGGTTTGTTCCGGTCTCAAACAGTCAAAGAGTCTAGAGCTGGTCACTCCAGCGCTTCCTTGGACGTCCCACACCTCTCCGTCCCTTCGGCCTATAGTTGCATAGTTGTTTGGAGATGCGGCAATCATCCATTCGGCAAAGATGTTCCCACCAATTCAGCCGATACTGGGCAATCCTGTCGAGTATACTCATGATATTCAGTTCCTGCCGTATGCTGTATGTGTCCATACCATATTAACCTACTACGTCTTTCAAGTATTTCATTAATATTTTCTTTGAGAATTGCTCGCTCCCTTATAACCATATTTCTTATATACGGTAAAGTTTCTTATAATTCGACGATATCTTCTCAAATAATAGATTTTGACCGTTGCCAATTTTTCTTGATTATTATTTTTTTTTTTGCAATTTGCCAACGGTCTGATTCATATATTGTAATTGGCTGCCCAATTGTTCTGTTCAAATTCATTTTAACATTCGTTCCAATTCCTGATGACCAGACCAAAGCATTTAGCCATTCTACGTTGACTGAGCTTAATGTAATTTCGTCCTTTAAGGTAAAATGTACTTTTTTTTAAATTTCTAATCATGTGTACAGCTCATACCTGCCATCTCTCGCATCCTGCACGCTAGAGATTTCTGTTGCCCCATTCTCCTTGTAAATCTTTTTTTTGTTAAATTTCTTAACAGATGTCTCTCCATGATTTCCTGGGTCTATGTCGTTTCCGTCGATATCTGAACACACTATAACAACTTTTTGGGCCAGCGATTCATCACTCGTTTCACGTGGCCTGACCATATGAGGCACTTATATTTACGGTTTCATATATACATATGTGTGCGTGTGTGTGTGTGTGTACATTGCAATGAGACAAACATTCACACTATGCGTGAATACATGGGGATATATTTACAATGAGTCGTAGTTGGTGTCCTGTGTAAAGGGGTGTGAATGTTATAAGACAATACTGTTATTAGGTTAAGTACCGTATGTTAACGTAGTTTAAGACGATAACAAACAATAAAGTGAAAGTCAGTGAGTGAATAAGTGTTAAGTGAAAGTGAATAAGTGTTGTGCGCGTAACGAATTATGTGAAGATAATTAACGGTAAGCCAATTAACAGACACACTATACGTCATTTATATTAGTGTGCAAATTGGAGTAACTATTAATAACAAATTATTTTAATATTAAATAAATTATAATAGTATTTATTCAACTGAAAAAGTAACTAGTCAATAAATCACATTCAGCTGAAAACACATGGTTTGGAAAGGTCTAGAAACCGGAAATGCATATACACCTGCACGTGGTCGATTTTCTCGTACAATCTAGAACGTTTTGACGTGTAAAAATGAAGTCATGTGCGTAGAACTATAAAAGAACGGGTGAGCCATGAGTTACGCAATTCTCTAATAGTCTCTAATAAGGAGCCTCTAGCAGTCTCTGGGAAGTCGGAGTGTATCGTCGAGGGAGCGGCCGAATTATACCACGAAACACGGCGCACGGCGCACGGCGTTCGAAATCTTCAACGACCGCTGGCTGTCAACGAGGACCGAATCAAGAGCAACTTGGACGGACACAACGTGCACGAGGAAACCCTGAGATCGACATTCCACCTGATGAGAAATAAGATAACGGCCGGTGAGAAAGCAGGAGCTGACCCGCGAGATTGTCCGGGAACTTACGGGAACAACGATGCAACTTAATCCCAGCAAATCCAGGGAAATAACATATAAAAACTCTTTATAAAACAATTAAAGACTCTTTTAATTTGCTGTCAAACATTTCAAAATTATAATTTATATTTATAATAAAAATTATTTCAAATTTATAATTTTCAGATATAACTGTATAGGCCTATGTTTTATATAAAAAAAGGAATAACCAATAAATGTATAGATTCAGCAAATCAAAATTTATTTCTGCAAATGCAGTTAGCCTCAAACATATTACCTTGCAATATACATTTTCCTACTTGAATCTGTCTGCTGATGATGCATTCATTTCTAACAACGTAGCTTCTCCAAAAGTCCATCTATACTGTTTTGAGCTTTCGGGCGTTTTTTTGATTTCTTTTCTTGACGTATTCTTCATCAACATTTTTAAACGGGTGCGTATAAAAGACACTACTTTTTCAATTTCCAAGAGTACAGATTTCGTGATGTTAGTATGACAGTTAGTATGTCCACTAGAAACCTAATGATTTTTAACTGCTATCATTCCCCGAAAAGTTACACCAGGTGGGCCTATTCATTTCCACAGGCTGTTTCGACCTGACGGCTGAACACAATTAACGTTTATTTTATCGTAATGAACCCGGTACCTCTAGATTAATAGCTAGACGATAATATTTCTCTATTAAGACTATAGAAGAAAACAGGTTTTCTATTTCTAAAAAAATTAATTATCATCACATATTTTTTCAAAAAAAAAATTTTTTTATCTGGAAATACACAACCTCGCTATTCACTGAAAAAAAACACACAAATTTAGGGATTATGAATTTTCTAAAACCATTCAACCGACAAATAACAATACGACTAAATATATAATTACGTAAATAACAATATAAATAAACAAGGATGTGACGAAAAAGACTCTTGAACGCTTGTCAATGTTTAATAATCGGTTTTTATAACAACTGATACCGTCATTAAATGTTTGATACTACAAACATTCCCGACAATATTAGACGCAAACTCCTCAAAAGGCGTTTAGTGTTAAGTTAGTCATCATCTCCGCAATGAACAATGATTACTTTGCACACGTCATTTTTACCATTAGAGGCGAAAAATTCAGTCGTCCAAAAGGCTATCATCTCAGTTTCGTCTGTAACGCCAAAGAGGACAAAAGGGACTGCATGCTCACAAGAAACTCTGTCACTGCGTCAAAACGTTATCAGCTGACTTACCTGCAACATAAAATAGACAATATTAGAAACAGAGTCGGAAGCTGTTCGAAATACACGACTTATAACTTACAGAGTGTATAATAATTAATATGTACACAAAAAATACTAATATATTATAAGAATAATATTATATTACAAAATTTTTATTTTTATTATTCGACCTGAATTAACGATTCAGCTATCTGAGTCTACGCTTCTCGACCTGTACTTGTGTGTATAATGTGTATAAATAAGCCACCAAGTGCCCGTATTTGCGGAAGCTAAACTCCTCGTGGTAATGTCCTTCCTGTTTAAGTATTTTTTTTTTTAATATGGATTGCCGAATTTATATTTATTCAAATATCGACACCAAACTACAACCTTTTCACTAGCAAAACACAAGTAATGAAGCCATATCTTTCAATGTGGATTCACACAAATTACAGTAGGCACTGCGAGGTATGGAACAAGAGACTTCATCATACTCAATACGTATTTACAGACAACGGCAAGCTTTTGAAACATGATTACATACAGACTCCATTGATACGTTTATTTTCAACACTGCTAATACTGACGGGTCCAGTTCTGAATAGGAGACATATGGAAAGGACTGACCTCCTATCCTTTGTGAGACATAATTAATATGAGACACAAATGGTAAATAAACACAGAAACAGTCAAGAGACGTTATAAGTATTCGTGAATTTTTCTATAGGCCTATATTGTTGAAAATTCTATATTAAACTGATACAAAATAATAAAAAAAAACTGTGTAAATAAAACAGTCATGGTAACAAAGTTATTTGCCTTGTGTAATGGAATAAATTTGTTTTCGAAAATAGATCATATACGAAGTTTGTATATAACCTGTCTGTGCTGGATCTGTCAAAGTGGAACATTACAATAACCAATAGGATTTTCCCCGCGTGTCTGAATTGACATTTATAGCCCAAACTTCCGTCAGTACTCGTTTTGTACTCTTTATTCACATTGCTACAACGATCTCACAGATCGTACAGTGGAAACAGTATAACTGACACCAATGAAATCACTATTACAAACCTTAATTAGACACAAACAGCAGTTAGAAATCAATAAAGGCACTCTTAAACAATAAGTCTAATAATAAATCTCAAGCAATAAACAACATTTCTCTTAAATTTGTCCAACAATAAATGTCACCTTATTAGAGTTTTGCACTAATTAACACAATGATCATTTTCCCATCAAACCGTCAGACTACCTAACACACCGCACTATAATGTCGCCAGGTCTAAACTAAACTGAGCCGGCCACTGGATGCTTATATTTATATTCCGCTGGGATTCCAGAAGTATCTTCCATTTTCCGGGTGGCGCACCGAGAATAATCGGTGTAGTTACAGGCGCTAGAGCAATTAGAAGACTAGGTCAAAGTCCGACCTTGAACGCCGTAGGCTAGTCGACAACATGTGGAATGGCAGTTTCGAATTGTCTAGAGTGTTACGTAACTGTCTTTGATCTCGTCGTACGATACCATTACATTGTGGATTAGTGAGTCGGTATTAGTTCATAAATGCGAATCTGGATTTCAAAAAATAAGTAGAAAAGGAAAAGAAAAGTGGGAAGATGATTTATAGTGTTCAACATATCTTGTGATAAATAACGTTAAATAATAGACAGTATTAATTAATTGCTTTTAAGGGTCACACACACACACACACGCTAACGTTGTGGACATTCTCTAGAAGTTTATGACAATGTTCTCTAAACGTGATGAGTGGGACGATGAGGTTGTTATTTATTTTAAGTGGGATGTATAAGGGTTACAGAAGTTCGGCTGCTTAGTTCGCACGAGGTGCACATGGAAGGTTACGTTACGTTACGTTACGTGGTTGCATTACGTTAAATTCTCTCAGCTGTTTAATTTACGTTAAACACTCGACAATAAATACTAGTGCATATAAAGGTATTAGCATTATTTTTTTCAAGTACGGTAATTTAAAGTGGATGAGCACCTGTCGAGGTAACACAACTGATGTGAGCGGGAGCGTAGTTCGGTGCTGGGAATTACGACACGTACGTAGGACAAGAAAGCGGCAGCATTAAAGAGGATAGAACAGGCAAATTGCGTAATCCGTGAAACGGAGAAGAAGAAGAAGAACACGAGAAGATATAAAAGTCGAGCGCACGTCCCCGGAGTAACAATCCAACTAAGTAACTAGTTGCTACTTCGCAGCCACCGTTATGGATCCCCCTTACTGTAAGCCGAAATTGTGTACAGATCTCCACAGAATCAATACACGTGTTACGCAGTGGGCGTCCTCCGTTGACATTTAAAACCGCTCTCTCAGCGGCAGCAAACAGACTACCGACGCAGACACGTGTATTAATCAAGCACAAGGCAGATTTCTGCGAAATTTGCCAGACACGTGCCGACGCACACTTCTACTTCTTCGTTTACACGACTGTTTCTCTCTCGCCCTTTCCGTGCTCTTACCATACACTTCTACTCCCCGCGTCGTCCACTTGGGTCACTTTACAACCGACTCGCCTGTCCTACTTTACTGTCGCTGATAACACCTATTGTCAGGGTCACGTTGACCTCAACTCGGACTTGGAAAAATACCTTACTGTGCAAACAGTTCACGCTGACCACCTTTACTTAAAATTAAAATAACACGTCATTAATTGTAGATAATGTTTGATGACGGAACGTGTTGAATAAAAGAAACTGCAGACGTTCAGTATTAAACAAAAAGAATGTAAACACAAGTGAACCAAACAAAACCCATTTCTGTGAAGCTTTGGACTTAACGGATGGTCAGAATTACCAACGGAGCAATCAAACAACGAAAACGTGAATTCAGAACAACGCACTATACCTTAATTACAGAGTTGAGTAGTCACGTCGCAAAATACCAGCTGAACAATGTTTACACATTTCCCGAAACCAAAGATTACAGAAGTGATTGAATTCTCATCTTCCACTACTGCTTGTCCGTCCAAAGATCTTCACCTTCTCGTTCCCTCAATATAGTCTGAATTTCTTCTATCCAGGTGATAGGTGGTCTTCCTCTTTTCCTTCTTCCTGGTGGGGTCCGTTCCATCATAATTCTCCTTGGCAATCTTTCCTGTCCCATTCTTTTCGTGTGTCCATACCATTGTAATTTTTTTGTTTGGATAAAATCAATAATTGGATTTTTCACATTCATTCTGTCCTCAATGACTACATTTCTAATTTTCTCACGTCTGGATACTCTTGCCGAACGTTTCCAAAAGTCTATCTCTGCTGTCATTAATTTTGTTCTTGTGTGTTTATTAGCAGTCCAAACTTTTCAGAGGTAAGTCACGATACTTCTAACAATGGTTTTAAATATTTTGGTTTTTGTTTTTGCTGTAATTTGCTTATCCCACAGAATTCCATTTCATGTAGACACTTTTCATTATTACAATAATAAATAAGAATGAGAGATTTTTCGGCACTGTAAGCACAACAGCTATCTTAACTTGTTTTTTGCGACATTTCGGTGACGTCACTGTGTAATAGAGATACATAATATTTCAATAGCTCATACAATGAAAGGACTGACGATATCTGTATTCATTTGTTAAGTTATGGTCTGGTATGGTTCCTGCAAGTGTCGCAAAGTCGGGAAGGGGAGGATCAGGAGGGTCTTTTAAGCCCTCTCCCAGAGCTATTAAAAAATTCAGCATAATTCCATAATCACTTAACGTAAGTCTATTTCTAAGCGCGTGTGCTAAGATATATCTTATAATAAATCTTATAAATAAATTAAGAATTAAAAGGAATGCAAATATCTTTCAATTAATAAAATAGTTTTCTTAATAATGACAATCACACAACATTTGGTAAATAACGTACATATTTGGAGTCTTGAAAAATAATTATGCACGCGGCAAAAAAACAAAGGCAGACCCTATTAATCTACCTTAATACTTTCACACTTATAAGTGCGAAACACATAGCTGTCTGTCATGACTCCTCTAGTCTAATATCTCCATGGTCTGAACCGTCGTCTTTGCACAAGTAAACTAGCAGCTTATTGACTTCAATTCGGAAAAATTAGAAGACTTTATTGCCAGATTTTACACAAAAAATAACGTACTTTAACACAAACTATAAGCTGCTTAATATATTTTTGGACAACATCTTTAAGTTAAAATTCGAAGAGATAATAAAGACGGATTTTTCAATATATCTCCAGAAACACTGATTTCACAAATCTGTTAAGAATACAAATTATAGAATTAAAGTGATTCCTAATGTATCAGATTTATTACATTTAATTTGAATATCAATTAATCAATTTTAAATTGTTCCGCAATACCAAGTCGTTTTTTCCTTTTATTCACAGCTGTGGTCAGCAACTTTGATCCGTCCGGCTATTCCTTATTTGAGGCAATTTAGTAGTGCATATGACCCCTGGCTATGTTACTACCATATCGCAGGGTAAGACGTATGGTGGGGCTGCCACCTTCAGGCTTAACATCCGGCCCGATTTTTTGTCTGGGTGTTCTCCCATAAACTGGCTGTCTTACCAGAATAAAGAGACCAGTTTTCCCTGGCAATTTCTCACTCCAAGGGCAAGAGGGTGCCCTAACCTCTACTTGACAATGACAAGAAGAGGAGGGACAGCTTATACCGGCTGTCACTCGGTCTCCAGAGCTGCGTTAGCCACCCATAGGTGTTGGCCATCCCCCACCATTTGGAGGTGCGGCTGGATATTTCCCTTCATCAAGGAATGAGACCATACATTTGTTAAATGGAATCTGCAAAGACTCTGGATTGGAGATATCCACAATTAAAACCAAAGTGATGGCTTTTTGTGGAACTGATCCCGTACGAGAAAAAAATTGTTATAGATGGTACTGTCCTGGAACAAGTTAGCAGTTTTGAATACCTGGGCTACAGTGTGTCTTATAATCCAAGCAACGACGTGGTGCAGAAGTTGCATAAGTTCAACCTTATGTGCGGGACCATCAGGCGAACCCTTAAATCAACATGTAAAGGAACAAGCCTAAAATTTTACAAGGTGATGGCTCTTCCCACACTTCTTTATGGGTCTGAGAATTTGCCTTTAACGAAAGGCCAGGCCAGTCGCATCCAAGCGGTGAAATGAGATTCCTCAGGGATGTGGCAGGGTATACTCTCCATTATCATAGAAGAAACACAGATTTACGGCAGGAACTGAATATTATGAGTATACTCGACAGGATCGCCCAGTATCGGCTGAATTGGTGGGAACATCTTTGCCAAATGGGACTGCCGCATACCCAGACAACTATGGAACTATAAGCCGAGGGGACGGAGAGATGTGGGACGTCCGAGGAAGCGCTGGACTGACCAGCTGTAATCTTTGCGTATTTGAGACCGGAACAAACCATCATTGGTTTAATCCTTGCAGATGATGATGATGATAAATTAATCAAGATAGAATATTTTGAAATCCGCGATTTTCCACATAGTTTTTCAACCTTTATACTTCACGTTGGCCTATTCAAAACTCTAGAACGCGAAGAATTTATAAAATGTATTTATAAAATTGTAGGAAAAAATCCTGAATTCCTCATTTGTTCTTAGGAAAATGGTGGGTCCAACCTTCGAGATAGTCTCATCCTCCCTCCCTCGGGAGCAGCTTCTAGTTACACTACTTGTTCACATTATATGTTTTGGTATCGTATTGCTCCCGCTATTATTTTTCAATTTAGTAGTCAGGCGCGAACCTAGGGAATGATATGGGGGATATACCTCCCGAAATCCGAAAACGTTGGAGCAAAAATTTTATACTGGTTGCGTGTTTTTTTAATGTAATTAATTGAAAAAGACTGACAGTCATTATATTTTTAATAAAATTATTTAACATTATTTTATATGCTGTAAAATTTATATCCACAACCCTGTTGGATATATTTGTATCCACAGTGATTATATACTATCCACAGCAATTATAAACATGCTGGTAACCCTCACTTTCTTCACTTTCCTAATTTTAACGTTCTCTATAAAGTATTTATATTCCACAGAGAGGTATTATTAGGCTTGCAAGACAAACTGTAAGCCTATCTGATGTATATTTTTAATTTATTTTAATGAAATTAGTGAATTACAGCTGTTATTTGCCTATTAGTTTTAATTTTTGGTACGATTTTCATTATAAATGAGAAAAACAATACTCCAAGAAAACGATATGTGGTTGAAAAAATCCCCCCCCCTAAAATGAAATCTTAGGTTCGCCACTGTTAGTAGTGGCCAATAAGAATCATTTTCCTTTGTATTAATTTACTCTGAATTTTCAGAAAACGGAATACACATTAAATACGAGAATAGCGCTAACGGGTTGTAAGAAGCGTAGTCTCACACCGTGGATATCCAAAATAAGAGATGTAACTCAAATAAGCCGAAGAAAGAAAGGAAACCTAGGAGATTTTGAAGACACGATGCAGATGAAGCAATGGGAAAGGAGATAAATGAAAGCTGGGAACAGGGAGAACAGAAATTAATAAAAAAAATGGTCGTAAAAAGAAAGCAGCATTCCCTGTAGGAATTCACACACACACGCGCGCGCACGCACACAGGAAATCAGAATTAGTTACAGACAGTAAAAATGCCGTCTGTAAAATCCGAGGCAGAAAAGAACTCGGACAGTTGTGCGAAACGGAAGAATTTCTTAAAACTCTGTCATCATAAAAAAAAACGAATTCGAAATATTAGCAACACGCAGAGTAAGCTGCACACTCTCTGGCACGGCGTAACCCGGTAACCTGAATACAGACGCACGATTGAGCGTAGAAAATCGTTGCGGAATTGCCAAGAAACGATCTGCTAACACACACACACACACACACACAATACGCAGGCTGTCAAAACGGACGCCGAGATAATTTCGCGTATTAGTTGCACGACCAATCTGTTCCAGCACGGCGTCCATTTGAGCAGGCCAATTATAGTGACTACTCAACCGCGCACGCGATGAGACTTGATTGTCTACACCGTACAATACCGTACTAAGTATGCCAAATATGGTTATGTTTCCGGACTGCAGCAAACGAAGACCTGTTACACGCAAAGTGCACGACTGTAATAAGGATACAACAATATGCGTCGTTCGCTGTAAGCCTGTACAGACTACAAGACTGATAGCACCTGGAAACGCTTCTGACAATTTACTAACTGCTATGTTAAAAACCTCCAACCTTTCGCACACCTCAGACATAAACAAGAAGACCTTGTTTGATATTTAGCAACGGAGACAGTTCACCAGAACCGGACATTGGGATACTGAGAAACAATCAGTGTGCGGTGGCGGATTATCCATAACGCTAGGGTATGCTGCAGCACCGGGCACCAGGGCCTCAGCTGTCAGAGGGGCAGTCATCCAGCCCTAAATCACAAAAACTTTTTGAAGATAATAACTGTGAAAAAAGTCCACAATCCAAAATCGTAAAAAGGTGCGTGCACACTTTTCGACGAGTTCTCCGTTGTGCTTTTTTAAATATATAGAAGTTTACTCAAAGTAAATAGAAGTACATAGAAGCTCTTATAGAAGTTTACTCGAAAGATATGAATAACAATCTTCTAATAGAATTGAAGCACTTTTTGGCACGAGTAAAATTGCAAGAAAGAGGTTTTCTTCAAATCGTTGGAATGAAAATGATAGGTTCCATGATACTACACTTTGTCCGCTCAAAGTATTGAAATGGATTATTGATTGTAAAATTACTGATGTATTTCCGAATATATACACTGCCTATCGTCTGCTTTTGACGATTCCAATTGTTAACTATGAATCTGAAAGATCACTTTCTGTATTAAAACGCATTAAAGATATGTTTGAGTTCAGCTATGGGATATGAGAGATTATCTTCGTTAGCAAGGTTGAATATTGAAACCGAAATATTTGAATCGCTCAGTTTAGAAGAAATTATATAAGACTTCGTTAAGGTAAAATAAAGAAAAATTGGAGCGATTACTATTTTCTAAGCATAAGTACCCACTACCATGCTCATTATAATTAGGCCTACTATTTAGCTAAATATTTGTTGTAATTTGAGAGCTTAATAAAATAATTGTTAACTTTTGAAATTGTGTATGCCATTTATCAGTGTAAATAATCGATAAAAGGTTGATTTTGAATCGGGGGGGGGGGGCATGGCAGCATAGGGCACGTGGTCAGTGTCAATAGTATAATCACACTTAGACACTGAATAGTAGGGTGCATCAATAAGAATTGTGTAGTGAAACCAAGAATGCAAACAAGAGGAAGACAAGCAGAAGACGGACGGATTGAAATTCTTCTTCTTCTTCTTCTTCTTCTTCTTCTTCTTCTTCTACTTCAGGATGTGGACCTTACGATCCGTTGACCACTCCTTGGTCCGACATATTTTCTTTGGTCTTCCAATATCCCGCCATCCTTTCGGATTATAAACCAAAATTTGTTTTGGTATCCTGTTCTTATACATCCTTTCAACACGGCCTATCCAATCCTGTCTATATTGCTTTATCCTTTCGTTTAGGTTGTATATTCCAAGGATGTTCCTTATACCATCATTAGGCGGTCTCTCCGTGATACTCCTAATACTGATCGTAAAAATCTCATTTCACTAGCCTGTATCCGGCTTTGGGTCTTTGCGTTCAGTGTCCAAGTATCACTGCCATAAAGGCCGCATGGCACCGCCATCACTTTATAAAATTTCATAAGAGTATCTCTTCTGACCTTTCCATTCAGTGTTCTTCTTATTGTTCCACTGTGATTAAACTTCTCTATTAGGCATTGAAATTTTGGGAGAGAATTACTGACGGCCTAAGAAGTAAGCAGGTCACAATCAAATAGCACTGTAACGGACCGTGGCCCTCTATATCGTCAGGCCTCCTCAATCGCTGAGTTCCTAGTGTGTGCATGTAAAGTGATTCGCGTTGTATTTTGTTCGTATCAGTTAACACTACACATTAGAAATTTTCAGTTATTTCTTGTGATGCGGTTTTTGACGTTTGTATAAAGAAATATTGTCAGTTTCATGTATTTTAACAGTGTATCAGTAGGTTTAGTTTATATGATCAGTTTAGTTTTCTAGACAACGTTGAATCTGAGGCTAGACCATGCCCCGCAATTCTGTAGGAAATCGTATAGGATATTGCAGGAATGGACCAAAAGTTACAGTTTTTAGTTTTCTAAATGATCCAGAACTTGAAAAGAAATTTATAAGGGCAATCAAACGTTATTTTGTGTCTGCAGTATACAGCCGGGTATGTGACTAATCCGGGTAATTGATTATCCATGTTTTTCATTACTGTTTACCCTTTACTTATGCCTTGCGCTCAGTCACGGACGGATTCCAAGGATCGAAAATTTCTGGACGAAGAATAACCTATCTTCCCTGTTGTTGGATGATAAACAACGCGACAATAATTATTTTATATTAATGGTGGGACTGGTCAACTGCTTTTTGAGTGACGAACAAGCGAATGCGTAACACAGAAGACGACATAAATACAAAGACGACATAATCACTTACAAAGAATGGACAGGTAAACGGCCACCGTCAATGAAGAATGACTGAGCGATGTTCCGTGATAAGGTTAAACGCAGACGCGATATCTTATTGGTCTGAGTTTAATTCTTCGGAGAGACCCAAGTTACCGTTCACACCCGGTCGCAAATTGATTGCTTTTAGCGTCTTCTAATGTAACGATAAGATGACACATTAAAAACCAAACTCATCGCAACTTTTAATCTACACATATAACGTACTCGCACTACAGAGTTTGTAAACAAAGTAAATAATCTCGCTGACAAACTTTTGCGCTTTTTCATTAATAATATGAACATTGTTTAGCGGATTAAAGCACACTTTATTTTCGTTAACACAAACGTTCTGCTCGTTCCACGATAAGGCATCCTGAGTCTGAGACCCCCAAGTGATTTTCTTGACAGAGTACGGAGCGGACGTCGTCGCCGGTTCACAAGGCGTGTAACTATCACTGGTAAAAGCTTAACATTCGGAAGACTTTGATATAACATGCGTTCTTGAAACTATAGAGCAGCCTGTCTACGTAAGACCGTCCCGTTGTTAAACCGATCTGCATTCAGTACACGTGGGCTCGTAGCACACAATTAGTACAAAATGTTGCCACAATGAGTGCAAAATACGTCAACAAATTGCAATTTCTCATTGTGAATGTCATTTTTCTTAGGAGTGTACGCCTGTATTTAAATGATACATAGAGACATGACACAACAGTGCAACTACATGGGAGCAGATTGAAAATCATTTGTTTGCCGATGTTAGCAGTTTGACTGCGAAACTAATACACAACCACTACAACCATATACAAGTTTGTAGAGTACAAATTCTTAAAATGTGAGCCAAGCGAGTCCATTCTCAGCCGAGAAAAAAAATCACGTGAAAGCTGACAATACTGTGCAACTACTGATTGGTTATTCAGAATGTAGCTGTCTGGAATTGACAGGAAAACAGTCCAGCAGACCACGTTTCCACAAAACGTGACGTTTTAATTTGGTACAACAACAAATTATTCAATCGCTCGATCATATAGAATATTGCTTAAGCATCTTAACAGATATAAAAATTTTATTTGTAGGTGTACCTTATTATTATTATTATTATTAACAAAAAGTTGGCGCGACGATAGCAGATCGACAACAATCGTCTGACGTTTACTAACCATTTAGAGCATTTTTTCCAAATCTTTTAAACAGGCGTAAACAGACCTGAAAGTGGGATAAATAATTGATATACCAGGTTAACGGCTTCCAGTATTGAGGCTTAAGTTGAAGGAAACAGAAAAACAAAAAACAGAGATGAACAACGGATTCGATATGCAAAGCGTGTTATGGAATGAGTTCTGCAGTCACATAATCAAGAAAAGAGTAGTAAAACAAAAACTACAATCTCTGAAGGGATATATGGATATAAAATATATATTTACACAAACTCGCAAGTAATGAATATCAACTAAAGATAAGAATAAGATGTAAGAATAGCGAAACACATATAGAGTAACTAAGAACGGTCAAAGGAGTCACTAAAAAGGATGGGATTAGAAATTATCGAATATGAGTATTATTCTCTCTGTATGTGAAGGAAAATATTACCTGCAGAGTTCAGTGACAACTTCGGTAATTGGGCCGTCAACAAAATAATGGGAAACAAAGAAGCCTGAGCAATATAGAAAGGAGTGGAGCAAATATTTAATGAATTAAACGCATTAGTTTAAACTGACCGCACACTATTATGGTAAAAAACAAAACCTGATAATATTCAAACCTACATACCTGCATACATATTGCAACGAAACAAATTAAGGATGCATAGATGAGTATTAGAACTAATAATATATAACAGAGTTTCTTATCTGGAGATAGGTATTTATTAAACTAAAACAAATTTAAATCTTCCCTGTAAATTCTTTACATAAATTACTTATTAGTTATATATTATCTTTAAATTCAAATGACTGTTTACTTGAACAATCGTCTATGTTACTTGATTGTCGAATTCCTTCTTAGAGTCCGGATGGAAAGCCGCTTCGTTAACGTCGACCCCTGGTCTCGCTGCTGCTGTCACACGCGAATCACACACGCACGCCGTTTATCTGATTGATATGGTTTTTAGGTTTACAATCTCAGGTTCGATAAGTGGGTTAGCGGTTATTTTTTTAAAATGCGGTGTATTTAGCCTACACCTTCTGACTTTTCTGCATATAAGGCTTCTATAGAAAAATGAATTCAGTTAAAACATACGTACTAGAATTACATGTTCTGAGTTTGTGACATACGAAAAATGTAGCGCTATTTATGACGCATACGCTGTCCAAGTTTCATTTCGATACGTTAATTATCATACGAGTTATTCAGTAAAACACGAATAACACGCGCACTCGCGCACAAAACTTGCCTTGACATGACAGAGAATAAATTTATGGGCATTTTGACATACTATAACACATAATTATCCATCTCTTATTTCAAAACTTACAGCTACTTTACAAAAATTTTTTTTAAATTTCAAGTACATTACATAATCTGCAAACAAAAGTTGCAATAAATGTAAAAGTTCACAGAAAATTCAGATGAATGAGTTGTGCCCAGTGGCATAACTCATATAGTATTATTGAACAGTTCGCTTAATTATGAAATCTTGTAGGGAGTGCCAGTACATCATAGCGCTGAAGTCTGTATATCGCCTCGCTGTTGTCGAGGAGGTTTAATGCCAGTGGATTTGGGTGACTGTCCAGCCTCAGAAGATACCTGTTGGTGTGTTCGCTGATGGTTTCTTTTACAGTTTTCATGTATAGGCCTAGATCTTTATGTATCACTGCGTTGCTGACGTACCACGGCGCGCTCAGTATTGTTCTCAGAGTTTTTGACTGAAATCGTTGCAAGATTTCGATGTTTGAGTTGGACGCCGTTCCCCAAAGCTGCACTCCATAGGTCCAAACCGGCCGAAGCATTACTTTGTATATCAGTAGCGTATTTTCCACCGATAGCCGTGATTGTCTACCCCGTAGCCAGTACAGCCTATTAAATATCAGGGTTAGGTGTTTCCTTTTTGTCTTAATATGCTTGCCCCACGTGAGTCTTTTATCTAAGTGCATTCCAAGGTATTTTACATCATCTACCTGTGGCAGGGGCGTATCATTAAAAGTGACTGGTGGACATGTTCCGTGTTTCAACGTGAATGTGATGTGTTGTGATTTGGTTTCACTAATTTTCATTTTCCACTTGTTGGCCCACTGTTGGAGACTGTCTAAGTTGGTTTGCAGTTTGGCTGTGGCAGTATCCAGATTCTTATCAGATGCTAATATTGCTTTGTCGTCAGCAAAGGTAGCCACGACTGTGTTTGGGCATGTAGGGAGATCTGCAGTATACAGCAAGTAAAGCACAGGCCCCAGCACACTTCCCTGCGGAACTCCCGAGATTATTCTGGAAATATTACTAGTATCGTCTTTAACCTTCACTTGAAAGAATCTATCGGTAAGATTGTAATACCCGAAAATATGCATATGGCAGTGATTTCCTCAGTTTGTATAACAACCCAGGGTGCCAAACCTTATCGATAGCCATTGAAATATCCAAAAACACAGCAGAGCAGTATTTTTTTTCTTCGAATGATTTTCGTATTTCGCTTGTGACTCTATGAAGCTCTTCCAAAGTAGCGTACTGGCTTCTGAACCCAAACTGATGATCCGGGATTAATTGTCTCCCGCTGATTATGGGAGTTAGACGTTTCAGAAACCCTTTTTCAAACACTTTGCCTAAGACTGGCAGCAGACTTATTGGTCTGTAGGAGCTGATTTCAGTGATGGGCTTGCCAGGTTTTTGTATCATTATTATTTGTGCAACTTTCCACTGGAGCGGGTAATGACCGGTTCTTAAGATGGCGTTGAATATGACAGTTAGGTATGCTATTCCAAGTGTTGGAAGTTCCTTTAAAAGTGTTCCTGTAATGAGGTCATATCCTGGAGCCTTTTTTTCATGAAGTTCTTTGTGGATTATTCTGTGCATTTCTTTAGGTGTGAAAAACTTGATTGGAGGCGACGGTTGCGGGAATTCTTCTAGGAAGCTCTGTATTTCTTTTTCATCGATCACGTTTGTGGGCGTGTTGTTGGGAGTAAACACTGTTTCTAAGTAATCGGCGAAGCAGGTGGCTTTGTCTTGATCACTTCTGGCCCATGTTTGGTTTTCATATCTAATGGGTGGAATGTGTTGGATAGGTCGTTTTATTCGCCTAGTGGCTTTCCAGAGGGAATAATCTCTGTCATCTGTTGCCGATAAGTCTTTAAGATATGCTTGGAATACGTCAGTTTTTAATCGTGTTATCATATCTTTCAGTTGTCTTGCAGCCACGTTGAACTTATGTTTGTCTGCAGGATGATGAGTACGTTGCCATACTCTCCGGAGATTCCTTTTTTCAGCAATTTTACTTTTAATCTCTCTGGGATAGTCAGGTTGTTTTGGTTGTTGTTTGTCGTTTGGAGTTGACTGCCGGGCTGCATTTTGTATTATTCTGATAAAATATTCCACAGCTTTCGTTATGTCACATTCTGTTTTCAGAGGAACGTTTACTGTTAATGTGTAATTTAGTATGTTTCTGTAAAAGCACCAATCAGTTTTTGCACTATGGAGTTTTGGAGGACCTTCGTGTGTTATGATTCGCGTGCTGATGGTAGCAAATATAGGTGTGTGTGATCGGAAGACAGTTCAAGGCAAGAGCGAATGTCAATATAATTAGATGATATTCCTTTGGCGACAAAGAAGTCAAGTACGTCTGGAAACTTCCTAATATCTGTTGGCCAGTAGGTTGGACTTCCTGTAGATATAGCTTCTAGTTGGTTTTCTCTGATGGTCTTGTAAAGTTCACGCCCTTTCGGGTTGATGGTTCTAGATCCCCACATCTGGTGTTTAGCATTAAAGTCTCCTCCCGCAAGAAATCTTCGACCCAGTGTGTCAAAGTATTCTTTGTATTGTTTTTTGTTTATGTCATGTCGAGGAGGACAGTATATAGCTGAGATCGTTAATGGTCCGTTCCAATCTTCAACATAGATGCTGGTCGCTTGCAAGTGCTCTAATTCGTACTTAGGAAGTTCATGGTGCTTGATGTTTTTCTTCAAAATAATTACAGTGCCTGCGTGAGCTCTACCATCAGGGTGTTGAGTATGATATACAACACAATTTCGGATTCGTAGATAGTTTCTGTCAGTAAAGTAAAGATTGATATGGTTTTTAGGTTTACAATCTCAGGTTCGATAAGTGGGTTAGCGGTTATTTTTTAAAAATAGTAATATGTAATAGACAAGCAGGTGTGAAATTGGAAGCTGGCTTAGGAACATGAATCAACAGGAACATGACGCGATTACCGCTGAGAGCGTGTACAGAAGTAAATAGTGTGTGTGCATGAAGCCTGTTCAAGCCTGAAAGTTTGCAATCTCACCCCAAATAGATGCTAAATTAAAGTTTTATTTATTTTAAGAAAACCATAAATATTAGAAAGAGTGTAAAGACTTCTAAAAATGCATAAAAATTAGACACGTGTGCAGTGCGAATTCTATGTAATTATGACGTTCAGTGCGAATTCTGTGCGATTTTTAGAGCATAGTAATTACACTAATGATGCGATCATTATGATAATTACGTATAATATGTGTAATTATATTAGACAATACTAGATCACCTTGAAATCCGCATTAGACATTGCAATTGGCGAAAATGTGCGAATATGTGAAATGGGACGAGAGTGGGGAAACAGACGCCGTGGAAAGCTTCTGACCGGCAGAATTCTGTGGCGACAGGTGTGGTTTTTTTGGTGAATATAAATACGAGCCCAGGAGAGCCAAATTTACTCTTCAATCAGTCTTCAGTCGTGGCGGTACGATATGTCCGTCAGCGACGCGAATTTTTAATACTCTTCACTCAGTTTTCAATTGCAGCGGTACGCTATGTCCGTCAGCGACGCGAAATTTTAATTACTTCAGACATAGTTAGACGCTATGTCCAGTATTGACAAGATCTTTTGTTTATAAACTGTTAAATAAAACGGACAATATGTGAGTTCAAGTAATAAAAAAAAAGAACAGTAACTACAAGTATCGGACGTCTACTAACAGTCTACAACTACTAACAGCAACACTCTAGACAGATGGCGAGAGAACATCAAGCAGAGGAACGATACGCAGAGCAATAGAGACGGTTTATATAACAACAGCAGACGATCCAGAGCAACACGTCATTCCATTCTACAGCCAGCCGATGGGACCATGAAGGACGAGAGACGGTAGGACGAGAAAACTCAAGAGGACATCCAGTAGGAGAGGACCGACAGATCACTGGAGGACATGGGACAATCTGCAGAATTGAGGTGACGAAAAACCAATTTATAATTATAAAAGAATAAAGACATTGAAAGACATTAATAAAAAAAAAATTTTTAATTAAAGACAAATTATGTAGATAGAGATAAGAGAATGTAATTTACTTGTAATAAGAATTTTCTTTAATGATATTTTCTTTAATGATGACCAGTTAATTTAAAGATAATTTAAATCCTTGCTTGGAGAATTAACAATTGATTTAATACTTTAAATTTTTTTATTGAAAGCAGATAAAGTAAAGTAATTAAAAATATTCAATTAGTTTCTTTAAAATGATTATAAAGCCGTAAAAGGTATGTCAAGTATAGAATAATAATGTAAATATTAACAAATTTATAAAGCACACATTCAGACTGAGTAGTCGAGAATTTATAGTATAACGAAGAAATGTTTTACATAGAATTGCTAATATAAGATATAAGATATAAAATCTATTTTTATGATGAGTATACGGCAACAAAGAAACATTGAAACAATAGATAATGAATATTTTATGGCGAAGTAAATATAATTATTATATTATTTTATTTTTATTTTTTTTGTTTGAATAACTAAATGAAAACATATCGATTCCTAAAAGGACTACTCTTATTATGATTACACCTGAACTCCAATTATACATACACGGTATCAGTAATGTATGAATGTAAACACAGCACAAAAGGTATCGTTGTATAAATTTTGGCGTCCCAAAGAACGTGGGGCTCCACAAATATAAATTACATTAAATTTGCAACCTGTGTCGTTGTAACACACACACACACACACACACGAAGGCAGTTCGAAAAACTTCTTTCGGCCAGACAGAGAGACAGCATCAGGAATAAGAAATGTCTATGACTGTTTGCACGTTCGACCCATCAGATGGAGTATCATAACATTAAATCAGCTGATTTTGGTAGTTTGATTATTGTGATCAAGTAAAGTAAACACGTTTACATTTTGTCAAACAAGTTTGGTGGTTTTCAAAAAAACAGATCGAATCAAATGTCGCGCAGTGATAAAACATTCGCAATAAAAGATGCGAAAATACAAAACGAGTTGGATTCCACTTTGTGAAACTCTTCTCTACCGTTTTCAACACTGAAGAAATGAGCTGCTGTAACATGGTCATTCTTCTATTTGTGACGAATAAACGTTCAGGTCATCCCAAAAACGGTACCACTGAAGAAAATATCGAAAAATCCATAATTACGTGTTAAATGTTCGATGTGTAGAAACGCGTGAACTTGCTGACGTTGCGAAAACCTCACTAGGTCGTGTCCACAATATACGTATTACATGAACGATTTCATATGAAAAAGCTTTTAGCGCTACAGGTCCCGTGTTTGCTGAATGTTGATCAGAAACACGTTCGAATGAACGTTTCTCAAGAGTGTTTGGACATTTTGATGAAATCCAACCGAATTTTTGCGACGATTTATTCCTGCTGACGTAACACGGATTCACTATTACACGCGACAGACAAAACTGCAGTCCATAAAATGGATGGAGGCGAGTGGAAGTCAATTTAAAACATATCTATAACGTCATAAAGTGTGTAATAGCGTCTAGTCGTTTCTAAAATGACTTTTCCGGCAATACTGTTTTATTGCAATATATATTGCGACAATACAAGCATATGCTGTAATGGGCATATATGAAATAAAATAAATATTTAAATTAATTTTAGTAATATGTAATAGACAAGCAGGTGTGCATAGACAAAAGAATAATTCTAGCACATTAACCGGAAAAGTTTTTTTTTTGACGTGGTGCTATTTAGAGAAGGCAAAACCATCAGCAATGCAGTATTATGCAGCATTCCCGGAGTACATGAATGAGACGACTCAAGTAAAACGTCCGCATTTAGCAAAGTAAAAAAAACCCATTTCCATCAAGACAAGGCAACCGCTCCCACATCATCAATCGAAGGCATCAACAATCAAATTCATTAATTGCCGCTACGAATTGCCGAAGAGTATTCGCCAGATTTAATCACCCAGTGACTTTCTCCTGTTTCCAAATCTGAAGGAATGGCTATGGCTCGCTGGAAACGGATTCACTTCAAATAAGGAGGTCAGAAAACCCCGAGAAAAAGTTGCAGAAAAACGCATATTTTGCAGAGTTAGAGAAACCGTATTATACTAAAAGAATGAAGTCAGAATACCGTTCGTCCAAGTGTATTGAATAAAGGAGATTATGTTGAAAAATAAAAAAATTAATAGTGTTTTCTTTATCAGGCCGAAAACATTTCGATGTACCTCTCGCAGCACCCCACCACACACACAGACACAGGTACCTCACTTTACGAAATTAATATTTCGTTTTTATTTTTTTAGCTCGTTATTTATGTTGATAAAAACTGTTTATTTTATTAAAAACTAGTACGCCTATAGTTACTTTTTCGAGGCAGAAGCCGCAAATAGCTAAATAAGTGACAAATGTTTTAAAAACATACAAACACTTGGTAAGTTTCACAGTTTATTATTTACCTCTGACAGCTGTTTCTGTTTATTAAGCTATTCTCAAAGAGATTAAGGAACAACTAACCAAACCATCTAACCTAACCATTAAGCTATTCTTTGAGAATAGGTTAATAAACTGAAACAGCTGTCAGAGGTAAATAATAAACTGTGAAACTTACCTAGTGTTTTTTTTTTTAAATAACCTTTGTATTAATATGTTTCACCAATTAATAAGTAACTAACGAGTCATCAATCAATATCGTGAAATAAATGACTATGAATTAAATTAGAAATACCTATATTCAAATAAAATGTAACTTTTATTTTATGTACAACTGAAAAAATAGTTAATTTCATGTGTAAAAACAACTCTATTCAATATTTGAAATGGAAAATTAATTTTTATTACAAAAAAGTACAAGTATTTTCACGGTGTAAGAATAAATTAAGTTACACAGTCAAATTCCATAAACACTGCACAGTTCACACAATGCCGTAACGAACAATGTGTTCCTGTTATTTAAAAGAAAATCCGTTCGATTCGATGTGACAAGCGAATTGTTTCCGCGACCTACTTCGCAAGAGGAACAAAGGGCGAAACGAAATCTGTTAGTGACTGCAAACCCGCGACTCGTAAATTGAAAACGATTTTGTTCCGTCCGCTTTAAAGAACTTGAAAACTGAGAATGCTTCACGTAAGACGACACAAATAAAATCAATAAACTAAAGTATCCGATTAACGAATAGTTAAACATTTCTAAAAAATCGGCGGGGGCTGTGTCGGAGCCACGGCCGCAAATCTTCAGAGCGTAGAATACGTCTGTGTGCTTTAGGGTTGCTAATGTGTTATGAATAAAATAAACAAACACCTATTTAGTTTTACAAAGTACAAAATTTTATTTGCAAAATCATCACATAAGTTAATTAGTTGGTTCAAGCAAGACTTTATTTATAATGGGCCTATGATAGGAGAAGTAGCTGATATAAGGTAAGATATAAACGCTGATGTTTCTGGTGAAAGTCAAATCGATGGTGGTGTTACCCAGCGTAGTCGGTGGCATCATCAGAAATACGTATAAACATACATTTTATAATCGCTTAAGACAATTACAAAATATATAGACGTATCTGTATAAAAAAATACAAAATATATCAATACAATCGCATAGTAAAAACATTAAAAACTGCAGGAACGGTGTGCCGTGATTTGGGACAAAACGCGGCGGTGTTTTTTCTTTCGATAGTCGAACTACTAAATTACGTATTTATTAACGTGGGTGTACGTAAGAATGTACGTACGTAATATTGGACTTTGTCGTTATGATTTATCTCCCTCCCGGCCGATCCGCGCGCGCTCTAGGCCCGATGTTCCGTACCGTTTTTTCAGTAGCCGGTTTCGCCAGTTCAATTTTTGCTTTCAGCGTATTAACGTCTGGCGTCCGGCTGACAGATTAGATGTAAAGGTTTTCGTCTTCTAGCTGCTCCTATGGATAAGTAGAAGCCTACGCGACCTACCGGTAAGTGTGTTAACATATGTAACTTAATTATTCATAAAAATAAATTGTATTTGCTTAATATTAACGCGGATGCGTTGCGATAGATATTGCAGTAATTTGTCCGCACGTGGCCGGCAACAGGGTAGATTCGTTTTATGTAAGTTTCAATCTTAACGCTGGTTAACAGATATTAGTAGTAATAAAATAATAATGTGTTATAATAATAATACTCAATTCATTAAACCAGAATGGGGCGTAAGTCAAGTATTTTTCTGAAATCATTGTACATCACGGGCTTGTTAAAGTTTGCTAATTCCTGTCAGGGTGAGTTAAGTGCTTCATGAAAACTTGTGCATAACTATTAATTGAAATGATTATTATTATGGAATGACTATATTTGGATATATTATATATTAGAATATTTAAAAGGGTTATTTTGAAGCGATTTATTAGATTCAATGGTGTTCTATACTTAGTGAATTTTCGGAGTTTCTAAACTGGACAGGCCATGCTATGTCAGCTGGTAAATGTGGTAGTGTGGTTTATTAAACATGTAAGTAATCACAGATATACTTGTGCAGGGTTTCCGATGTAGACGGGAATCTGTCCCGCTCCTGAGGATGGCCGAACACCTGCCTCCAAGGATATAGATTCAAACACTTCCGTCAGCTGTCAGCCGGGATGAACGGACACACACTCAACCGGACCCTCTACCACATGCTGCTAACCAGGTGACATTTAAGCTTATTAAACCAAAATGTTGTGGCCGATAAACTCTTTTGAGACACTTGTGCAGACGCTCCAGTTTGGAGGATAAGTCCGGACAATGGGGGTTATACGTGACTTTGTAATTTTTTTGTAAGGCTTACTCCTCATATATAAATACTAATGTCTGTCTCATTCTGAGAATTGTAACTCGGCCAGGGTCATGCAGCACCCGGGTTGAGCTGAGTTTTCTGTAAAGGGGGTCGGCACTATATTGTTTCTGTGTTGAGCATGCATGTGCAGATGTATCTGTGCCAGTTGGGAATTTGACGGGTTTTTATCTTGGTTAATTGGCTGGGAGGTTTTTTTACCTATTAATTAAAATCGGGGAGGGGTTCTAACTGGTGGACGACACCCGCTGGTGCCGTTTACTACAGGACTGTATCATGTCACATTTTGCTGGATCTCGTCCGGACGCATGACCATGTCTGAAGTCAAGTTTTTTCATGAACACTGTAAGCATGTTTTAGTGCCTTCATTACCTATATTCTGTTTTGCGAAATTCGATTCTCCTGTTCAGCTAATTTTGTAAACTTTAAATTTTGCCATACCCAGTTAAATATTGTCACAGTTTATATGTTGCCATAGTTTAAATTTTGTAACTGTTAACTTTTTATTGCTCACAATACCAATTAATTACTGTTAAAGAATACAAGTCTAATCAGTAGCAGTGATGAGCATTTATGGGTGGTCACGTTCCACTATTTTATAAATTCTGTCAAGAAAATAAAAGAAATGAGAAATGCAGTTAGGCAACCGGACATCCATGTTGACCTCGTGATGGCACTTTTTATCATTATCATGATTGAGATCCGAAATTAATAATTAACCTTTTGCTTCGCATGTGTGCGCCGTTCGGGCGATTTAGCCAAATTGACTTTGGCTGTGCATATACTTATAATTTTGGGGCATGCCTACTCTACTCCTTGGGGATGTATTAATTGAAGTTTTGGGGGTTTAGTTTTTTTAATTGAAAGTTAAGGTGGGCCGGATACTTGGTCAGAATAAGGGGGGTTGAGGGTGTATGATGACAAAATATACGCTGCTAACCAGGTGATCATGTGATGTGCTATGTATATGTAAATGTGTTTCTATGTCAGTTATTTGTTGTGTGTTATGCTTTATGTGATTGTTATATTATTATACGTGATTAGGCATATATATATATATTTTTTTTTTAATATCATGTTAGGAGTTGTGTAATTACGGGGAGGGTCGAGACTGTGCGCCATTGCACATTATTATTATTATTTATGCGCCACTAATACTCAAACTCAACTATTGGGCGATGCATATGTTAATGGACTTATAATAATGATTGAGGGTTTTTGGAAGTGAGCTATTTTGACTGCAAACTACTCGTGATTATCTTGCTTGCCAAGAGCGCATGTATTGTATAAAAGCCGAACACAATAAATGCTGTTATTGTTATACTAAGATCAGAGTTTCATTTGCAAGTCCCATCATACTGGACACAGCACAATTTTGGCTTCTCTAGGCTCTTGCCTAGTTCTAAATAAC
Source organism: Magicicada septendecula (assembly GCA_034769895.1). Classification (NCBI taxonomy): domain Eukaryota; kingdom Metazoa; phylum Arthropoda; class Insecta; order Hemiptera; family Cicadidae; genus Magicicada; species Magicicada septendecula. Next base: position 135,508,828 of record CM068372.1, read on the forward strand.
TTGTGGCCTCTCATTCAAAAAAAAAATAAATAAATATAAAATTAAATATAAATAAAAATAAATAAAAAAAAGGGGAAAAGGAAGTTGTTTTCTATAGATAAAAGCATAAAAGGAAAGAGGGGTTGCAAATGGTAGCAGAGAGCGTGGTTCATTCTGGGGTCGAACCCGGGGGTCCTTTGGTGATGGGGGTTGCAAACTCGGAAATAGTTTGGCAAATCCAATAACATTTGAAAATAACAGATAGATTCAATGGCAGGGTTGACATACCATGTAGGCGTATATATGTACTATGTAGGAATTATTGTTAGGTGTTTTGAATTGTAAACCTGATGCCGCCACGGGCATGTGTTGTAGTTGGGTTTTTGTTGGTGTTTTTGAGATGGGACCTTACCGGAGATCGCGTAGGGAGGAGCTCCCTTGTTTATTGAAGGAAAGTAATAGCGCGTGCGGTTAGCGGGATGCGGTATGGCCCGACTGGAAGTCGGTACCGTCCGACTGCAATGGTGATAATGTCTTAGTCGAAATGTCATATGTTGTGGTTAGTGTTCGTGGTGTGGATTGTATGTTGGTGTTAGTGTCTGATGTCGTTTCTTCTTTCGAGTCTGGCGACTGACGGAGAGTTAGGTCTGGAGCGGGTCAGGTTTTCGCAGCGCTAGGAAACCCGGGGGTCCACTTGATGGAAGAGAGTACTCAAGTTTTTCCTTTTGTAAGTCATGTTTTGTGTTAGGTTTTTCGTAGAAATTTATGTTTGTTGTTGTGTGTTTTGAATTGTGCAATTCTGGCGGCGGTATGCTATCAGAAATTGCCCCACCCTCTTTCAGGCGTTCTCCAGAAATTTCCGGTGGTGAATGGATTTGATGAGGACCAGCTGCTGGTTTTCTTGGACCTGGTCCTGCAGGTGGCAGATTTCCCGGGGGTGTCCGATGGGGAGGTCTTGTCTCTTATATACCCGTATTGCCGGGGTACGTTGGCTGAGTTGGTCACCAACACTCTCCGTCGGGGTGACAGTGTTGATGCTTTCCATGGGGAGGTGTTGAACTTCTTCCTACCCATTCGACGACGTGCCCAGCTTAAGTTGGAAAAATTCTATCGCCTACAGGCCAACGGAGAGGCGTTAGGGGACTTCGTGCACGATATACGGAAAGCTGCCCGGGTGTTAAGGTTGGGGTTGCCCGAGACAGAAGTTATACAAGCGATTCTGGAAGGACTGAATCCCCAAGAGAGATCTCGTTTGGTATTCGCGGACCGTCCACGTTGTTTTGCGGACCTTGAACGGCTGTGTGTAGTCTCAAGAACGGTCCAGGAGGTTGACGAGTCCCGGGGAAGAGATGCTACAGATGTCCAATACTCCAGTGGTTCATCAGGAAGAGCCAAAAAGGACAAACATGGTGGTTGGAGGAGAACACAAGAGACTGTCAGAAAGCCTGAATATTCCGGAAGTAATGGAGGCTACAAGGGGGTGGCGAGTGAGAAGACGGTGACAGCAGCTACAGCACAGAAAACAAAGAAATACGAAATTAACAGGGGAAGAAGAAATTATGTTAGGGAACAAACCTCGGCAAGTAGGGAGCCTGTACCAAGGCGTTATTCTTATTTGGAGAAAAGTGAGAGTTTAAAGGTTCCAGAAGAATTACCAGTGCCTAATAGAGTAGTGAATGAAGAAGGTGAAGCAGAAGAAGAAAAGCAGAATAACTTCTGTGGATCGATACAGCACGACAAGAAAACAGCTGTTGATACTGAGTTACAGGACTCGAAGAGGACATCATGGTTGAATCCAGATGCCGCAGAATTTGTTCCGGTATTTCCATCTCGGTTCGTGAGGGATCCAGAGCCTGTAACATCATCGCCTACGCCGGGATATGAGAAGTCACTTGAGAGTGTAGCTTTGCCATTGCCAATAGAAATTAATTTAGTCATTGCACATGAACCTGGACAGCTGGATTCCAGGGTGGAAAATGTTGAGGATGTTGTAGTTGCTGAAAGTGGTGAAGGAGTGGAATCGACAGAAGAGGCAGAAGAGCGGTCTGCGGATGCTGCACAGGAAGGTATAGTTGTAGGTGTTAGGGAGACTGTAGAGTCTGAAGTTGCAGATGGACACAGGGATGTCCGGGCTGCAAGTGTTTCTGGGGTTGTGGATGGACAAGGGGATGTTCATGCAGCAAGTGTGGTAGAAGTAGATGAGGTCGAAGTTGAGGAGAAATTTGGTGGCAGCGTCGTGGAGTGTGCAAGTGAGAATGATGTAGTGTGTGAAGATGTGCAGACGCCTTCTGTAAGTAGTGTCGAGGATTCCGGGGAACGGAGAGAAGTTTCATGCGGACCAGGTGAGCAACTAGAGGATGAAGATGTGCAGTGTTCTGATGGTGGAAGTGGATGTGATGGCGATGATGTTGATGATAAATGTGTTGGGGAAAACGAGATCAGAGAAGAGGTTAGTCAAGAAGTTCGTGAAGGAGCTGGCGATGAGTGTGATGAAGAAATTGGTGAGGAGCTGAGGGAAGATGCGGTTGAAGATGGATCAGAGGAGCAACGGGAAGATGCTGAGGAGGTGCAGTGTCATGAGGTTGATTTGGATTATGTGGACGAAGAAGGGGAAATTGTAGAAAAGGAAGAAATTGTAGCAGAGGAGTTAGACGACGAGCATAATCCAAAGCGGAGTCAAAGTAGTGAGGTAAGTTGCTTTGATTCTGATTCCGAAGAAACCAGTCAGTACAGCTCAACGCGAGATAGTTCCTCCGAGAGTGGTGTGCGAAAGCAACGAATACCCAAAGTCCGTCATAGAAAGGTAAGAAGAAGAGGTTAACGGGTAGCGGGTAGATGTTCCCCACAGTCCCAGTGGTGTTCGTCTACTTCAGGGTTGCGCCCCTGCCCACGCGAGCCTTGGTTTTCTCCAGTCATTCTCCTTTTCGGAGGGAACCATGTCCTTACCCTTACTCCTAGCTATTGACCCTTTAATGATCCTTGCCCCGTTTCCTCTTCCCGATTTTCCTACCCCTCCCCTTAGTAAAAAAAAAAAACCTATCAAAAGGAGTTAGAGAGACTTGCCGGAAGTGATTAGATTGTGGTCCTCGAGATTGTCAGTTTCCCCTGTCTGGAAGGTTATCATGAAGAAAGTTAGAGAGTTGGAGAGTTCCCTCAGATTGTCGTGGTCTTGGAGATTGTAAGTTCCCCTGTTTTGGTTCTGAAGGTTATGAAAGTTAGATGGAATGATGGTGTGCTGTTGTTGGTTGTTAATAGTTGTTGATGTTGATGTTGTTCATTGTAGGGTCCGAGCCATGCCGCATTCCCCGGTTGTTTACCATGGTGGTTATTTTGAGTTAAAACTAGGTGGTGTGTATATAAATATATATATATTTATTTTGGTGTATCGATGGTGCTGTGGTGAAGTAAACCCCCCATATAGTTATGGCCTTTTTTGTGAAGTAAGAGTTGAGATGAGATTAATGATCGCGTGCCCTTGGTGCGGTCCTCTCTGTCTGGCTGAGCGGGCCGTCCGCCCTTGTGTAGGGATGTGGGCCAGCCATATGGCAAGGATGGAGATGCCTTGTGGGTGCATGTGGCTGGTCGGTCCAAGAGATGGACGAGGAGTAGTGCGGTCACTCACATACCAAGGTGGGAGATACCTTGTGTGGTCTTAGGACGAGTATGTGAGTGGGACCGGTGGAAGTAGGTGATGGTCACTGGAGAGGGTGACGTGTTGGGGCGGTCCCGTGGGGTTGGCATAGCGGAGAGGGTCGCATGGGGATGGTCGCAGTTCTGAGCCTCTGTTCTCCTGAGAGCAAGTGCTGCTGGGCCGCCATAATCACGAGACCACTGATCTGTTTTGGGAAGTGGGGTACACTGCAGGGTACCCTCCCTGCGTTTAACTGTGAGGCAACCAAGTTGCCCTTTTGGGGTGGGGGTGTGCCGTGTTTTGGGACAAAACGCGGCGGTGTTTCTTCTTTCGATAGTTGAACTACTAAATTACGTATTTATTAACGTGGGTGTACGTAAGAATGTACGTACGTAATATTGGACTTTGTCGTTATGATTTATCTCCCTCCCGGCCGATCCGCGCGCGCTCTAGGCCCGATGTTCCGTACCGTTTTTTCAGTAGCCGGTTTCGCCAGTTCAATTTTTGCTTTCAGCGTATTAACGTCTGGCGTCCGGCTGACAGAGTAGATGTAAAGGCTTTCGTCTTCTAGCTGCTCCTATGGATAAGTAGAAGCCTACGCGACCTACCGGTAAGTGTGTTAACATATGTAACTTAATTATTCATAAAAATAAATTGTATTTGCTTAATATTAACGCGGATGCGTTGCGATAGATATTGCAGTAATTTGTCCGCACGTGGCCGGCAACAGGGTAGATTCGTTTTATGTAAGTTTCAATCTTAACGCTGGTTAACAGATATTAGTAGTAATAAAATAATAATGTGTTATAATAATAATACTCAATTCATTAAACCAGAATGGGGCGTAAGTCAAGTATTTTTCTGAAATCATTGTACATCACGGGCTTGTTAAAGTTTGCTAATTCCTGTCAGGGTGAGTTAAGTGCTTCATGAAAACTTGTGCATAACTATTAATTGAAATGATTATTATTATGGAATGACTATATTTGGATATATTATATATTAGAATATTTAAAAGGGTTATTTTGAAGCGATTTATTAGATTCAATGGTGTTCTATACTTAGTGAATTTTCGGAGTTTCTAAACTGGACAGGCCATGCTATGTCAGCTGGTAAATGTGGTAGTGTGGTTTATTAAACACGTAAGTAATCACAGATATACTTGTGCAGGGTTTCCGATGTAGACGGGAATCTGTCCCGCTCCTGAGGATGGCCGAACACCTGCCTCCAAGGATATAGATTCAAACACTTCCGTCAGCTGTCAGCCGGGATGAACGGACACACACTCAACCGGACCCTCTACCACATGCTGCTAACCAGGTGACATTTAAGCTTATTAAACCAAAATGTTGTGGCCGATAAACTCTTTTGAGACACTTGTGCAGACGCTCCAGTTTGGAGGATAAGTCCGGACAATGGGGGCTATACGTGACTTTGTAATTTTTTTGCAAGGCTTACGCCTCATATATAAATACTAATGTCTGTCTCATTCTGAGAATTGTAACTCGGCCAGGGTCATGCAGCACCCGGGTTGAGCTGAGTTTTCTGTAAAGGGGGTCGACACTATATTGTTTCTGTGTTGAGCATGCATGTGCAGATGTATCTGTGCCAGTTGGGAATTTGACGGGTTTTTATCTTGGTTAATTGGCTGGGAGGTTTTTTTACCTATTATTTAAAATCGGGGAGGGGTTCTAACTGGTGGACGACACCCACTGGTGCCGTTTCTACAGGACTGTATCATGTCACATTTTGCTGGATCTCGTCCGGACGCATGACCATGCCTGAAGTCAAGTTTTTTCATGAACACTGTAAGCATGTTTTAGTGCCTTCATTACCTATATTCTGTTTTGCGAAATTCGATTCTCCTGTTCAGCTAATTTTGTAAACTTTAAATTTTGCCATAGCCAGTTAAATATTGTCACAGTTTATATGTTTTTTTGTAACTGTTAACTTTTTATTGCTCACAATACCAATTAATTACTGTTAAAGAATACAAGTCTAATCAGTAGCAGTGATGAGTATTTATGGGTGGTCACGTTCCACTATTTTATAAATTCTGTCAAGAAAATAAAAGAAATGAGAAATGCAGTTAGGCAACCGGACATCCATGTTGACCTCGTGATGGCACTTTTTATCATTATCATGATTGAGATCCGAAATTAATAATTAACCTTTTGCTTCGCATGTGTGCGCCGTTCGGGCGATTTAGCCAAATTGACTTTGGCTGTGCATATACTTATAATTTTGGGGCATGTCTACTCTACTCCTTGGGGATGTATTAATTGAAGTTTTGGGGGTTTAGTTTTTTTAATTGAAAGTTAAGGTGGGCCGGATACTTGGTCAGAATAAGGGGGGTTGAGGGTGTATGATGACAAAATATACGCTGCTAACCAGGTGATCATGTGATGTGCTATGTATATGTAAATGTGTTTCTATGTCAGTTATTTGTTGTGTGTTATGCTTTATGTAATTGTTATATTATTATACGTGATTAGGCATATATATATATATATATTTTTTAATATCATGTTAGGAGTTGTGTAATTACGGGGAGGGTCGAGACTGTGCGCCATTGCACATTATTATTATTATTTATGCGCCACTAATACTCAAACTCAACTATTGGGCGATGCATATGTTAATGGACTTATAATAATGATTGAGGGTTTTTGGAAGTGAGCTATTTTGACTGTAAACTACTCGTGATTATCTTGCTTGCCAAGAGCGCATGTATTGTATAAAAGCCGAACACAATAAATGCTGTTATTGTTATATTAAGATCAGAGTTTCCTTTGCAAGTCCCATCATACTGGACACAGCACAATTTTGGCTTCTCTAGGCTCTTGCCTAGTTCTAAATAACTTGTGGCCTCTCTTTCAAAAAAAATAATAAATAAATATAAAATTAAATATAAATAAAAATAATTTAAAAAAAAGGGGGAAAAGGAAGTTGTTTTCTATAGATAAAAGCATAAAAGGAAAGAGGGGTTTCAACGGATAAAGGTATAGTTCCGATGGCGCTAAATATCATTTGTTTATTTACTTGTTACTATGGTAATTAATTCTGGTCTCCATGGTGTTGACTCGACTTCAGTGTTTATTTCCTTGTCTTTTAAGCGTTGTCGGTAAATCCTCTGACGTTCGGCATTGGTCATTTTGGGTTTTTTGAATTCACCATGATTTTCTCTACTCTCCTGTATGCGTTTACGATACTTTTGAGCACGTTTAGCATCCATATACCGCGACATTTTGTCCGAACACACGATTTTTACAACTTGAATTACGATTATTCAAACCTCTTAATAATATCACCGCTATTACGGTACACTACGTAGATAGTACTCGATGAGACAATTTTAACGACACTTCACTCAACGTTCTATCGCATCGGAAACCGGAGAAATACTAATTTTAGTGCGCGCCGAGCGGCGTAAAACATTTCTATTTCTGTAAATTTATAAAAGTATAAATACCTTATAGTCCGTCTTGCGGTCTTGTAGTTTTTCAATGTGTATCACTACATGTTTCGAAAGTAAACTTTCATCATCAGGTATATTGTAAACTTCCTCCTATTTTCTAGGGCTCGTCAGTGAAAGTAAAAAACAATAAGTAAGTGAACAATATAACACAAAACGCAAGACGGACTATAAGGTATTTATACTTTTATAAATTTACACGCAAGACGGACTATAAGGTATTTATACTTTTATAAATTTATAATTATTAATGCGGTCTGGAGACTATACATACATAATGAATTACTATTTCTCGCCCCCCCCGCGCTGGTGATGCAATAGCCCGCTTATATTGTGCTATTTATTATATTTGTTCCTTTATCTGTCGAATGGTACCTCATATAAGCGTGAATCTTTTCTCGTTTAGATAATACTTCAATTTCAAACGTGACGTAAAAACGTAACGCTCGATTTTCTGGTTGGGGGTGCCTATTGCTGGTCTGAAAGGTAAGACGTATTCTACGTCAAAATACAAGTGTGACTATCAAAAATGCATTTAATTAATAGGAAAGAGCTACAAAACGTGAGGTTTCAACATATCGGTATAGGACTATATATCTATTTACACAATCAGAATATGAAAAAAAATGTATTTAAAAATATGAAAACAACAAGAAAATCAAGCTACACTGTAACATTTTTTTTTTAAGATTAAGTTTTACATTTGTTACTTGTAACAGTAACTTTGTAATTTTCTGACTTGTAATTTTCTTCAAACAAAAGTCTATACGATTCATAATTAGCCAGTATCGGTACTTGCTAACAACAGTAGAACACGCACTTTCCAATGCGCCCTTCGTCGTACACGAAGTTGTGACAGTTGTACGTAGCGACACTTGTACGGAGATGAAATTTGTTGACATTTATACGGAGCCCAAAATATTCCCGGAAATGGCCAAGCATGAAAAATTTAGAAAGTTACAGTTGTACGGAGAGTAATCTGGTGCTGGCCAGCCAATTCCCAGAAAATAGCCTATACATTTAGGGTGTTCAACCCTTACACTGTGCAGCGGCAGTATAATCCCGGCCTAATGCATTTCTTAGAATTTTGACGCGAGAACTATAAGGGTTGGAATGCGTGGCTGGCAGGTAATGGTTGGGGGGGTGGCACTCGCTAAGAAGAGTTCATTACTACAGTTGATATCCGAGTGTCAAGTAGTGTGCGTGCTATATTTTGGAGATATGGAGTTCAGTGAGACCACCAAAGGAAAACCTTTAGTTATTTACAACGGCCATCAGTATGTAGTGGATTATACCAACAAAGAAGAGGTAACTTATTGGCGTTGTATAAACTTCATAAAGAATAAATGCAAAGGAAGGCTAAAAACTAAAAACAACACAGTTTTAGGCGAAGGAAGCCATATTTGCATTCCGGATGAAGCAGCAAATGAAGTGCGAAAACATTTTGTAAACGCAAAAAAGGGTGCAAGAGAAACAGACACTACAATTTCAACTATTTACGCTGAAGATGTAGGCCAGCTCTTCAATCGAGGATAAGACTTAGTCACATCGCTACCATCACATAGGAGTGCCAAACAATCGCTGCATCGCATTAGGCGAAAAAATATGGGACCTATAAAAGATCCGACCGATTCGGAAGGAATAATTCTTCAAGAAAATAATTTACTTATGAACGACGGTAGCAATTTTTTACTCGAAGATGACAACAGGGGACCTAATGACAGAATATTGGCGTTTGCCAGCGAAAATGGAAAATCATCTTTATCAAGCTGTCTTTCATTCTTTATCGACGAAACCTTCAAGAGTTCGAGCAAGCAGTTTGGACAGTTATTTGTCATTCACGCCGATCTTGGAAGTTCTTGGGAGGAAACAAACACAATTCCAGCTGTCTACGCCTTCCTACCGAACAAAAAACGAGAAACATATGATCGTTTTTTCAAAGCTATAAAAACCAACGTGCCTGGATGGAGCCCTACAACTCTCATGATGGACTTCGAAATCGCTATCGTCCAGTCAGCTAGAAGTTTGTTTCCTGAAACAGAGATTTTGGGTTGCAATTATCACTTTAATCAATGTTTGTGGAAAAAAGTGCAATATTGTGGCCTTGTTTCTGCCTACAAGGAAAACGAAGAAATACTCTGTCACATAAGAATGTGTTCAGCTCTGGCACATCTTCCCCTGGAAATGTTGGACGATGGTTGGCTCTGTATTCAGGAGAGCTCGCCTGAAAACCAAAAACTTCAGGAGTTCTACGACTATTTTGTAGACCAGTGGCTCGATAACGAGCATATGCCAAGAGATATGTGGAACTGCAGTGGAAGGCGCCACCGCACTAATAACGTCTCAGAAGGGTGGAATCAAAGAATCAACAGATTAATTTCAAGAGTTCATCCTAATGTTTACTCGCTAATAAAAAATCTTCGAGAAGACGCAGAGTACTACGGCCACCAGTTTGACCGATTAGTTTTAAATATGGACGGGAAAAGAAGGAAGAAGTCAGCAATGAAGACCGACGAGACTATTTCAAAGGCAATACAAAGACTCCAAGTTGATGGCAACTTAAAATCATTTCTGGCTTGTGTTGCTTACTCATAGAAATTACAGTAAAGAAAAAGGCTACTACAGGACGACGTCAAACCATTGGCAAATATATCATGTAAATATTGTAAATAAGTTTAATACTCAATTAAAGCATTAAAAAATAAAATAAAAAACATAAAATAAAATAAAAAAATAAAATTAAAAAAAATGGGGGACGAAAAGAGACTACCTCCCCGTGGTGTTCCTGGAAACGACACAAAGTCGGCTGAATGTCTCTTACAATTTGTACAAAAAAGTTTAATACTCAGCACCAGCTCCCTTCTAACCACAGCGTTCTAGCATGTCAAACTGACACGCTAACATTTACCTAGAAAATTGCAAAACCTGTTATTAACAGTCGTTAGTGGTCATTCCGTACAAGTGTCAACATTCCACTTCTGACTCATCAGGTAGAGGAAAAGGCTCCGTACAAATGTCTCTCCGTAGAAGTGTCACTCCGTACAAGTGTTCCAACCCCGTCGTACACTACCTCCAACCCTCCCCCGCCTGACATACATTTCAAATCTGTCAGTTCTAATCTCACCTCTAAAGATGCCACAACTGGTGAAACAATTGTCAGGAAAATAAAAATTATCTGTAGAACTACGAGGGTCAGTTGAGAAGTTGGCGGAACGACATCTATAGCTCAGTGGTAGAATTAAAATCTTTCGTGTGCTGCAAGATGTATATTTCGCGTGAACACCTGTTAACTTCCAGATATATCTGTCAATTTATTCTCTTTTTACCAACTGTTTGAAATTTTCATGTCACGTGTGTTTTTAAAACGCACAGAATCAAACATCGTGTTGTGATGAAGTCTCTGTTAAAAACGTTTTAGCGCCAATGGAAAAACGAAACGAATTGTAAACGTGTTAAGAGATGTTGCGCCTTCAGAAACAAAGGTAAATGGGGCACACTCGAGTTTAAACGTGGTCGTACAAGCACTGAAGACGATCCCAGCAGTGGACGACCAAAAAGTGCAACAAAAAATGACATTATTGAAAAAATTTCATAGTGTGATGGAAGACCGCAGAAAGAGGAGTGGATGACGTTGCTGAAGTCATACGCATCGCACATGAGTGTGTGCATCATACTTTAAAACTCAAGAACTTGGTGTGAAAAAGCGTTGTGCAAAGATGGCTGCGGCATCTGGAGTTGTTGCATTTTTTGGAAATCCAGTGTGGGGAGGGGATCATCTTCAATGGTCGTACGACCACGTTTAAACTCAAGTGCCTACTTACAGACTGTTGGTTTTTAAGTCGCAACATCTCCTGACACGTTTACAATTTCGTTCTGAATTTCCGTTAGCGCTAAACAAATTTTAACAAAGAATCACACCACGATGTTTGATTTTGTCCGTTTTTCCAAACACGCATGACACGTCAATTTTAAACAGTTTCTAAACAATGAATAAATTGATAGATAGATTTGGAAATTAACAGGAGTTCATATAAAATACAAATCTTGCAGCACACGAAAAATTTTATTTTTACCGCTAAGCTACAGATGTCGCTCCGCGAACTTTTCAACTGATCCTCGTATATCAAGTGTTTATTTATTCAATTCAAGTATTAATCAAATGTTCTACAAGCGAGCGGCGAGCGAGCATTCGAAGATGGATTAATTTGATATTTTTCTCTGTTGTCATGTTAATGGATGGCTCTCTTCTACCATATATTTTTTTATAATACAACGTAACTGTTTAAAATAGCCGGCAGCAAAAAGAGTGTGAGGTCTAAAGCAAACCTTTCGGCAAAACAAGATTTAATAAACCGAATTACCGGGCTCGTGCTATTCTACTTGATAATTACCGAATGTACAGTACAGGTGGATGTTGACTGTTTATCGTTGATGCAACCGCACACAAACAGCACCCCCTTAATTGAATTCTCTAACCCCCAGATAAAAACACGCGCGGTGAATAACAACGTAACAGAATGACGTGCGATTGGGCCGCGAGTGACGCAAATACTACTGTCGCTTATGCTGGCAACAAGTAATTACCGAATTCAATTCAATTTAATAATAACAACAAGCTGAATTTATTGTACTAATAACGACACACAAACAACGAATGACAACAGCCCGTTATCGTTTATTGCAACGTAACTGCATGGAGACATGAAATATACACGTGAAGCAGACGTAGGCCTATGTCCCTTACTACCGTCTCTCTCACTATCGCTCTCTCTCTCACTCTCTCTCCTTCTCTCTTGCTCACACACAATCAACTACTCCGCTACCTCACGATTATTTTCAAAACTCCTCCCGCCCTGTAACTGCTCCATACCAAATGGACCTTCGTCAAGATTATTTAGCAATTTCTATATCCGTCATACTCATACTCATTCTAACGATTATTTACAAACTAACCTAACCTAAACTAAACTAAACTCACCTAACCTAACAATCTCCCCCACTATCTCTCTCTCTCTCTCTCTCTCTCTCTCCTATACTCATTCTAACGGTTATTTACAAACTAACCTAACCTACAACTTTCACCTCAGGTGATTAAAAATAACTTATTAACACAAATATAAGTATCATAAATTGTTATTTTAATAATTCTCTTGCATTTACTTATTACAGTGATATAAGTTTTTATAATAATTAATAATATTAAAATGTCAGTTTTCTTAGAACGTTTTCTCTATTCTTATAGTGGATTCTTTTAGATCGGATTGAGTTGCCAATATGAATATAATAAACTTTAAATATGAATACAATACAATTTGAATGTTCTATATGCTTTACTTGTTTGCCGAATTCTGAATCTGCGATGAGGATTATCCACTCGAACGTCGCCTGTCCTGTCGCTCTGTGGTCATCCGCTGTTACTGTAGATCCTCGTTGGTTGCACTCGTTTGATTATCACAAATTTATATATACACTGGTATCACCTTCACACTAATACATTAACTTCTAATTATCTTAGTTAAACTACGTATATGTCGTATTAATCAATATATCTTCTTAACACCTTGGTATGTATATTATTTAAGATAAGTGCTTGCAACACGGATAGTACAGACCGATACCGTCGGATTATTTAGTAACTTGACGAGTCTCACTGTGGTATTTCTCCGATTCTCTTTTAATTCACAATTCGACTTTGATAATGTCTCAGATGAATTACGGTAGATTCTGTAAATACTGAACACTTTAACTGCTCAATAACTGTTCTCCGATGACTGAATTAACAATTACGACTTTAACGATTGTAACTTCTCCGACGATTTAACTTCAGAAATTAAGATTACTTATATTATTCAATAACGATTACGAGTCTAACTGTTGTAAAACTCCGCTGACTTAAAATAAAGGTTACGCGTCTAATTGTTGTAATAGCTCCGCTGACTTAAAATAAGGGTTACGAGTCTAATTGTTGTAATAGCTCCGCTGACTGACCTCAGTTTTCCAATCTACGTTTTTTATACATGAACTACAACTACCCTCACCTAATATTTACACTAAAGATTCCCATTGGACTTAAGTGCCGCGATATTCAATTCTATCCAATGTAACAAGAGAGTTTAACCACTAAAAAACTGACGCGTTTTCTTATTTGCTAACAAACAGCGCGTTCCAAAATTTTCTAGACGTAGTGGGAAAAGACGCTTTACTTAGTTTCTCACTCTAACGCTCTCGCTTTAACATAACGGTACCCATTGTTATAAGCACTTAACATTTACAGATATCACCTATTTTTTTCAGTTTTTTAAATATAATACACTTTTACTGCCTTCTGTCCCGTACGTGATTTTTTCGTACTTTCTGCCGTCTAGCTGTCGCCAGGCACGAGGGTGCGTACTTTTGAAAAAGCACCGCTCTGATATCTTCTAACGGTATTTCTTTAACATTATTTGTACATATTTGTTTTTGATATCTATTTAATATTGATTATTTCCCGTATAATTGCACTGCATATAATTTTGACGTTATAAACCTAACCTAACAGTCTCCCCCTCTCACTCTTACACACAATCAACCACTCCACTACCTCACGATTATTTTCAAAACTCCTCTCGCCCTATAACTGCTCCCTCTCAATGGACCTTCATCAAGATTATTTACCAATTTCTCTATCCGTCATACAGAAGTTCCTATACTCATTCTAACGGTTATTTAGAAACTAACTTAACCTAACAGTCTCCCCCTCTCACTCTTACACACAATCAACCACTCCCCTACCTCAAGACTATATTCAAAACTCCTCTCGCCCTATAACTGCTCCCTCTCAAATGGACCTTCATCAAGATTATTTACCAATTTCTATATCCGTCATACAGAAGTTCGTATACTCATTCTAACGGTTATTTACAAACTAACCTAACCTAAAATAAACTAAACTAACCTAACCTAACAGTCTCCCCCACTCTCTCTCTCTATCTCTTGCTCACACACACTCAATTACTCCGCCACCTCACGACTATTTTCAAAATTTCTTTCGCCCTGTAAATGGACCTTCATCAAGATTATTTACCAATTTCTAAATCCGTCATACAGGAGTTCCTATACCATTCTAACTGTTATTTAGAAACTAACCTAACCTAACAGTCTCCCCCTCTCACTTTTACACACAATCAACCACTCCCCTACCTCACGACTATATTCAAAACTCCTCTCGCCCTATAACTGCTCCCTCTCAAATGGGCCTTCATCAAGATTATTTACTAATTTCTATATCCGTCATACAGAAGTCCCTATACTCATTCTAACGATTATTTACAAACTAACCTAACCTAAACTAAACTAAACTCACCTAACCTAACAGTCTCCCCCACTCTCTCTCTCTCTATCTCTTGCTCACACACGCTCAATTACTCCGCCACCTCACGACTATTTTCAAAATTTCTTTCGCCCTCTAAATGGACCTTCATCAAGATTATTTACCAATTTCTATATCCGTCATACAGGTGTTCCCATACTCAGTCAAACGATTATTTAAAAACTCGATCTTTTCAATCCCCAATTAGTTTAAAATTCAAGTGTTTCAACGCAACACACGGTACAATTGGTCTCTTAGGCTTTCACGGCCGGCATCAACTCTATTAATATTCTGACTAGAAATAAAACTAGGCGTGTTAAACGTAAAAACAGTGTTGCCGTTATAGTAATTGTACCATATCTGTTAATATTCTAATTGCCGGGCTATTGAAACAGGCGTATCGGCACCACCGTTGGAGGCCTTGCCGCGGTACTGTGGAAACTGGTGAACAGCATACCAGTTGCCTTACAAATCGTAACACTGAAGATAAGCCTCCAATTGTGGGGTTTCAATCAACAGCACTGGACTTCGGCCTAATAGCCCGGCAATTAGAATATTAACAGATATGGTACAATTACTATAACGGCAACACTGTTTTTACGTTTAACACGCC
Source organism: Magicicada septendecula (assembly GCA_034769895.1). NCBI lineage: Eukaryota > Metazoa > Arthropoda > Insecta > Hemiptera > Cicadidae > Magicicada > Magicicada septendecula. Next base: position 135,523,874 of record CM068372.1, read on the forward strand.
TAGTTTTATTTCTACTAAAACCAAACGGTTTGCCCACACTGCGATGAGGCGTCCTCGGTGGTTCGACTGAGACTAACCATGACAAATTCCTACTCTTCTTATCTCCCCAAGTAACTTTAATTTTCTTGCGGACATCCTGCCTGTAAAAGTTCTCCAATCTCGCACGTAAACTTCCGTGGTTTTCGTTAATAATAACACTGTTTTCCGGTTTAACACACCTAGTTTTATATATCTCAAACGAAGAGATTCGATCGAGTCAGTGAGGATGCCTCATCGTAGTATAAGCGAAACGTCCGGTTAAGAGAAATAAAACGACAAAATTTTACGAGTGAATTACATTAATGAGTCGATTGGAAATGTGAGGGAGGAATTACGAAACAGGTTGATTCGAATGTCATGTCATAAACATGATCCACCTCAACAGTCCTTCAGAATTTTTACACGTTATTTATAAAGACTTTAGAAACGTGTATAAATCTTCAGTGAGTTGTGTAGTTCAACAGTGTCAACAGTTCAGTGAGTTGTGTAGTTAACGTAACGCTGAATCTGTACGCGATATATAAGTTACATCTGAGGCGAACTATAAAACTATAAAGTAGCTAAAGTGGTAAATGTCCACGGGCCCACAAGATAAAGGAGCCCCACGTTTCTCTTTCCCTTATATTTGTAAGAGAGCTATACATAGAGAGCTACGAGGCTCAGTTGAAAAGTTCGCGGAGCGACAGCTGTAGCTTAGCGGTAAAACTAAAATTTCTCGTGTGCTGCAAGATTTGTATTTTATGTGAACTGCTGTCAATTTCCAAACCTAACAATCAATTAATTCATTGTTCAGAAGCTGTTTAAAATTGACGTGTCATGCGTGTTTTGAAAAACGGACAAAATCAAACATCGTGGTGTGATTCTTTGTTAAAAATTGTTTGGCGCCAACGAAAATTCAGAACGAAATTGTAAATGTGTCAGGAGATGCTGCGACTTCAAACACCAACGGTTTGTAAATAGGCACTTGAGTTTAAACGTGGTCGTACGAGCATTGAAAACGTGGTCGCACTGGACGCCCAAAAAATGCAACAACTCCAGATGTGGCAGCCATCTAGCACTACAACGCTCTTTCACACCAAGTTCTTGAGTTAAAGTATGATGCACACGCTCACATGAGATTCCTATGATTTCAGCAACGTCATCCAGTCCTCTTTCTGCGGTTTTCCAACACCCTATGAAATGTTTTCAATAATGTCATTTTTTGTTGCACTTTTTGGGCGTCCACTGTTGGGATAGTCTTCAATGCTTGTACGACAACGTTTAAACTCGAGTGTGCCTCACTTACCGTTGTTTCTGAAAGCGCAGCATCTCCTAACACATTTACAATTTCGTTTTGATTTTCCATTGGCGCTAAAACGATATTAACAGAGAATTCATCACAAGACGGTGTTTGATTTTGTGTATTTTAAAAACACGCGTGACATGAAAATTTCAAACAGCTGGTAAAAAGGGAATAAATTGACAGATATATCTGGAAGTTAACAGGTGTTCACGCGAAATATACGTCTTGTAGCACACGAAAGATTTTAATTCTACCACTGAGCTATAGATGTCGCTCCGCGAACTTTTCAACTCACCCTCGTATGTATAAGAGATCTATCTTACAAGTACACTGACTAATTAGTTACACAATATTAATCACCGATTAAAGAACGCTGACTTCAGTGAGAGTGTAAGGAAAAATCGTTTCATTATCTCTGTGCATCACCTCCTCGAGTACGTCCTCTTTCCACGATCTCACGAGTGTACCCCGTCGGCTACGTGGAACCCAGTCTAGCATCTTTTTGGGCCAACGATCATCAGACATCCGTACCACATGACCGTGAAAGCGTACCGTAGGAGGCACTTTGTATTTATGGTGTCTAAAATTGTCTTGTAACATGAAGTTGGCTCCTTAATCCTCGTTTCTAATGCACTGGAGCCTGCACACCATAACACCTTGTCCAGACTTATACACCACAACATATAGGCCTAAGCCGACTGATAATCGCCTCATCTCCGTCTGTCTGTCTGTCTACTGTCCGTCTCTCTCTCTCTCTCTCTCTCTCTCTCTCTCTCTCTCTCTCTCTCTCTCTCTCTCTCTCTCTCTCTCTCTCTCTCTCTCTCTCTCTCTCTCTGACAGACACACACGCGGCGTATGCAAACACAAACACACTCATTCCACAACAACTATGTGTAGTATTTATCTACTAAATCTTGCTCTCTACCATACCTATTTCCATAAACATTAAACACTTTTCCACGATTATTTACAATAATTTCACGTTAGCCTTATCTTTCAATAGCTCTCACACTCGCCGTACCACTTTCGGATTTCTACAACACATTGACCACTCACATTTATTTTTCACAAGATCACATTTTAATGATAAATTCTGACAAGCTGCAGGGACTTGGACAGGCAGGCCATACAGAAACGATGTAAGACAATTTCTGGAAATAATGAATAAGGGAAGACCAACGTATAACATCAGAAAGCACGCATAAGAGACGTTGGATGTCATTACCTGTCAGCCAGTGTAACAGAATAGAAAAGTAAAAAGAAATAAGAAAATAAAAAAGTTTGGAGGAGGATGTCGAAGGAGGTTAGGCTCCAATAAGGAAGAAGGACAAGAAGAAGGGAAATAAACGCGATTCAATCCAGGTTTACGGAATCAATCCAATACCTCCGACTACGCTGGCATTGATACACAATTCCCCCCCACGGTTCCACAGCACCGAGTCCCTCTCCTACTGTCCACGCAGGGAAGAATTTTCAGTGTTACGCGATGTAGTTAAAAAGCCATTACAGCTATGTCCAACCTTGCATGAAAAATATACCGTATTAGTAACCTGATATTTATTTTTTGTTTTGTTTGTACAACGTAATTGAATCGGTTATTTCAGAAACAACACATGTGACATTTTGAGAAAAACTAAAAACAACATTCTCATTGTGTAAATTGCTGTTTTAAAATCCTGAAAATAATGTATACTGTAATTGGGAATATTTAAAATTGACTTTGGTATAAAAAAATGTTTTAATATTTTTTTAAACCTAAAAAAATTGCTTTACAAATTTTTTCACATATGTCACATGTGACCGATTCAATTGATTAACTGTATTTTGTGAGTTCGACAATATGTCACTGGCGATTCGATACGAAATGTAGGCCTATTTCGTCTCCGCGGCGCGCAGCCCGTGAGTAGGCTAATATTTATGACGCACGGTGTGGTTAGTTCCATAAAACTAGACAGCGGACACAAACAAAAAATTTATTCGTTCATAAAGCGAAACGAGCACCGCACGGAGTACAATAGAGGCCACCATAAACTTCTGCACACTCAGGACATATTAAATGCGACAATAAAACCGTGATACCACAACACGCGCACGAGTTCTCTTGGGCTATCGAGAGTTTACTGCGGACACGCGCCACGTTTATACGGAGTGTGGGACACCGCACCGGGAACTGTAAACGTATCCTTCAAGACTTTTTTTCTACAAAATATACTGTGTGTTTCTACGCGTTTTATTGTGTTAAAATATGGCGAACTAACTTTTTGTGTTTGACAAAACTTTGCTGTATTGTATTGGTATGTAGGCCTATCAGTGTTACCCAGATACTATCAGTGTTAGTGTCTGGAAGCATCTAAAGGAACGGCTGAAGGTATTGCCACACCGTTGTAGGGTCTAAAACAATACCCCTATTGCCACACCGTCAAGAAAGTGGGAAAAGAATCAGATCGCAAAGAATTAACGTGAGTAAACTGCCATGCCACTAATGCGCCGGGAGGTAAATTACCTTGAGAACTGGTATGTGTTGATCACTAATAAAGTAAACCCTTCTCGTATGAGTTGTTTTTTATTAACTTTCCCACTGTAAATTTCTGAGGATACCCGTTTAATAAGTAATGATAGAATTTGCTATAATTTGGTAAAAAGAATATTGCTGCAGTAAAAATTTCATTTGTGATCATATCTGCAAAATAAATGTTCATTGTACTAAACAAATTAAAGACTAAATTTTGACAATTGTTTTAGTTTTTGTTAGGTTAGGTTGAAAATTAAAAAAGTTTAATTATTTTTAAAATACTTAATCAACTTTAGTGACTGTTGGACACGAAGAATAATTTTGTGTGTGTACAGAAATTAATTATAATCGAATATTTATAAAATTTTATGATAAGAATTCTGAATTTCTTATTTTCCGTGAAGAAAATGAGATGATCCAAGCTTGAAGCTAGTCTTATCTCCCTCCCCCCACCAGAAACAGATCCTATTAATAGTTACGCCACCGTGCTTAATACCCATTACTATTTTTTCACAAATATTACTTAGTATGACTTTGTATGTGTTTAAGTTGTTGGAAAATATTTTCAATATTGTTTATATTTAATTAAACGCTCTTAAAATCTTACACTTAGCGCAAAAATGACTAAGACACCTTTACAATACTTCCCAGTTTAAAATGCTAATTTTTAACGTTTTTCACATGGAATACTACGGCACTATCAGCAAGATGCTTAGTTTGTGAAAATGTATGTGATACATTAAACCGAAAGGAAAGTTTCACCAGGATAGAGTTACTTTAGTATCTACAACTAAATCAGGTGACAACTCTTTTGAACGGCACGTTACGGTGGTATAACGGAAACAGCACATACGAACCCTTCCTACGCCGGTCGTGGTGTGGCAATTTGCTCAAGACCCCCTTGCGATTAATCTTTACCTATTTGCTTGACCGATGTGGTAAATTACCTTCACGCTAAAGGAACGCTGCTAGGTCAGGGCCAGTAGCTGGGGGATTAGAGGACGAAGTGGACAATCAGTTAGAAGACAGCAAAAACATTTAGCATACAGCACGTAACGGCGAATTCAGTTATCAACTGGATGCCCCACTTTGTGGTCAATATGTAGACACAACTTCACAACGATTTTTAAAACCGATCTGAAGAGTATATACTATTCAGGTATTTTACGACACTATATTGTGTGAAGATATTCGCAGAAAACGACCGAATTTACGGAACGATAACTAACGGAAATTGCACCCGATAACGCACCAGGACGCACGTCATTACTTGAATTTAAATAAAACAAAACATCGCACTGACACTGCAACTGCCGTATTAGCCAGATATATATCCCAATGCGATCTTTCCACTTTCTAGTAATGAAAAGTACCACGAAAGGAGATAATTCGCGAGTGAAAAAAACTATATAATAGCGTTGTATATCCGACTGTAACTACTCTGAAGGAAGAAACATAAACGTAGATGATTCAGAGCATAATTTTTCACATACACAAAAATTGAACGAATTTCGATCAAACATCGAACCCACAAAATTAGAGTATATTCAGCTGATTTAAAAAAATAATTCATAACACAAGGTGGCCTACATATCCGACCTTCGCGCGTGTCCCAAAAGAAACAAAACACACAGTAGTAGAAGACTTGTTCCAACCGCGGAAGGAGGGAACGATAAGTAATGACGGCGACGGCGGCAGTGGTGGGCGTGTTACTGTTTCCACACAAACTAATGTCAACATGTTAATTACGTGTATGACCCGTCGCGTGACCCGCCGCGCCGACCTCGCTACTTACAACCACTACCACACCCAACTGAACTCGTCTTGTCCGACGACGACGCCAAGTCTCATTAAAGGAAAACTTCTTCTGTTTCAATTAATTTCTCAACATAGTTCTTAGCATCTGTCCTTTTTACTGCGTACTTTAATTTCAAATACGAGGGCGATTTGAAAAGTTCGCGGTCTACCTTATAAACGAATGTGTGGCGTTTCTGTTTTTTACCGCATCGTGGCACCACGTTCGCCCCACGAACAGCTGTGAAGCATCAAGTCGGCTCACGAAGAAACAGCTGTGTAAATAAGTTTATCTCACAGGAACACTGAAAATGGAGAAAACTGAACATCAATTTTCTTTTGTTAAGAAAGGTTTAACGCCAACAGAAATTTTTAATGAGATGAAGAATGTGTTTGGTGATGCTGGACCTTCATTTACTATAGTGAAAAAATGGGCTACTGAATTTAATCGTGGGCGTGCAAGTTTGGAAGGTGACCCGCGTACTGGGCGTCCGAAAAGTACCACTATATCAGAAATCATCAATAAAGTGCACGATATTGTTAAGCCTGTGGGCATCTCAGATAAAAGGGTACATCACATTCTTATTGAGGAATTAGGTATAAAAAAGCTGCCTGCAAGATGGGTGCCGCGTTTATTGACAAGTGACCTAAAACGCATGCGAATGCAAGCTTCTCAGGAATGTTTGTACCGTTTTAAGAAAAAATTCGAAAGATTTTGTTCGTAGATTTGTATCAACTGATGAAACTTGGGTCCATTACTTCATTCTAGAACAAAACAACTGTCAAAACAATGGATGCATAGTGTTCGCCGTCTCCAAAAATGGTAAAATCAATTTTGTCGGCTGAAAATTGTACGGATCCATTTTTCTGGGATGCTAAGGGGATATTGTTACTAGATTGCCTTAAAAGGGTCAAACGATAAATGGACAGTATTAAGCTAACGTTTTGGGCCAATTAAATGTAAAAATTCGGGAAAAAAAGACCAGGTTTAGCAAAGAAGAAGATCATTTTCCATCAGGAAAATGCACGCCCCTCACATATGCGTTGTGTCTATGGCAAAAATCGCCGAGTTGCAGTACGATCTGTTGCACCATTCGTCTTATTTACGACTTATGCACCATCCACACCAGTGTACTTTATCTCAAGAAAACATATAGCAGAATTGCGCAGAATTTAACATGATGGGTCAACAATTAATATCGACATCTATCGGATTTATTCCATATCTCTAAAAAATACGGAAAAAGAAACATTTAGCACACTGAAGCAAACCACTAAAAGCATAACCAATAACTGGCTGTGTTTTAACAACATTCAGTAGAAACGTTCTGTCCTGTAAAAACCATATCATTACGCTTACAAATAACGGTAGCGTGCTCACAGCGCCCGTGTCTAGTACGGCAACCCTGAAATCGTGCTCTGTGCGCCCGTACTTATAAACCCGTGTTCTGTGCACCGAGCTTATCATGCACGGTAGACACGGTATTGAGCATTAGACACGGTAACATCTAGCGATATGTCTCTCTATCTGTTGTTCCCCAGCTCCCTAGTTAATACGTACCATTATTTCTCCGAGCGAATGTCACTACATACGATCTCCGAGCAAAAGTCGCTTCGTACAGTGTCACAATTCGGTAGGCGGTAATCAGTGACTGAATATCCGCTACTTATTACGGTAAAACGACTAGTTTTAATTTCCTCAAATTCAAATAACAACATTGGGCTTATTTAGATCCGCAAGATATGTCCTTAAACGAACGTTTTTTTTTTACATCACCACAAGATACTTTTTTTAAATGTTTTTAGTATCCAGTTTTTATTTTTTTATTTTAAATGTTTACTTGTTAGTTTTTTTTTTTTTTTTTAGGTCCCCGTCGTGTGTGGCGTTGTTGTATCTTCTTGCTCGGCGCAAGGCTGGTCAATTTCCATCGCAGCAGCTTGATGATCGTGCTGGTGGCGATGTGACGAATGTTGTTGATCAGGCGGCTTCTTCTCCTTTCCTGCCCCAGTTCTTGTTGATGGCCTCTTCATAGCAGATGTAGAGGTCGAGGCGCTTCTCTTCTGCGCTGAGGCGATGGTTCTTCTTCGAAGGCTAGCTGTCGAATGTCTTGTCCGTCCTCCGTTCTCTGTCTGTCCGGAGCCTGATGAATCCAAAAACAAATATCAAGGTTTCAGTCCTGCACACCACGAGATCGCTAATCATGGTAACAAGCAGGCAACAGGTAGTCATCGGGTTCGGGGTTCGCACGGACAAGTCATTCTACTTCCTGCGATTGAAACGACAAGAACAGAATTCCTAACCTCAAAATCCTCTTCCTGACCTAGCCATTGGGCTAAAAATCGGATTAGTTCGAGTGGGCCAGAATTTCGGCCAGTTCGCGAGAAGTCTCGTGTGCGGGCTATTGCTCCTACTTTGTGCGCGGTGTTCTGTGCCGGAGTGTGGTGAGTGCCAGTGACAAAGTGCTAGTGCAGTTCGGAACGGGAGTTTGCTCTCTCCCCCGCCCAAGAGCGTACCCGACACCCGTTGGCGACGGCGATGTCGGGACGAGACCAAGGGGAGCCCCTGTCCGCGGAGAGTTGTGGTCCTAATAAGGGCCATAATAAATCCGAGGGCAGGGTAGCCCCCTTGCTGAAGCCATCTGTGCTGCGAAGCATAATGCTAAGCTCCACAGATGGCCCAATGGTAAGAATCCCTGCAGTCCGCGGCGATAGTCCCATCCAAGACCCAGCATCTATTGAAGTTTCGCGGGTTCAGCCTTCTGCTGGTCCCGCTCCAAATTCTGAACCTGTCCGCGGCGAAGGTCCCTCTAAGGCCCGCCGAGCATCTGGTGATTCTTCGCGGGACCAACCTTCAGTTGGTCCTGCTAAGGACCACCAACCAACTCCAGCTTTGCAGGCCCGGCGTAATTCCGATCCTGCAGAGTGCCATAAAGCATCAGACCATCCCGCGGGGGATCAGCCTTGTGCTGGTCCTTCTAAGGGTCGCCAATCCTCTGTTCCTTCGCAGGCCCAGCCTTCTGCTGTTTCTGCTAAGGAGCATGAAACATCTGTCCCTCCCGTGAGGGACCAGCCTTGTGTTGGTCCTTCCCAGGACCCACTATCCATTGCCTATGCCGCAGCCCTTGGCGCTACGTTGTCGTCGGACTCCGAGATGGAGACGGAGGACGGCTTCC